>QOZY01000028.1:0-526693 GCA_003351005.1 Cystobasidiaceae sp. HBUAS51001 | reverse complement strand
CCAAGCCATACGTTTCCCCGAGCCCAGTTTGGCAGTCTTCTTCTCAAACACTGTCCATCACTTTGTTAGCCCCACTGTTTCATACTTCACTTTCTCAAGACCTCTCTCTTCGTCCCCAAGTGGACTCAACCTCGTGCCTGCTGCTTTCTCCCATTCATTCTTGCGGGACGAGATCACGAAAGGCGTTTCCACCCTCATCGTCGTTGTACAGAGAGACCGTGAGCGCGCATTAGATTTTGATGCATGGAATGGAAAGCCGGATTATCAAGTTTGCAGATGCTTTCCGTGTGTCTGGGACGTCTGCAAGCGGTGGCGACCTATATGCCGAGCCAGCCAGTGTAATAGGTGCACAAGCGGGGGATGCTGGTCGTTGACGTTGAGGGACTGCCCAATGGACTGCCGTTGCGCCTGGAATGGCGCCTGCTTGTCCAAATGTGTCATGGCCTATAATACCTGCAAGGTAGAGTGCCTTTGCTTGCTCGACGCGGCTCTGCTCTGGACCATCCCGCCTAGCCGAACAATCCAGCAGTCAAGGCAAGCATGTCCGAGAGCAGCAAGCAGACCAACGTGCCTGGCACCAACTCGCCTCCTGTGGATGCGACGAGCAAGAACCCGCTGGGCGAGACGGGTGCGTTTCGAGGACTACAACGCTGCAGCTGGGATGGGATATGACGTAGACTGAATGCATATACTGCCTGCAGGCGCCAGCAAGCCCATCCCTGACCAGGAGCAGCGAGGAGACCAGTTTGGAGAGAAGAAGGCGCAAAATATCGAGTCTGGCGAAGCTGGGAGTGATATCTCAAAGGTGCGTATGGAGGCCATACGTCGACTAATGTACATGGAGAACTAATGGTGGGTAATTCGCAGGCCGCAGATGCTGCAAAGGCGACAGCGGACAAGTACGCGTCAAAGTGATGTATGAGAACAAGTTCCAAAGGTGGCCGACAGCTGTGCAGAAAATTGTCTCGCTGTGATGCATGCAAGAATGAGATGGATCTACCATACGTGGCAAATGCGCCGAGAAGCCTCGATGATATTTCAGACTTCGAAGGAAGCAGCTCATCATGTCTCTCTGGGGATAGCCACACCAATTTGTTGCACTTTCTGTCGCTTGCCTGAAGATCCGCTCATCACCGTCTCCATCTTGCTCGTCTTTCACCGTCGCTAAGCGGGCATTGCTGCGAGGACCGCACTACCTTCGCTCACGATGACAGACCTTGTCCGGAGTCAGTCTGTTGCGCAGATATAGCCAACAGCTATGTGCTGCCATTGCTCTTGTCTTGCGTGCCTGCGATTATCTCATTGCCGTTGACCGCCGTGCTCGCTGTTTGCCACCTTGCTCCCTCTGCTCTTCTCAACCAATTCCTGCGACGGCCACAGACGTGCAAACCAGAGTGGACAGCAGAGACTAGACAAGCAGTGTCGTGCAAGACATCCACAGCAGACTCAATCGGATACCCTCCCCATCATGCCTTTCCAAAAGGTGCGCAGGCTTATCAGGGCTTGTAGGGATGGGCTCGTATACTGACCTTTCGTGGCTGTATGTCCGCAGGACGAGAACGATGAGCTCTGCATCAACACCGTGCGTGCATCCGAGCATCCCTCATTCTAGAGTACTGGCTGATGCTATACCCTTTCCAACGCCTTCACTCTCCATGCAATCCGCACCCCGGACGGAACTCGGATGGTTGTCCCTGTATGATGGCTCGAAATCTCGAATACGTGGCATCAACACTTGCAATGACTGCCGATACTCCATATATACGAAACCAATAGATCCGCACCCTCGCGGTAGATGTCGTCAACAAGGCCAACAGCGGTGCGTTCCGTGCCTGGTTATCCGTGCGGTGGACCTGCAGGAACATTGCCGCTGAACCTGTATTCGTCATGCTTTCTTTGCTTTTTCGATATTATCCAGGCCATCCCGGTGCACCAATGGGCATGGTGAGTGCACAATCAATGACAGGCTCTTCTCATTCAGCCAGCTGACACCGGTTGTTGCGCTTCCTCGCTTTGATGCTTGCTCGCAGGCCCCGATCGCCCACCTGCTATGGAGCCGCTTCCTCCGCTGCAACCCAAAGAACAGCCAGTGGGTCAACAGGGACCGTTTCGTCCTTTCAAATGGCCACGGTTGCGCACTCCAATATATCGTACTCCACTTGCTGGGGTATGATGTGACTATGGAAGATTTAAAGTCGGTAGGTGCAGTGGCAAAGGCCACAACTTTGAAAAACTTACTGTGTGTGGTGCAGCGTGCTCACTTGTTTGCATCTGCCTCGTCCACACCGCTCACTTGATAACCTCAGTTCCGACAACTTGGCTCGAGGACGCCTGGTCACCCTGAGGTCCACGAGACTGGTAGGTGGCAGACGGCCAGGAAGAATAGTCATCTCCACGCTCATACTGTTTGACCTCCCGCAGACGGCATCGAAGTCACCACTGGCCCGCTTGGACAAGGCATCTCCAATGCCGTCGGTCTCGCCATCGCACAGGCCCACATTGGCGCGACCTTCAACAAGCCCGACATTGAGCTCATCAGCAACTACACCTTTTGCTTCCTCGGCGACGGATGCCTGCAAGAGGGTGTTGCTTCCGAAGCGTGCTCGCTCGCTGGACATTTGCAGCTCGGTCGCTTGATTGCAGTCTATGACGATAACAAGATCACCATTGACGGTGACACCGCCGTTTCCTTCACTGAAGACGTAGAGATGCGTTTCAAGTCGTACGGCTGGCAGGTCCTCCATGTCGACGATGGCGACTCTGATCTTTCCGGCATGTACACCGCCATCGAGACCGCCAAAAAGGAGCTCAACAAGCCTACTCTGATCCGTCTCCGCACGACCATCGGATTCGGCTCCAAGCTCCAGGGCACACATGGTGTGCACGGCAACCCTTTGAAGCCCGACGACGCTCAAGGAATTAAAAAACTTTTCGGCTTCAATCCCGATGAGACTTTTGCTGTTCCTCAAGCTACAAGCGATGTATACAAGAAGATCCAAGAGCAGGGCGCTCAATATAACGCAGAATGGGACGAGGCATTCAAGAAATACAAGGAAAAATATCCCAAAGATGCCGCTGATTTCGAACGCCGTATCGCAGGCAAGCTCCCTGAAGGATGGGAAAAGTGCCTCCCTGTCTACAAGCCAGAAGACCCAGCTGTCGCTTCGAGAAAGCTGTCGGAAACTGTCATCAGCAAGATTGCAGCTGCAGTTCCCGAGTTCATCTGCGGTGTGAGTAGAATCTTTCCGCCATCCATTACTCTTCCTGCATCGCAAAAGAGACATATGCTAAATTCGACACTCTGTTTGGCCGCAGTCCGCCGACTTGACGGGCTCCAACTTGACACGCTGGAAAGATGCCGTCGATTTCCAGCCTGAATCTACAAAGCTGGGCAGCTACGCCGGCCGATACCTACGCTATGGAGTCCGTGAACACGGCATGGGTGCCATCATGAACGGCATCACTGCATATGGCAAGAACTTGATCATACCTGCCGCTGGTACTTTCTTGAACTTTGTCGCTTGTGAGTCGTTCTTTCAGATCGTGCATGTGTCCACACGGGAACACCGGCCTGATGTTGAATTCTTTCGTGTGTCATAGATGGCGCTGGTGCTGTTAAGCTTTCAGCACTCTCACATTTCCGAGTCATTTGGGTCGCTACTCACGACTCTATCGGTAAGTGTCGACAACACATAATTCGTATCATCCTCACTGACCGCTTTTGTTCTCATCAGGTCTTGGAGAGGATGGCCCAACGCATCAGCCTGTGAGTGCATCTTGTCGTGTTGATGCCGTTGGTGTGTCTTCAAGCTGACATATCGCTTCACTTTATGCAGATCTCAGACCTTGCATTCTACCGCGCAACACCGAATGTCTTGATGATGCGACCTGCTGGTACGCATTTTACACGCCCAAATTTACGCTCGTGGCCTTTTGTGCTAATACCCTTCCGATTTTTATAGACGGCAACGAGACTTCAGCCATGTACCTGCTCGCCATGAACGCGCACGCGCCCAGCGTAATCGCTCTCTCGCGTCAAAACCTGCCCCAGCTCGAGGGCTCAACGATCGAAAAAGCCGCAAAGGGAGGCTACGTGCTCAAAGAGGCTCCGGAAGGCAAGAAGGCCGACTTGACGCTCGTCTCTACTGGCTCGGAAGTCTCCATTGCACTTGGAGCTGCCAAGAAACTCGAAGAACAGGGCAAGACTGTCCGACTCGTCTCGATGCCTTGCATGGAGGTCTTTGACACCCAGCCTAAAGACTACCAGCTGTCGGTCTTCCCTGATGGACACCCAGTCCTCAGCGTCGAGGCCATGTCCACCGTTGGCTGGAAGAAATACGCTCACGAAAGCATTGGTATCGAGTGCGTAGCAACTTCCTTGCAGGGGAAATTGCCCATTGAGAGCTGTTGTGCAAGAAGACTGACTCTGCGTCTGCGTCTCAATTTACAGTACCTTTGGAGCCTCTGGAAAATTCGATGCCGTCTATAAACACTATAAAATCACACCAGACGACATTGCGGCTACTGGACAGAAGGTTATTGATTTCTACGTCAAGCGCGGCCGAGACATTTCGTCTCCGCTTAATGTTTGCATCCAGAACATTCTGTAAACAAGACAAGCATAGAGATTTCGTAGTACGAGATAGAACATGCGCGCAATGCTTCACATCTGTTTTTGGAGTGTCGGCAGCTCGAACGATGGGATTTGACATTCCCTGCCCTATTTCCCAGGTACCTCCCCCACTCATCGGCAGCGCCATTGGCGCTGAGAGCATTACACAATTCTATCGGCTCGCTCGCTCGCTCGATGGGTGCTCGGAGGAAGCGTTGATGTTGCCAATGTTTATCCAGCTTGAATTCGGAAATCAGGAAGAAGATCCCAGCCTATGTGCACCACAGCCACGCCAGGAGCCAAAAGGTCCACGCTCAGAGGTCCACGCCAAAAGGTAGTTGCAAGGCGTAACACAGTACACTGCTAATTCCGTCGTCATGAAGCTCTACATCATGCTCCTCAAGCTCCATACGCGGTAAGCTACGTGATGACTGCTGCTTGCAGCAGTAAGAGGCCAACGAGAGGTCAATTGCGCTCGTCTAGACATAGATATATATTTGCCCCAGGTCAGCCTGTGGATATGTAGCTTGCCGCTGCTGCTGCTTGACATGACAAGCTTACATCCGGCATCGCCCAACTCCTTGCCTTCATGAACCAGGGGCTTGGACGCCATCAGGACGAAATAGATGCGTCCCCAAGAGTCTGTATTGTTTTTCCAGCCATGGATAGTACCGCGTTGAACCTATTGTGAGCAGCATTAGTCTAGCTTCCTCTAGCTCGCTAAGCAGACGTAGCCTCACGCAAACATCGCCCTTCTTCATTTCAATCTCTTTTCCATCGTCGAGTACGAGCACGCATTCGCCCTCCAGGACGATTCTGTAGAGAAGGAAGTTTTAAGTGACCACCCGACACTACACTGGCCCAAGGAATACTGACCCATAGTCCAAGCTTGAGGAAACGAAGAGCACGATCCTGAGCTCTGGCAGTCTCCGACAAAGCGACCGACATTTAATGAAACTCACGACTGTGTGCGATGGAATGGAGAATTAGAATGAGCTGCGGGAGCCAAGGTAGGACGTTCAAGCCAGATAAGCATATATCTGTGAGTTTAGTTGGTGGCATCAATTAACTCACGAGGCAGATCAACTACTCGAAGCACAACTCCGTTCTCATTGCTGAGACAAAACACCAAAGAGGCTGTTGTCAGCATCCTTGTCATCACATAGATACTGAATTCGACATGGTTACCTGAGCTTATTTCCGGTCTCTTCTAATGCCAAATCGCGAGTATCGGCATTATCGTACGGAAACTGGTCTATGGTCCAGATGTGAGCGAATCGTGCAGAAGAGCCGTCTTTGGTCGAAATTGGAGTGGCCTTGATCTCGTCGTCTTTCCAGCTTGATTACCACGATGCGAGAACTAAAACTCAGAGCGCTCCGCAAGGCCTAGGAGGCCTTGAAACTTACACAGTTGCCTTGCCGTCATCAGAGTGCGTTGTGACGACTCTCCTGATTGAGGGGCTGAGATTATCAGCAATGCTGCCCATATTTCTGGTCCTTGCTTCTTCCGTGATGTGGAGACAAATCGACAGCGAGACTGGGTGAAGCGAGCTTGACAGCAGTCGAAGCGATGGCCTTGTCTAAAATCAGTAATCAATACAAGTACCGCTGCTGTAGAAGTTGACCACCCAGATAACGCCGGCGCACTCATCTTTAACACGGCTTGTTGCGGCCGATTCTGGTCCATAGTTCTACTTTCTTGCCGGGCCGGAACGCCACTCACTCAGTGCTATATACGTGGCTGTTGGGCAGGCTACATCAGTCTCGCACCGTCTCAAATGATGGCACTTACCACATGCTGGCTGCCGGAAGGCATCAATCATCCTGACTTCTCCGTGCACAATATACCTTTTGGCCTGGTATCATTGCGGTCCGACTCTCGCAGACGGCCTGCTACGCGTATAGCGGACACCATTGTCCTCCTCGACATACTGTCCGCTTATGGGCCGCTCCAAAAGGCACTGGATGCTGCCACCATACAAGCATTAACTGCAGCAAGTTGTCGCCGCCAACGCTGTGTCGCAACGCCAAATATTAAGCTGACTGACAAATCCCGACGTGGACATATCACTACTATACAGGATAGCCTCGAAGGGATTGCGAATTTACCCTTGGCCTTGCGGCGAGCGCTGCGACTCGCTCTGCAACAGATCTTTACAATGGAAAAGAAACCTTCCGACTTTCCTGCCGACAGCTTGGCGCCGTCTGCCGACGTTCTCATGCATTTACCTTTGCGAATTGGAGATTATACCGACTATTGCATAGCGTGAGTGACACCAAGCAGATTCGGTGCAGGTCTTCTCGAATAACGCAGTCCCGGAGCAATCTTGCGCAGAGTGGAACACATGATCAATGCAGGTCGAGCAGTGTCCGGAAATCCTAGTATTCCGCCACAGATGCCTTATATGCCTGTTGGCTATCATGGTCGCTCCAGTTCCATTGTAACGTCCGGCACCTCGTTCAAACGTCCTTGCGGCTTTTATAGGGCCAATCCGACAAACGAACAAGTGAGCTACTGCATTCGATTAAACAGCCTACTGCAGGACCTGACCTGCTTTTCTTATAGCCTACTCTTGCACCCACCAAGAAGCTAGACTACGAAGTAGAAATGGCGTTCTTTGTTTCGGGCTCAACGGCACTAGGATCGCGGTTGACTTTCGAAGAGGCGGACGAGCACATTTTCGGTGTAGTCCTCATGAACGACTGGTCTGCTCGCGATATACAGGCCTACGAAATGACACCTTTGGTGAGCTTCATAGCCTAGGCATTAACGATGTACGACCGGCTCAACATACCCATATTATTGCGATGGCCTTCAGGGTCCGTTCCAAGGCAAAAACTTCGCGACCACTATCAGCCCATGGATCGTCACTCTTGACGCCTTTGAGCCCTTCCTCGCGAACCTGCCTGAACGTATCAAGCCAGAAATGGGCATCCTGCGCTCATCAAGAGCACGATCACTTGATGTTCATCTTCAGGCGAAAGTTCAGATGGCCAGTAAGCGCGATCCATCTGGAATGGCCATCAAAAGTCGCTAAGCTGGTCTGTACTTTGCAGGAGGAGAAGAGGCCATCACTGCTTCTGAAATCCGGGCTACTGACTTCTATTGGAGCTTGCAGCAATTGCTTGTTCATCAGACCTTGTCAGGGTGTCCAGTTAACACTGGCGATCTCATTGCTACGGGAACATGTTCCGGCAAAAGCGAAGTGAGCGCGATCATCTTTGTACGAATACATGCCAAAATTGACCGGCATTGGCTGTTATCAGGCATCTCTAGGAAGTTTGGTAGAGACAACGCAGGGCGGTCGTAAGCCCTGGCACTTTCCCTCGGGCGAAGCACGTACCTTTATCGAGGACGGTGATACAGTAATTCTCACCGGACGATGCAGTCGTGATGGAATCAATGTTGGCTTTGGAGAATGCAGTGGGACTGTTCTTGCAGCCGAAGGATTCTGATTTGTAAAGTGAGGTCAACGGTAAGGGGCATGCATGACAGCTACGACAGCTCTGTACGGGTACGAAATGAGGTCGTATGAGAATGCAAGTCAATGTACTCGGACATACTGTTGCCGTCGTGCTGGACTGTTTTTTCCTTCGCCATCTTTAGCCCACAGGTTAAGCTGTCTTTTGATTTCACATGGCCGACAATTAAGTACCAAGAAACCAAGCTTTCCTACGAGTATTGCTCGTCCTGATAGTCTGCTATATGCTTTAGACCCGAAGTAACGGGAATACGTCAGTCGCGTCGCACGACACATATCCCAGCACGACAAGATTGTCATGACACACTGCGGAAAAGCGGCCAGCAGTTGTCAGAAGTGATCCTTGCATCGAACCGGTCTCCTTCACCAATGAAATACTGTGACAGGCATTATCAGGCCATGAGAACCAATCCAGCTGTCGGGGCCGTTGCAAAGGATACTGGACCACAACCTTTCAATACTCAGCAATTTTGCAACTCCATTCATGCCATCCTTCACCCTTCGTCTCGTGCTCTGACAGCGAACCATCAGGGCAGCCTGCCAATGTTGTCAGATGATTCCCCCAAACCGGTCGCGCTGCGTTTGCCACTGGATATACTGCTGGACGTCGCGCATAGGACCACACAGATCCCTGTCACCACATCTTAAAATACAGCGTGAGGAGGTCATGTAGGACGACTTTGCAGCCACTTGTGTTGATTGGCGTAGTCGTGACACATATATGGAGACAAGTCAAAAGTCTCGATCCACTATTGGCATAGAAAACAAGTTGGCTATAAGCCTTTATAATTTCGCTCGCAAGCTCACCTCGTAGTCTCCCACACGACCGCCTGCATTCTTGCCCTCTCCCGCAGCGTTTGTGCTGATGAAGAAGCGCTTGTATTCTTCAAACACCATCGTAAGGGTCCAGCCTTGCAGTCTTCGCACAAGAGCGGCGAGCAGTCCGGCTCTGTGCTTGCCTCGATTACACGCTATCAGCATGGGATGATTACGATTGTCTGAGAAGAGTCCATCAGTCAGCGAATAAGTCGAAAGCGGGCTCTCGGACTGGTCTTACCGATAACGTGCTCTAGCGCTTTTGCCATTTCTGCCTTTGATGTCTCGACTAGTGGCTCTTTATTGCTGTCGACACTGCAGGGCATGAACAAGTGTGAGCGAATAAGCTGTGCTCAGTATAGCTAGGCACGTACCGATAGTGCAAGACCTTTAAACCTCTCTTGTTGGCCCATTTGAGGGTGTCCTCCTTGAAATCTTGATCCGCTAAATACCTGCACATGGAGAAGAACTGAGGTCAGCTTGTGATCCATACGACTACTTGCCAAAGGCGCTGAAAAGATAATTAAGAGCTCACAAGATGCTCTTTAAGCCTAGCTGGTCGAGATAGAGGTAATTCTCCGGTCTAGGGAAACCTGAGCGAAAGAGGCCATGAGACACGATTGCAAAGTTGAGCGGAGGGACGTATATTGGTGCGCTCCTGTCTTGGATCTGCCCTTCCGAGCTGGACGAGACTGAAGATGAGGACGAAGAAGATGGTACGGAAGCTGAAGTGGCGTCCAGCAGGCAGCCACCTGGTAGCGGTATCCCTAGACGGCGTAGCAGACTAGCTTCGGCACCCAGGGACTGATGGGTGGCTGCAGACATTGCAGCCATGTTGCCTCTGTCACCTTGTAGCGTGCTCCGCGCTGCCTCGACCTGACTATGAGCTGTTGCTAGTGGCTTCAGGACTAGGCGAGACAGGACTCGGCCAGCTGAGTGGAGGGCGCAGCCTTAAGAGGAGGACCCTCGACTATTGTGGTCACCGCATCGTGCAGAGGCCGCTGTGTAGACTTGTCGAGTGTTCGGTTGTCGATGACCAGAAAGAGGTCCAGATTTGAAGCTCTGCATGCGAGGTTAGCCACACGGCAACCACAACGACAGCAGCAGCAAGTAGTCCGAAATCACGCTCTTTCGATTCAGAATGACTTCACCAAGATGACAGTACGCGCACCAGTGTCCACGAGCAATCATGGCAGACGAAGCGTGGCTGGAGCTGCTAGACTGGCTTGAGACGAAAGGCTTTGATAGAAGGACGCTCAAGGTCGAGCTCAGGGATAGTCCAGCCGGAGGTGTGCGAGCCATTAAGCCGCCAATACTTCAGAGCTTGCCTTGACGCCCCACTTTTGCCGCTTTGCCGCCATCATTGTGCAGGAGGTCGAAAGCTCGTGGCGACTGAAGATATCTATGTGCGCATTCTGCCCATTCCCACCGCAGCTAACATCTTTGCTGACTTGGTGCTGTCTCGCTGATTCAGCCTAGACAAGCACTCATCAGACTTCCGCACTCGTCTCTGCTCAACAAGAAGACTGTCGCTCCACTCTATGATACCAAGCTTGTGGAGCAGTTGAACGGCACCCAGCTGCTCTCGCTACATCTGGCCTTGCATCGTTTCAGCAAGAATTCTGAGTTCCAAGAACAAGACTACTTCTTGCCGTATATACGCACATTACCACAAGATTTTACGACCGTTCCGCTTTGGCGAGAAGTAGTTTCGGATTCCCTTTGGAATCAGCTAGTCAGCAAGGACTTACTTCCTTATGGTCTCAAGCTTGCAGTAGAAGATGTCGCCAGGCGTTTCTGGGCCGATTGGAATCATGTTCAAACGGTTTACATGTCTGCAAGCTTGAACGTGCAGGACTTTTGCTGGGGCTGGCTGTGTGTCAATTCGAGGTGCATTTATTACGACCTTGAATCGTCCACGAAGGAGGACAACGTGACTCTGGCAGCGATCGTTGATGTGAGTCCCACGTCGGCATGCATATCTTGTCAATCTTACTGACTACACTCTGAACAGATGGTGGGGTGTCCAGATACGTAATCATGCATTGGAGAGCAAAGCACTGACTCGAGCTCTGCTGTTAGGGCAATCACAACTCTTCACGGACAGTACGTGTCTACTCAAAGTCTTAAAGTTGTCTATGCTGACCGTATGGCGCTCTGCAGGAACGGATCGTCGATTATGAAGAGAACTTCTGCCTACTGTCATCCGAAGCCCCCAACATCTTTTCGAATCAGCTCGCAAAGGACACCATCCTTACGCCGAAAGGATCCGAGATCCTCTACTCGTATTCGACACACAGCGAATATATCTTGCTAGCCGAGTATGGTTTTGTGCTTGGAATGCCGACGAATATCGACAGCGTGCTCGATGTGACCGACGAGGTTGTCAAACTGTTTGAAGAGCTCGAGCCGCGGGAAAGCGAGCTGAAGAAAGCTATTTTACAAGCGAACAACTATTGGGGGTGAGTTGTCTTACGCGTCCGTCTTTTGTTGAGCTCCTTTGCTTACAACAGCATGCAGCGAATATCACTTTGTGCTGCTCGAAGGCAAAGTCGACGTTTCTTATCGCATGACTGTCGCGCTTGCCTTGTTTCATCTGCCTATGCAGTCGAAGGAGGCTCGCACCGCTCGCCAACTCAGCCCTCACAAACGGGCAAAGCACAATCTGACAGACAGTAGAGAAAATGTTGATGAAGAGGCGGTCTTCAAGCCATTCTACGATCTCATCAACGGAGAAGTTGACGAGATTTCTGCAGAGAATGTGGAAAAGTCGCAAGATACATTGAAGGACTTGAGTAAGAAAGCGCTTTTCAACAGCCAGAAGGCGCTGGCTCGGCTCGCCGACGAGTTTCGACACGAAGAAGCACTGCTCGGCATGCTGAAGACGGTGTGGGAGGGGCAGGAGTGGCTCGCCAAGCAGTATTCAGGGCCAGTCTGACATGTATAGCAGATCTGTATGGGGACTAGACAGACTTGGAGCCGGGTACTTGTGCATCGTAGCTGCATTGCCTAGACTTGCTGGGGGCCTCTGAGTGTGGCGAAAGCCGTCTGAGCGCGAGCTTGATGAGTCGACCCGTTTTCTATGCCAGTAAAGCTCCTTGCAGCTGCCACATACTGCCGTATGGCGCATCTCGCGCATCTCCATCAGTCTCGCCTGCTGACAGGACCAGCATATCGCATGCGGCACGATCACCCTCACGACGGCCTGAAGTTGCAGCAAGTTGCGGATGGAAGAGCGCTGGCATCAGACGGATTGCTGCATTCGCGCACTCGATATATTCTGGGCGTGAGTGATTTTAAAGTATTGATGGTGCTCTCCGTGCGAGATGCGCCCATCTGCATCACTGCCATTTAGCCTGCGCATCAGCTTTAGGCAAGCCTGCTCCATGCTCGCCGTCAGGATGACCGGCAATTCAATCTGAGCAACGTCGCTAACGCTGCACATTCCAGAAAATACCGTAAACACATGCCTCCTCGTGTCGCTCATCTATCCCCGAGACGCGCTGCCCCTCCAACGCGCGCGCCATCCCAGCCTGTCCTTCCGAATGCGGCCATTCGAGGGCGAGATTCTCTTCCGGGACCCGCAAGGCAGACAATTAACATTCGACAGGCACAGGGCATCCGACACTTTAAAATGCTGATATGGCAGGCGAATGACATACTACAGTAGCTTCCACTGCTTGGCGGAACATAATCCGATCCACCTCAACGGGCCTCGCTTTGGACACTCCTTGACAGCGGCTCTGCTTGATCCCAGACTGACTGCCATACGCTGAATCCTGCGACCGATGCATCCTTGACTCGCATTCCACATCTATCCGCTTCTCGACTCGACATGTCGAACAGCTATGACTTTCAGCAGATGCTGGAGCTTCGTGAGTGGCCAATCGAACCCTTCCTGGGCAGCACCACATCATCGGCCTCGCTGATTCAAGTAACCCTGCATCCGCATCACAGTAACCGCAGCTCCCGCAGCTCCTCCTCCAGGCTACAAAGCCAGGCTGATTGCACAATTTGTGCTCGTGGGGCTGTGCGTATCATCTCATTTCATGCCGTCGCTGCAACTGTGCTATTTTGGCTAAAACAAAATGCTGACCCGCCTATACATACTTGATAATATCATGCAGGCTCGGACTGCAAGCTGTAATATGGGGTCTCCTCGTCGGTCTTGACTGCAGAAGGCGGGGCCGCCGGGTCAAGCCTGTACGGCTTCAGAAAGTCGCAGGAGGCAGGATCTTCATCTTCGAGTGCATGTTCGGGTGAGAAAGGCGTGACACCTCTGTCTTGAGTCGGTGCAACAAATCTGATCAGGGTGCTTGCCTTATATGCTTCTCCATTTACTTCACAACAGCTTTGTCCTCTTGGCAACAATCTCAGGTAAGCTCGCCGCATCAACGGCGCGCATGTGCCCCCCATGTGCTATTCGCTGACCAAGGCATTCATCGACAGGCTTCCTTTCCCTTGTACCACGTGTCAACCAATATCAACATTATTTCGGCAATGGCGCGCCCCTCTACAACAGAATAGCATTCAATTTCTTCTCGCAGGTATTCATGATGACCTCCGCTCTCTTCTTTTCGTGAGTGTCTTAGGCTTTCTCGAAAGAGTCGCAGCTGCCTAACTATAACATCTGCTGACCACATTTCTCCTCTCTTCTGCTGTATTAGCTTTTCGAACCTAGCCGGGTCCATCTCGGTCCGTCGACTACAAAGTGGCCAGTCTAGCTTCTCCACTCGACTCGTATGGGCATACAACACTAGTCTGGGCATCTGTCTCGGTTTCTTGTGGTTTGTCGTCGTTGTAAGTCTGTTTTCAATGAACGTTCTTGCGCGTAGACTATTGGGGGCACTTTTGGCTTAGCATTTCTTGTTCTTGCGACAGCCTATGGCTATAGTGTGCAATAGTCGCCTCAACAGCGTCATTTCCGTGCGTCGAGAGATAGCTGCGTTCTTTGCAGCTTCTGGTGCGACCCTCGCTGCCGACGCGCAGGACCCCTCGCGGGTTGCTCTCGTGTCTACCCTCGAGGGTCTCGCTACCGAGGCCATGGCAAGAAAAGACAGCTTCAAGGGTCTCTTTGATATTGCTGGAACGCTCGCGGCTTGCGTCTCGGCGGCTTGTGTCCTCGTCTGTGCCGCCAGCTTGTCCTTCGTGCTCTTGTTGCGCAAACGTGAGTTTGTTCCTTCCAGCGCGACTTTGGTGCCGGCGCATCGCAACGCCCCGTGTACTGACCTATTTTCGTGTTTGCAGAGTCACGCAGCAAGATACAACATATGTTGAAGGCTGTGAATGACTTTGATGCAGCCGCTGGGACTGAGGAGGCGGAGAAGATCAAGGTGCGATCCTTGTCGAATCTCTGGTGGGCTGCAGATACAGTCGCGGGAGCGACCGAGCAACAAGCGCAAAGCCTTGCATTGGCCCGACTGGCGGCCGACCTGACTATTTCCGTGCCCTTTGTCTTGATTTTCTGCCTTCATCTGACAGTGAGTTCTTGAACCGCTGGAATAGATGATGCATGGCAAAAGGCAAGCATGACTCACCCGACTCGTTCTTTCCCAATCTGATGCAGATTTACGAGTGTATCGTATTCTACAACTTCGACAGTCGATCTTGGCCAATGCGCGAGTACATGTCAGACGGGTACAGCTTTTCTCTGCTCTTGACGAACAATACCATTCTGGCGTGCTTTCTCTTCAATCATTACAAGAACCGCATGGGCTGTCAGCAGCAGGACAAGCCTCAACCAGATCTTCACGCTTCTGAAGATTGGAAGAAAGAGCCGCGCGCGCTCATTGCCGAAGACCATGCCAGAGGACCAGTCGACACCCCGAACGGGTCACCCGATCTAGAGCTGGGAAGGTCTATCACGCTAAAATGCCAGGTTGAGAAGGATTGGCTTGATTCGGATTCTTCAGACCTGGAAGTAGTGGAAGAAGAAGAAGAAGAAGAAGAGTGGGAACTGCGCCGGCGACAAGATGACAAAGAGGAGAATGTGCCGACAAGCGAAGAAATTCCATCGGTACAAGGGTGAAATGGTGACCGCAGTCGCGGCTTCACAATGTCTGTAGCTGGATCGACAAGGCCCTTGGAAGGGCAGAAGTGAATCAGTAATCGTTTGTTTTCAGCAACGTAATACAGCTGGCCGAGTTGTGCCGCGCGCTGTCGTAGTGCATGAGCTGTAGTGTTGCGAAGGTGGGAGCTTTGGCTGGTCTGCAATGCCACCAAGGTCTTGCGAGCAGTGTGGCTGCAGAAAGTAGAAGGGACGGCTGCCTAGTCCACACATCTGAGCTTATAGAATACAAGATACTAGTACGAGCAGCACAGCAGCATCGTCAGTATCACAGTGTCAATAGAGTCCGCTGATCACCTGCTCGACTATGTGTTCAGCTGGTTTGCTCTGCTCTTCGTGCATGCGGACACCAGGCTGGCCGATGTGCGTGCAGTACACGGTGCGACGCTACGATGGTCGCATACACGAGCCATGCCAAGGACAATAGTCGATAACGCACGGGCTGCCAGTGCCCGCCAGCTCTGGCTCCCGGTTCTGCCTCGCCATCAGGCCATCGTCACCCGCAAGAAGAGCACGGACGGCGAACGACTGCACAGACAAGCAGGACAGTCCAGCCGGCTGTTGTTCATTGGCCAAGTAGTAGTCAAGCAGGCAGCATTCAGGAGCGCGTCACTGACACCGATGCAGACCGGATGCGTACCAGCTGCCTTCCGCTGATTTCGACCGCCTGCAAATTGCTGGTTTGCTCGCTGACACGCCGCACTCTGCAGGTAAACAGGGTCCAGACAAGCTCTCTGCTCTTGTCCAGCCGTCCTCCATCCCGCCAGCCCAGCCCTGCTTTCCTGCGACTTTTCCTAGCACCTCGACTGCCACGCACGGTCAGTGACCAGCTGAACTCCGACAGCCTCGATGTCAAGCGTCAGTGCTGCTCAACAGCAGCTCCAGGCTTTGTGTGAGTGATACGCAGAGCGTCCTACAGACCATCATCGGCTGACTTGCGCTACTCCTGTCCCCTGCAGTGGCCTCGGTGTCGGAAACCCCTCCAGCGAGCTACAAGGGCAGACTGATCACGCAATTTGTGCTCTGCGGACTGTGAGGAGAAACCATTCGCGGCAGGAAATCGCCCACTCACGTTGCTTTACTTCACCCAGTCTTGCCTTGCAATCCGCAATTTGGCTGATCCTCACCATCAGAGACTGCTCGAGAAGAGGCAGGAAAGCCAGACCAATTCGTCTGCAGTCGGTCACTGGCGGGAAGATCGTGGTCTTCGACTGCATGTTCCTCTTCGTTCTCTTGGCAGGCATTTCAGGTCGGCTTCTACAATCTATTATGGTCAAGACTGTTCTCGAACACGCTGATGCTTCGCCCGTATTAGGCTTCATATGCATTGCAGCACGTGAAGGAGCATACCAGCACTACTATGGCAACGGTCGATCTATCCGAAACCAGGTAGCCTACAACTTCTGCTCAGAGCTGCCGATGGTGACGGCTGCTTTGATCTTCTCGTAATGAACATTTCCCAGTCGAAGACGGGGACTGCTCAGACCGTGCTGACTTTTGACCATGGCAATCCATGTGCACCCACCAGATTCTCCAATTTGGCTGGCTCTATATCAGTGCGAAGGCAGCAAGCGGGTCAAACTAGCTTTTCCGCTCCTCTCGTATGGGCTTACAACATCAGTTTGGGCTTGTGTCTGGCCGTCTCATGGGGTGTCATATTGGTTGGTCTTCTTGAGCCGTGCCAGAACAAATTCTCATGCTTACAAGTTTTGCCTGACGGGCCATGGCTCGTCTTCCTGCAGCCATTGACGATGGTCTGCAATACTCGGCTTAACAGAGTCATGGTCATTCGCGACAAGGTCTATGCACTTTTGTCGCAAGCAGTCAAGACTATCGCAACCACGCCACTGGACCCCTCGTTGGCTTCTGTGGTGCCTACGCTCGGCAAGCTTAAAGTCGACGCTGCCGTGGGCATTCACGAGTTCAGGCGATTGTTCAGCGTCGTAGTGGTGTTGAGCACGGGAGTTACCGGCCTCTGCGTGGTCATTTGCCTGGCCAGCTTATCTTTCGTGCTGCTGCTGAGAGAGCGTGAGTGAACGTCAAAGCTGCTTAATCTCACCACGGGTAGATCCGACGCTGAGTAGAAGAGCACTTGTCCTACCGTAGAATCACATAGCAAGAATTCCTCGGTCGCCGACGCGTTTCAGACTTTTAGCAGGTACACAAGATCAGGTTCAGATGACACGGTTATTGGAGATGCTCAACTACCAAAGCATGCTGGAATCGGATCTAGCCCAAGTCGCAATATCGCACTATCAGAAACACAAGCTGAAGGTCTCGCCTTGGCGCGCCTAGCTTCCAACCTGACGGTTGCAGTGCCGTGTATTCTGCTTTTCTGCGCAGACGTCACGGTGAGTGACCCAACAATACTTAGCGTGCAATCAGCCTGCGGCCGTTGACGTCTTCTGCACCTCAATCGTCGCAGGTTTACCTCTTTCTAGTCTACTATAAAATCGAAGAAAAAGGCTGGGCTATGCAAGAAGTGAGTATTTCTCAGATTGTTTGCGCTCGACTGACCTGCGCTGACTTAGTCATCACTCGTTTCTAGACGTTGAAGGACATGTACGCTTGGAGCAATCTGCTCACCAATAATTTCATTCTTGCATGTTTCCTGTACAACCACTACTCGAGCTACCGGCGTGGCCTTGGAAAGCAATCTTCTTCTTCTTCTTCTTCAAGAGGCATGTCTTCCTCCGGGTTTTCGGGCAGGTCACACGATTGGCCATCATCACCACGTTCACCTGGCTTTAGGAAAGCGCAAAGAAGAGGTCTGGAAGGACAGGCTGCTGCTTCGGATATGGAGCTCGCGGTACATATCAGGCTGGAGCAGCATATCGAGACCGACTACCCTATTCCGAAACGTGAGCAGGAGAACGCATAGGCAGTACAGCGAGTTTCGACAGCCGAGTAAAGAGGGGCTCGAGATATGTGGGCCCATGACCGGCGAGGCAGGATCAGCGGCTCACGCTGGCTGCGATTCTACGGAAGCAATGCAACTTCCAAGACGACTGTCAATCACATTAGATGTCCAACACCATCACAATAGCTATCTAGCAGCGGCTGCAATGCATGTACTATGGCAAAGCAAACACAGCCGATGTCACGTTTTCGCATGCAGCAAAGGCCGTCTCAGAGTGGATGCGTTCAATCACGCTGTCATCAAGATGGGCTCTTCAAGTTCTTGCCAAGAATTTCTCGAATTGAGGCAAGACGCCTACACGTCGCAGCGTCGCTCGCTAGAAGTATCAAGACTGTACGAGGGACCGCTCCGGCCCAGAAATGGTGGACGCTCGGCCCGTAGTCCGAGATGAGCGAGCAAGATGAGCGCCGCAATCTGCGAGACGAGCGGGACCACTGGCAGGCGCCTGCTCTTCTTCCTTCTTTTATCACTGCTACCTCTTACTCCCGCAAGCTGTAGCTCTTTCGCCATGGTCGTGCAAAAACACGACTCCATTGTGGTGCCCTCGAGCATCTTTGACGACGAGAATAAAACACGCCTCGAATGGAGACAAAACTTGATGGGGCGAAAAGCCGAGTTCCACTGCGGTACCTACACCGTCGAAGGCAAAGGTATTGATGTGATGCTGGTGTGCATCTCGCAAATAACCAACTGACCCGCCCTTCGCCCATAACCTGCAGGTGACACCGGTGTCATTTTCGTTGCCGCCTCTCTCAAGGATCAGTTCACCTCCGCGGCCAGTCTGCATGATGGACAGTACAGGGTCGCCGTCAGCGACGACTTCACATTCGGTCAGAAGGATAGGAGCGGAGCAGGGCGATTCCTCGTCTATAAGAAGGAGGACGACAAGCCGTACCAGGTGAGTTGGTTTTGGCTGAAGCTGTGCGCCAGAGGCGTCACATGTGACTCGCGCTGATGCAGGAGTGCTATTTCATGCTCACAGCATCGCTTTGTGAAAAGCGCTCTCCACACGTATGGAGATCGTGCCGTGCAGCTGACCAAGCAGTTTGGCTACGAGGTTACAGGCATGCTGCAGTCCGAGGCCGAGGCCTACTTTGGCGATTATCTCAGACCTTGGAGCGACGACGTGGCGCCCTGATGAGGATGCCTGTCCACCTGCCCGCTTGTCAGCTATCATCGTATCAGCCCTTGTTAGAGTGAAGCGTGGTTGGATCAGATCCATGAGTGCTCAATATTGCTTCTGATGAAGATGATCAGTGCGAGAGAGAGGCACAAGCCGAGGTCAGTTGCGAGTTTAGCGAATAGTCAGCTAATAGTTCTATAGCTCCATGCCGCTGCCAGTTGCGACGTGCGAGCAAAGCCAAGCCCAGCGCTTTGCTGTCGTCGAGCATGCCCGTTTGCCCTCGATCACGGTCGTACTGGCAGCTGGACAAAAGACCATATGGCGCTCTGCTCTGCACTGCCATGGCGCACGATGGACTAGATGCGACTGCGTAGTCTTCTGCCGCTGTCGCCTGCAACACACAATGCAGATCTCGCATGCGGCAGACGCAAACGGATGGCCCCTGGGCCATCCCGTCCGAGACCCATCATGCAAAGCCGCTCGACACGGCGAAGACCAACTGGAGCCCTAGGGCCCGATCTCAAACTGCTCAATCGCGACTCTCCGCTCTTCTGGACGCGTCTGCGTGGCTCTGACTGGCCTGGCTTCGTCCACTGGATCTGGCCGGCTGGCCACCGCCTCCTTCCTTGACTGACTCGAGCCCAACGAAGACACCCCCAGCAGCTCCAACGACGGTCACGCGGTCATCTGATGCATCCCATAGCTTGGGCCCCCGCAACGGTATCCGAGATCCTTTCATCGGTTTCGCTTGTGGGGTGTCTCCAGAGTTCTTTTGTCGGCTGCCGACACAACTGACCTTCTTCGGCGCTCTAACTGCCCACGGCTGATGTCCGCAATGCACGCACGTCCTAACAGAAGGCTCGCTTGGGAGGGATGTGAGCTTGAGCTGCCTGTACAGGACGCATCTGCACTCATTCTCTTTCTCTGCTCTGTTGTGGCACCGAGTCGCCCACAAAAGGATACTACCAGCATCATGGCCTCTCCAAACCCCTTTGCGCAACAGCTCAAGGCGCTAGGTGAGCTTTGTTTCCCCCTTGAGCACTTGATCAGAGCACTCCTAACGACTTTTGTTGTCCCCAGCCGCCACAGCGCAGGAAGACCCTCCGTACAGCTATCGATCTCGGCTCATAGCGCAGTTCACTCTGAGTGGTCTGTAAGTCATTCTTCACGTCCAGAGGAATCAAGCATAACCCGCTGAGTGGCTCGTTTGCTCTGATCTAGCTTGGCTGTTATGAGCACGGTTTGGGTAGTGCTCACAATCATCGACCACCGCGCGCGAGGCAAACAAATCAAGCCTATTCGTCTGCAAAAAGTGACTGGAGGGAGAATACTCGTCTTCAATTGCATGTTTGTCTTTGTAATCCTGGCGGCAATCTCAGGTGAGCGATCTAGCCTTCATTTCTTGTCCCCTGGAGCATCGCGTCCATTTCGGTCACGTGGGCTAAATTCTCAAAACGCTGCACAGGCGTTGTTCTCATTGCAGGCCGTCACAGCGCTTATGCTCACTACTACACGGAATCCAAGGCACCAATCAGGAATCAGCTCATCTTCAACTTTGCATCTCAGCTGCCAATGGGAACGTCGGCCATCATATTCAGCTTCTCAAACTTGGCTGGGTCTATAGCAATCCAGAGACAGCAAAAAGGCCTCACTAGCTTCTCGGCTCCTCTTGTCTGGGCTTACAACCTGAGTCTTGGCTTTACTTTGGCTCTTCTGTGGATCGGGAACACGGTAGGTTTGAACAATGCCATCCCGTCATGAATTGATAGCCAGCCCTGTTCTTACGCTCATTTTCGGCCTTGCCTCCAGACAGTGACTGTAATGAGCAACTCTCGCCTGAACCATGTCATGTGGATTCGAGAAACAGCGTATTCGACACTCTATCAAGCAGCTCGAACGTACGAGGCCAATCCTCGAGATCCATCACTGTCGACGGCCGTCTTGACACTCGGTCAACTCAAAACTGAAGGAGCCGAAAAGCTAAAGGACTTCAAGCATTACTATGGCATTCTTGTGATCTTGGCATGTATCCTCATGGCGATCTTTGTGGCTGCCAGTCTGGCCAGCTTGTCTTTCGTACTTATGCTACGAAAGCGTAAGTGCATTGCACCCATTTTTTTTTCTTGGTCATGGCATCGCCACACAGTTTATTGACAAGAACATGAAATGCCTTTCATACAGAATCACATGGCAAAGCTCGCACCATGGCCGACACCATCCGAACGTTCAATGCTCAGACAAGAGTTGGCGAAAACTCCGATGACTACGACCTCAGCCAGCGTTCGCTCGATTCCGGCAACAGCATGTCCAAGAGTGCCACTAGACGACTGGTCGCCGAAGCCAACCGTGCGGTCGCAGTTGATCGTGCTGAAGGTATTGCCTTGGCTCGCCTGGCTTCGAACTTGACGGTGTCCGTGCCGTGCATTGTTATTCTTGCGATCCACGTTTGCGTAAGTCAAGCCATGGCAAAGCTTCAAGTTGTTGCTGCTGTTCGTCGAGCAATCGAGCTGCTGACGTGCTGCATACTCCTTGTTCAGATCTACGTCATATACGTTTACTACACGATTGAGTGGAGAGACTGGAAAACGCAAGAGGTAAGAAAGCATGTAAAGTCAAATTCCAGGTCAAGGCAGCTAAAATAATAGCTTCAGTACCTAAAAGATGGCTGGAGTTACACCGATCTGATGATCAACAACACCTTGCTCGCTTGTTTCCTGTATACCCACATCTTTGGCGCAGGATCTGCAAAACGCCAATTCTCCTTCGGCATGACCTCGGGAAGCTCTGGTGGCAGCAAGAAAAGCCGAAATGTCAGACACGTCGAGCACTGGAGCCCATCAAATGCTGTCTCCCAGCCGCGAGGAGCCTTGTCGGATTTGGAGACGGCTGTCCACGTTCAGCTCGACCAACACGTGACCGTGGATGGCAAAGACCGACCTCACGAGGCGGAGTGGGAGAAAGGACCAGCTGTTCACAAAGAGTGAGGGTAATGAAGCGAGACTCCATCTCGGCCCATGGGCCGAGCCAGGGTCACTACCCTCTCCTTCGCCAGTAGTCGGATTCGCCTCGAAGCCCAATTTTGCAATAGTCAATCCAGCAGACAGCTTTCGTCGGTAGTGGGGGATACACTAGCTCGTCGTAATTAGGGTCATGTGTTGTTGTTGTTGTTGCTTGAAAGCACATTGAAGTTACACGAAACCGCGCAAACAAGTCACGCTATTCAGAGAGAGCTCAGAAGGGCATGCGACACCTTGGACCTTGGTTGATTGTCTGTGCGCCTAACTATCAGCTACCAGCACATCGGCGGGTGTCAGTTCATCTTGATGCCTGTGAATCTGGATCGTTTCTCGAGCCTGGCGCATTCAAGAACTTGAAGCCGGAGTGGTCCAACTTCATTGCAGCCAGTCCCTCGGTCAAAACAGCGTGGCTGGCAATCAATCTACCACCGTCCAACTCCTCAACAGTGTGTTCATTGAGCATGCTGGTGTGCGAGCAAGAACAAGCTTGAGCACTGCACACCGCTCGCATGATACCGTAGTCGTCTGCAATGCGTTCGTGCGATCACGGTAGAAACCGACACCAGTCTGGCTCTGCTCCATAACGCCATGCTGTACATTGGCTACAGCACTGTCCTGGGCCTCAAGGTACGCTGGCTGTTTGCTCGTCGCACCACGTTGTGGATCGATGTCTTTGGCCCTTGACCCGCGCCGCCCTGCACGGTTGCCCACCGCAGTCTTCGCTGATTGACCTCTGGCGCTTTGACTGCTCACGGCTGACGCCCACAAGACACGCTGATCAACAGCAGGCTCTTTCGAGGGAGGGTGCAAATCAGCTTCCGCGAGACTCACTACTTGTCGTCTGTCCTCTCGTTGTTGCATTCAGGGTACCTGCAGAAAGACACGACCAGCCTCGATGTCAACTACAAACCCTTTCGCGCAGCAGCTCGAGGCCCTAGGTGAGCTCGCTCTCCTCTGTGAGCAACCTACACGCGGTCTCCTGACGCCTTGTCTACTTTTCCCAGCCGCGACCGCGCAACAAGAGCCCCCGTCCAGCTACCGATCTCGGCTCATAGCGCAGTTCGCTCTCATTGGTCTGTAAGTGTGCTCGCTGTGATCATCGAGCATACAGGCTGACCACTCTGTCTCAATGGTCTAGTCTGTCAGTTATGAGCACGATCTGGGTGTATCTCACAATCATCGACTTTCGCGCACGTGGCAAGAAGCTCAGGCCTGTCCGTTTGCTCAAAGTCACTGGAGGAAGGATCGTTACTTTCGACAGCATGTTTGTGTTTGTCATCTTGGCAGCAATCTCAGGTCAGCATTTGCAGCCCTGCACTGCTTCCTTAGATCGCGACCATAATTCAAATTCACATAGTGGTGGCTAAATCCCAAACGCTACACAGGCATTGTTCTCATCGCGGGCCGCCACAATGCCTACGCTCACTACTACACGCCATCGAAAGATCCCCTCAGGAACCAGCTCATCCTCACCTTAGCGTCTGCACTGCCAATGGGAACGTCTGCCATAATCTTCAGCTTTTCGAACTTGGCAGGCTCCATTGCCATACAGAGACAGCAAAGAGGCCTGACTAGCTTCTCGGCACCTCTTGTTTGGGCCTACAACCTGAGCCTTGGCTTTATCTTGTCTCTTCTGTGGATTGGCACACTGGCGAGTGATGGTATAGGCTTTGAATGTACACGTGCCCATGGCTGAAACGATTCCTAGGGCAGACAACGAATCTAATGAGCAATACTCGCCTGAATCGCGTCATGTGGATCCGAGAAACAGCGTATTCCACGCTCTATCAAGCAACTCAGACGTACGAGCTCAATCCCCGAGATCCCTCCCTCATGTCGGCTCTCTTGTCCCTCGGTCAGCTCAGAATCGATGGAGCCGAAGGGCTGAAAGACTTCAAGCGATACTATCGCATCTTCGTCATCTTCGCATGTATCGTCATGGCAACCTTCGCCATACTTAGCTTGGCCAGCTTGTCTTTTGTACTTATGCTGCGGAAGCGTGAGTTTCGGCTTGAATTGGTAACTTTCAAGCACCTCCGCGCACAAGCTTCTGACGACACTGGGACTTCCTTATGGCTACAGAATCGCACGGCAAGGCTTTCTCTATGGTGGACACTATCCGAACGTTCAATGTGCACACAAGGATCGGCGAGAACTCCGATGACTATGATCTCGGCCAGCGCCCGCTCGATCCCGGCGACAGCATGTCCAAGAGTGCAGCTAGAAGACTGGTTGCCGAGGTCGACCGCGCAATTGCAACGGATCGTGCCGAAGATGTTGCTTTGGCCCGCCTGGCTTCCAACCTGACGGTCTCGGTGCCATGCATTGTCATTCTCGCCGTCCACGATTGCGTAGGTTACGTGCTGGCCTAAGCCCAACTTCGTGACTTAGGTGAAGCTCTTAAATGCTAAGCTATATGCGTGCTCCTTGTTCAGATCTGGGTCACTTACGTGTACTACACGATAACATCGAGAGACTGGAAAACGCAAGAGGTAAGAATCCACGTAAAGTCAGATTCGAGGTGAAGGCAGCTAAAATAATAGCTTCAGTACCTGGCCGATGGCTGGGCCTGGACTGATTTGATGGTCAACAACACCTTGCTCGCTTGCTTTCTGTATAACCACATCTTTGGCGCAGGATCTGCAAAACGCCACTTCTCCTTCGGCATGACCTCGGGAAGCTCTGGTGGCAGCAAGAAAAGCAGAAATGTCAAGCATGTCGAGCACTGGAGTCCGCCGAACGCTGGCTCTCAGCCGCGCGGAGCCTTGTCGGATGCGAAGACTGCTGTTCACGTTCAGCTCGACCAACATGTAACCGTGGATGGCAAAGACCGGTCTCATGAGGCGGATTGGGAGAAAGGACCAGCCCTGTAACAGGAGTAAGAACACCGAAGAGAGTCTCCGTCTCGGCACAGGGGCCGAGCAGGGGTTGTTCTCCCTCTAGCTTCCCTTCGGAACTTGCCTCAAGAGACCTATCTAGCAATTGTCAGCCAGTTAGTCCTAGCAGTCAGCTTCCAGCAGTGGAGTGCGAGTGCATGTGCCGGCCGTCGCAGAGCAGTATCGAGTGTAAAGTGTCTAGGGGTTCATCTGTCGTCGTCTTTCTTGGTTCGGAGAATATCGCTCCACTGCAGTCCGCTCAAGTTGCTCACGCTCTTCATGCTCGGAACTGTATGCGAGAGCTTGATCCTCTGTCGACTATCTGGCCAGCTATCTGCAGTCAGCAGTGCGGTATATCAGTCTTCGTCAGTTTGGAATTGCCGTGATGGCATGGAGGATGATGGTCCATGCCCTTGAAGATCGCCATGTGCCTCGGAAGCGAGTCCGGCTGGTCAGCAATAGTCGCAATGGCTGCACGACGTCTCTCCCACGGAACATGCATGCTGGTGTGCGAGCAAAGACAAGCACAGCGCGGCTCGCTCGTCGTCTGCATGCATTCGCCCCGATCACGCTCATGGCTGCAGCTGGACCACGAGTCTGCGCTGCTCTCCTCTGCTCTGCTCTGCCTTGGTATGATATGGTATGCTGCACATCTCGACAACTCCCTGCAGATGCAGCTGTAGAACGCACACGCGCGCGTCCGACTGACATCCTGCCGCTCTCGCCCGCGACAACACAGATCTCGCTTGGAGCGCGCACAGACGAATAATCCTGCAGAATCGATGGCAGTCATCTATCTGCTCGTCGCACGGGGGCGTCTCGGGTGTGAGATGGGCCTGACAGGCTGTCGCTGGCCTGCCCGCTTGAATGCACGGTTGGCCGCCGTAGTCTTCTCTGATTCGATACCCTTCGGCGATTTTACCTGGCAGCGGCTGCTCTCCGCAACACATCCTATCCACATCTGCACATTCCAACAGAGAAACGCGCTCGAGAGCTGGCCTTGAACTGCCTGTGCGGGATCACTACTAGGCTTGTCCTCTTACTCTTTCGTGTACATTGCAGAAAAATACCACAACAGACATGTCTGCTTCGAATCCGTTCGCGCAACAACTCAAGGCGCTAGGTGAGATTTGTCTCCTTCTCGAGCAATACACGGGCGAATTGACGACGGACCTTGGTGTTCCCAGCTGCCACCGCGCAAGAAGAGCCTCCTTACAGCTATCGGTCTCGGCTCATAGCGCAATTCACTCTGAGTGGTCTGTAAGTATGCTGCTCTGCATTCATCAAACATGAATGCTGACGATTGCGCTTGATTGCTCTAGCTTGGCAGTCATGAGCACCCTCTGGATGATCCTGACAGTCATTGACCATCGCGCGCGAGGAAAACAAATCAAGCTCATTCGTCTGCAAAAAGTGCCTGGAGGGAGAATGATCGTCTTCAATTGCATTTTCGTCTTTGTCATCTTAGCTACAATCTCAGGTGAGCCTTTGTAGACCATGGCTTCCAGGCATTCCTTGTCCACGTAGTCATTCACTCTTGACCTGCTCCCCAGGCATTGTTCTCATCGCAGGCCGCCATAGTTTCTATGCTCATTATTATACAAAATCCAAAGACCCCATCAGGAACCAGCTCATCTTCCAGATCGCATCTCAGCTGCCAATGGGCACAAGTGCCACAATTTTTAGCTTTTCAAACTTGGCAGGCTCTATCGCGGTTCGGAGACAGCAGAAAGGGCTCACAAGCTTCTCGGCCCCTCTTGTCTGGACCTACGATGTCGGCCTGGCCTTTACCTTGTCCCTCTTATGGATCGGCATTACGGTGAGTGCCCACACCGCCTGATCATTCAGGTGTACGATGTCGCTAGTTCCGTACTGAGAAGTATTGGTCATGCAGACGGCAACCGTAATGGCCAACAATTGCCTGAATCGCGTCATGTGGATCCGAGAAACAGCATCTTCGACGCTTTATCAAGCTGCTCACACCTACGAGGTCAATCCCCGAGATCCATCGCTGTCGACGGTCGTCTTGACACTCGGTCAGCTCAAAGTCGAAGGAGCCGAAAAACTAAAGGACTTCAAGCATTTTTTTGGCATTGTGGCCATCTTGGCGTGTATTCTGATGTCCATCTTCATCGCCGCCAGCTTGGCCAGCTTGTCCTTTGTGCTTATGCTACGAAAGCGTGAGTGTTTCTTCAGTTACATTCGTCAAGCACCGACTAAAGATGTTAGAAATTTTTCATTGCTGCAGAATCTCATGGCAAGGCTCGCTCAATGGCTGATACCATCCGAACGTTCAATGCTCACACAAGGGCCGGCGAAAATTCCGAGGACTACGACCTCGGCCAACGCTCGCTTACTTCAGGCAATGGCGTGTCTAAGAGTGCAGCTAGACGACTGGTCAATGAGGCCAATGGCGCTGTCGCAGACGATCGCATTGAAAGTATTGCTTTGGTCCGCCTGGCGTCGAACTTGACGGTGTCTGTGCCGTGCATTGTCATCCTCTCGGTCCACGTTTGCGTAAGGAAAATGCTAAAACATACTTCCAAACAGATGCTTCACGCGGACCCCTTGAGGGGCTGACTTATTTGCTTGCTCGTTGTTCAGATCTACGTCATTCACGTTTACTACACGATTGAACGAAGAGACTGGAAAGTGCAAGAGGTGAGAGAACATAAACTGCTAACTTCGAAGGTGATAGCAGCTAAAAATCATATTCAGTACAATCGCGATGGATTCAGCTGGACAGTCCTAATGATCAACAACACTCTGCTCGCTTGCTTCTTGTATAATCATCTATTTGGCACGGGATCTGCCAAAGGACAATCTTTCTTTGGTACAGCCTCCAGAGCTTCTGGTAGCACGAAGAAAAGCAGGGGTGTCAGCCTTGTTGAGCACTGGAGTTCGCCGAGTAGTGCTTCAAATACGCGCGAGGCCTTGTCGGGTTCGGAGACTGCCGTGCACGTTCAGCTCGACCATCACGTAATCGTGGATGGCAAAGAAGGACCTCACGAGCTGGGGTGGGAGAAAGAGCCAGCCCTCTGCAAGGCGTAGGGGCACCGAAGTGAGACTCCATCTCGGCCCAGGGGCCGAGCAACAACCCCCTTCCCTCGACTTTCTCATCAGGTGGACTTGCGTCCTAGAAGGCCAGTCTTGGGCATAGTCACTCATTAGTCAGTCAGTCAATTCAGCCGTCAGCAGTCGCTTGATGGACCTCACTGGCTTGTTCGTATTACTTGTCAACGTAATTCCTGATCAACGTGTGTAAGGTACATTTCTTGTGTCGTTATCTGACAACTATTGCTACAGGAGACTATCAACTACGCACGGTACGCAAGCTCAGAAGTATCTGCAACACTTCGATTTTATGCTCAGAGCATACAAAACGAGTCTATATCCAATCGTCCTGGCTCTGTGTCCTTCCTCTGCGAGCAAGCGACTTTGGCAAGACCATTCCTTCGGAGTTGATCTGCCTGTGGCCGACGAATTGTGGTCTTGGCCGCTGGCCGTTCAGTCGTCGTCCAGTCGTAGGCGAGAACGTCCTTTCAGCCATCTCATTATCCTGATGAACTCGACCACCCCCAATCACCGGATGTGCCGCTGCGTTGCGAGGTGTGTCGGCCATTACGGCTCGCAGTTGATCAAGCTCGCGAACGCAAAGACCAGCTAGATCGTCGAGACCGAGGAAAGTGGCCTCTTCCCGAATATCCTTCAATTCCGAGATAACAGGGTTGAATAGAAGCGGTAGCAGTTTCGCTTTGAGATCGGATGGCAGACCTCCTACAAGTTCCGGCAGGTTTTGATTCGATCCCATCGCCCCATCGAAGGCTATCGTGTGCTGTGATTGTAGTTTCCTTGGCAGCTGAGAAGTGCGCAGATAATGCATGATGGCATCATAAGAGTCTGCATTCCGGTCGAGGTAGATATTGAAGGGCTTGAGCATGCTTTGCTCTTGTGCTGCTAGCAATTGTTGGAAGGGATCAGTCGCGCGTAGCTCGGTTTCTTGAGATTTGAAGCGGATAGGAGAATCGTTGCCAGGCGAGCAGGAGCGAAGAGAGGTATCAGAGCAAGCGGACAGGATGGACTCTTCTGGTGACGATGTCTTCATTGCGGCAGGAGCTTCTCCCGCTCGCAATCGAGGTAGAGGGGAGGCTTGTTGCTGGAAATGGAACGGATCTTCGGCTTCATCATCTGGAGTAGTATCGATGAAGTTGTTCAAGCAGTTTTCCTCTGCATCTGCGTTGCTCGAGTACTCGCTGCTTGCACCGCTAGCTTGGCGCTGTATGACGGGGTCAACGCCCGGTGGCATCCTGCTGAATCGCAACTTCGTGCTCCGCGGATTTGGAAAGCGCGGCAGGGGAACGTCCAGCAATTGTCTGAAGCTGCGTGGCATCTCAACGTCGTCGCAACGCAAGAGCTCGTCGGTAGGATCTTCCCATTCGCCCTCATCAGACGGCACGTCTTCGCAAATCGAAGCGCGCGCAGACTTGAGCGCCTCTAGCGGTGACTGAGGCAAGCGAAGCTCAACTTTTGAAGACTTTGTAGTGTGTAGAGCCCAGCGAGGTTCCGTAGTACGCTTGGATAAGCGGACGTCTTCGGGAGCATCAATAGGAGATTCTGCCTCTTCGGTATTGACAAGACTCGGGTCAAGTTCCTTGCGCTTCCTCGCTGCTAAAAGGTCTGTCTCGACGGCATTCTGCGCTGCCTGGGCTAGCTCCGCATTGATGAAGCCTGCAAGTTTCGAGTCTTGATGCCGATTGATGACCTGCAACGTCGTCGTGAAGATTCTGCTGCCTCCGACGTGTAGATTGACGAGCTTGTCGGAATCGTCGGCGGTTGCCGGATATACTGGAATGGGCTGCAGAGCCATCGCACTAAATGCAGAGTTGTCTTTCATATGTAGATCATAGGACGAAGAGGCAGGCATGTTGGCAGACAAAGCTTCGTCCTTGTGCCAGGCCTCTGCTTGTATCGGAGTTACCTCATCCTTTGATGAGCTTGCTGAGTCGGCGGGGAACCTGTTGCTGCTGCTCGAGGCCGCACTGCCACCTGGAAGTCTAGCGGCGGCAGAGATAGACGAAGAGAAGCGAGGCCGTGTCGATTCTGCCGGTTGCCTCAGGTTGTCTGCAGGTCTGCGCACATCTTGAGCAGACTGACTCCGCTGTCTGTCGCGTTCGTCGCTTTCTTCCTGCTCCTGCATGTTACGTAGAATGTACTGTGTACTTTCTGCAGGCAGGGCGGGCGTGAGGACCAGCTGCTCGACATCGCACGCGTCCTCATCTTGCAAAAGCATGTCATCTTTCCCATCCCTAGGCGGCACATTTCTCAGTAGTCGTAGAGGGAGGTACGGCAGAGCACGATCATGCTGTCTCGACCGGCCTGAAAAGCCGCCAGAGCGTTCAGAGGAAAAGGAAGACGAAAGCAAAGGACCGGAATGGTAGGTCGCTGGTGCGGTCGAAGAGATGATAGAGCATGCGGAAGTCGAGCCTAGGCTTGCGAGACTGGGTGTGCTGGCTGATGAGATGGCTGACTCGACACTGCGCGTGGAATCTTGGCTTCTACGGCCTTGAGGGATCGAATCAGAAGGACTGGAAATCGCATCACATTGCAAAATAAGTGTGTCAGTGATGTGGCCCATGAATCTGGCATACAAGAAATGCGGGTACTCACTGCTGGAGCTCGTAGATGCTGCCGATGCGCTGTGCTCCGCAGCCCAGACGCGTGTTGACCGATCTCGTCCCGCCAGCATGCACCAATTGTGGATTCGATATGACCAGCGGCTGGCGTGTCGTCTTGCTGCTGCTGTTGGCTTCTGAGTTGTCATTGCTCCTTGTGCGTGTGCGAGACGACGATGGCGAGGCGTGGGGGCTTATAACGTCTGAGGGCGAGCTTGAGGATGAGGCAGAGGAGCTCAGGGAGTGGACAGAGTCGCGGGCTGCAGAGGTGATGTTGTGAAGCCAAGCCCTGTGCACACAAAGAAAGCCCGATGAAGACAGTAAGACTATGTTAATCATATACCAGTAATACGACGCCAACTCACCTCGTCACCATCTTCTTGAGAGCTGCTCGTGCTGCACTGTCTGCGCCTTGGTCGAGTTCAGCGAGGTTGTCAAAGGAGAACTTGGAGGTGAGGACGGGGCGGGTCGCTGATTGAGAGGATGAATGCTGCTCCACTGAGGCATTGCTCGCTGCGTCGCGTCTTGAAGTCGAGGTGTGATAGGGTCGAGGTTGGGTCTGACAGCCTGTCAGCGAATGGCGCGTGACATGGGGTACCGAGTCGGGAACTTGAGGCCGATGCTGGAGACGTGTGGATGAGTCGTATGACTGGCCGTGTCTGGCGTAGTGCTGCTGCTGCTGCTGCTGCTGCTGCTGCTGCAGGCTGTTTGCGGGTCTCGTAGGGAGCGGCTTTGCACTCAGCTGGGCGGGCTCTGGCGCAGAGGCTGCGTGGTGGCCAGCGAGCGTTGGTCGGGGTCGGGCATGGGGCTGAGATGGGAGGGCCATCTTGTGCGATAGCAGTGCCAAAGCGGGAATGCAGTCGCTTGTTCGCCGGGGGGTGTGGTTTGCTTCGTGCGCTGCACCTTTGAAGGTGGTTCTCTGCGATGATGATCAGCGACGAAGGTTGCAATGGAGAGCAGAGCAGAGCAGCAGTCAGCGCACCACGCCGTCAGCGCACACCACGTCAGCACCACCACCACCATCAGCAGCAGCGCCGCATGTCCTGGCCTGTCCGCCTGCCTGTCACTGGCCATGGCGCCTCGCTGCTGTGCGGCCTTTGTCTCGCGCAGAGCCAAAGCGCACGGGACAGGCGCACGATGGACGGGGCACGGGCACGGACAAGAGCATCACAACAGCACGGCGGGTGCGCTGGTGGCCTGTGCTTTGTTGCTCTCCCTGCCACAATAGCCTCGCTGTGAGTGTTCTTTCTGGGTGCCACTTGTTGCTCGAGTGGCGTGAGCTGGCGCTGTGGAAGACAAACGAAGAAGACGCCTCGAGGACAAAGCCGGCGACAAATAGCAAGACAGGCAGTATACGGGAGCCGCGTGTGCATCAATCTGGACTGACTAGCTGACACATCTGTAGCGAAGCTACGGGATTACGGTAATACCCTGGTATATACATTTGCAACTGGTTCATGAAAGAAATGCAGATTTAAGCTGTGCAGTGAAAGAAGATGATGGAGTTCTTGACTTAGGGACGCCCATAGAGAACTATGCATACCTCCATGCTTGAGCCGACTCTGCACCGTTACGAAACGACGCAGCTATCCCGGAGCGTGTCGCCCCAAGTCTTGCCGCACTCTACAAACCTCGGATTGCTCATTCCCTCTTCAGCAAGCCGCGTCGTATGGTGGTAATGGCCATTCGCAAGCACACTGTGCTCATACGCCAGACTAGCCCAATAGCGTGCGTCGTCCCAGCGAGAATGGAAAGCGGCCGGCTGGTATGCATGCCAGGAGAAGCAGATCATCTGGCAGGGAAGCCCTTCTTCTCGCAGGAGCTCGAGGACGTCTTCAATCTGCAGGAGCATGTCAGCCACTACATGAACAGTGAATTCCAGGGACATTTGCGCGGACCCACCATTGCAAACTGGTCATCCGTGTACTGAGGGGCACAGTCGAGCAGGCCCAACGCTTGCTGTATCCTGCCTCGGCGGAAATTGCTCTTCTGCAACTCGTCGCCCTTTAGATTGCAAGTCGTACAGCGGCAGTCGAATTCCCAGCCAGTTCGAAGTACCTCCCTGCGCTCATTCCGCTCCCTAAGCAAGCCATAGTAGCAGAACCCGAGCTCTTCGCCCTCTTTTACCTCTTTTGAAGCGTAGACATTCATCATTTGATCCTCATCGTCCCATGATATGCTGACATTTGGGTCACAAGAGTTGTTCATCTTGGATAGCGTTGCAAAGACGGCAGAGCACTCGCCAGACACTGCAAAGCAATTCTTGCGCCATATCTCCATAATAAAAGGTAATTCGTCCATTCCGGTATGATGCAGCGCGAGATAGGCAGCCCGCTCTTCGGATGTGAGGATCGAGACCAACCATTCGAGCCGGTAGTAGCTGAGCTCGTCGCGCTTGAGCTTGATCAAGGGCAGCTCGGATAGGATCAGCTCGCCTGGCTGGAGCGCACGAGTCGCAAACATCCCTTGGCCTTTGCCGGGCGATGCTCGAGTCGCGTATGCTGGGTCTGCGTCATAGTGCTTGCGCAGATTGGGTGACAAGGAAGAGATGAATGAGGCTCTGTAGGCAGCATCATTCGTGATGCAGTCAGTCTCAGGATCCCCTGGACTGAGGCAACAACGACTCACTCTTCCTCAAGCCGCAGCTCCTCGTCTGTGCGGGCCTGCTTGTCACTGCGACTCTGTTCACTCTTCAGCTCGCTCGTTAGGATCCCGCAGAGCTCGCTGTTCAGTCTGGAGACCGCAGTGCTCATCATGCCTTTCCAATTAATGTGGAGAGCGTAGGTACCAGAACGAGCGTGAGCACTGCTGCTGTCGTAATCAGTCGCTTCGCTGGTGTGATGGCTCAATGCTTGGTGCAAGAGGTGCAGGAGCGCCTGCCTCACGGTGACGAGCGCTAGTCGGAGCATGTTGACCTATCTGACGTCGGAGTAGGACTGTCGTTAGCAATAACGGACGAAACGAGCTTGGTCAGGTATGCGTAGCGGTCAGTCGCGCCAGTTGAGGGTGTCTTGCAGACCGGCGGGAGAAGTCGACATCTCGCCAGGTCGAGGTAGAAGTGTCGGGCGGGAGCACAGTCAGGATTGCAAGCACTATTACGAGTTCGCTCATCGGTCTTGATTGCATGCAGGGTGCGATGCTGTGTTGTTGGACTGCTTGACCTGCTGATACCGTAGTCCTCGATCAGGCGTGCATGAGGCGGCGACGAGACGTCGCCCGCTGAACGATGCGACAACTGCGCACTATCTTCTGCTCTTCAAGGACCCGGACGTGCGACTGCTGGTGCTGCATGGACTGCCATTCCTGCGAGGCAGAAGCTCTGGCCAGCGACGAGCGCTGATAGCTTACTGACGAAGCTTGCGCAGGGTCGGCACCGTCAGGTCTGCAAGGCGCGTATGGTCGGTACCGTCGCTTGCTATTGCTCGAACGCTGAGACTATGCTGATGCGATAACTTGCACAAACCTTCGGCGGCCCAGCTTGGAGAAGAGCAGTGCTGGCATTGCATAATCGACCACCGGCGCGCTCTTGGACAGTGGCACACGTTACCTGGCACCATCAGCGCGGCAGAGAGCTTTGACTGCAGAGGTCTTGAACGTGAACTAATGGCCTCTCACGCATCGGAACCAGCTGTCGATTGCCGAGCTGCAAGCGCTCCGCATCGCAGTGAATACACTTCCGAGTCGACATCATCGAAGAGTACCGGTCAGCCTTTACGGCGCAAGCTCCCGCTGGAGATCTTGGCTCGCGTTGCCCAGTTCTGCGACTGGATTGATCGTTCAAACCTCCTGCAATCGTGTAAAAGGGCCTATTACGTCCTTGCGCCCGACCTGCTGTTCTCGTCCCTGGAGATCGCAAATGACATCCACTTGCTACGCTTGACGCAAGAAACGGAAAATGCAGAAGACGAATGTGGGTCCCTTCCCGCTGATCAGCTAGATCCTTCAGCTGAGAACCATCTCGGTGGGCCTGTCAAACAACCAGCGGCAATACGAAAACGGCTCGCCCGTGTCAAACACTTTACTCTCCTCTCCCCTATTCATCTGAGTCCGTTCAGCTTCCCTTGGATACTAGTTCTCCTACGACACGTTCAAGCGGCAACCCAAACTGGCTTGCCTTTATTCCCTAATCTCGTCTCGGCCACACTTTCTTTTGCATCGTCGAGCAACCTCTCCAATTCCAGCTACAGCTACACCGATGCTACTGCGACGGCCATCAGTCATTGGAACAGATTCAATGAACTACCTGCTGCCGACTCTTGCTTTCTCAGTACAGTAAAGCACTTGCGCGTCCGGCTAAACTGCACCGAAACACGCGCTCACGTTACTTCCCCACTCGTCTATCTGGGCCTGCAAGACGTTCAGACGACTTTCCTGTCAATGTATTCGGACATACCCCTTCGGGATCATGCGCGAACTTCCCCGCTTGGTGCAACGTCCTCAAGGCCGGCATTGACAGATTGGCGCCCCGATTAAAGGCGCTTGTCTCGAAAGGCAGCGATGCCGTCGATGAAGCGGGCCCTACTACCATGCTGGAGGGGCGGACGTTCGGGCAACTTAGCGGTATAATTCGACTGCTAATTTTCAAGTGCTCAGCACTCCCTATGTAGTCCATGGCTTTGCAGTACATTAGAAAGAGCAGCGCGGCGCAGGCCTTGTGTGGGGCTTTCTCGAGATAGACCACTTTGTGTTGCAGAACCCGGTTCTGCAGTCATGTAGTTTTATAGTTGCTATTCTTCGCAGGGAGCACCAACTGGTATCAGTATTGTAGATCTCTCTCTCTCTCTTCGTCGAGTCAGCAAAGGCGCTCTTCGCTTGCGCTGCCTGTCTGCTCTCTTCCGCGCCAATCGAGCGAGTAGGACATCGTTGGCATGCCGAGACCGCAGGACACAGCTAGCCTGTCAGCTTGCGAGCAGACACGCTCATTCTGCGCATCTGCACGGCTGCCTTGGCGCGTCAGTCCTGCTGTTGTGCTGCTAAACAGGCAAGCAGCCTCGGCGCCCACTGGCAGACAGAGGCAATGTCACGACTGTCAGAAGCAGCTGTAGCGGCCGCTGTGCGGACCAAGCATTGCATACGAACAGCTGATGTATTTATTCCGCTGCGCGCTGACGCCCGCAAGACCTGTCTGTACTGCCTGAGGCGTCTGTAGGAGTGACAAGTAAGTAGACGGTCGTGTCTCGATCCCAGAGCAGGTGTTTCAGCGCTGTCTACGCCGTGCTGACGTTTCTCCTCCTTTCATCTCGCAACAGCTTGCATACCGTAGCTGCGATGCTGTTTCCCCTGTCGAAAATTGGCAATAGCTTGCGGGCGATCCAAAAGAAGGCCAGACGTGTGTTCCATATCCTACACCCTGGAGTGCAGCATCATACATCACCACCATCCCGCCACCTTCTTTCAGTGGACGTCTTGGCCCTCATCGCCAGACATTGCGACACCTCCACGAGGCACAGGCTCGCACGAACCTGTCGGGCAGTCTATCGATGAGGTGCCATGACGGAGATACTCTACACCCATGCTGAGATTGCAAATGAGACGCGTTTGTCTGCCTTTGCGAGGCTGGTCGGCAAGGCTGAGCACAGAAGTGGGTGTCTGACGATGTCGAACTCGGTGATTCTGGCTGACAGTAGGTTTTTTGACCTGATCACCAAGGCGACATCCGACAACGACTCGTCTTCATCCGCCATTTTACTCTCAAGCAGACAATCACTTTCGGTCTGCCTTACCGCGGGTCTTTATTGCCGCGTCTGCGAAATATCCGAGGGACGACGAGTGACGACAGTGCACTCTTCCCAAGCCTTCGGTCAGTTAGCCTTTCTTTCGATATTGAGACTGCCACCACTCTCAATCTTGGATCCCTCGCGTATGACCCCATTCTGACAGAGGGCCTTACCCGGACTGGACGTCGGGTCCCTTCTTTCCTGGGAGGCGTGACTCGACTTCACCTGCTCGACAGTCGCGCTGTTATCGTCAGCAATCTCAACCTGCCACTTTGCTATCTCGGTATCCGTAGTGTCAACGCTCTGCATCTTTCTCCGAAGACTGGAAGAGGCTTGCCCCCCGAATTATGGAGGTTGATCTCTTTTCAATCGGGACTCCGCCAGCTAACCATCGACGTCGAAAGCCAGGTAGATCCAGTAGCGCAATCCCACGTACAGCCGATGCATCCACCTGATCCGTGGATGGGCCTGCTCATTCCTGTTCAGGAGCTCGTAGGCGACCTACTGCTCGGATACGGATCAAGCCTGGTAGATCTGGACAACCTTACTTTACGCTTTGGGATGCATGAGCGGGATGTGGCGATCAGGCTTCAGAAAGTGATCAATTCGACAACACTCCGGGACAACCCTGTTGCGCTCAGCAAGCTCTGTTGGATAATTGCTTAAAGCATTGCGACGCTTCCGCTTCATCTCGCCTCTTTGGTCATACTCGTTGTGCGCAGCTCGTACATAACGTGCGCGGGCCCGCCGCAACAAGCACGCCAAAGTCTCTGCAAGGCACGCAATACTGCTGATTCCTCGGCGTAACAGTCCCCGTACCGTTGCCTTGTGTCGTGTCTGACTGCCCAATTCTGGCAGGATGCGTGGTCCGGTCGGACAATTCTACTACGTGAACGAGAGCGGACAACCGGGACGTGGAATTGTCGAGCACATATCACGGAGCCCAGTCGTGTCATCCGTAGCACTACGAGATGTCCCTGAGTATCATGCAATGAATCCGCTCAACTCGCTACCGTGCGGATGCATAGGTGCCTGCCAACGGTAATACGAACTATCCTTGGCAGACCAGGCTTCGTCGCCGACACGAGTGCAGTGAGTAGTCAAAAGCTCCATAGCCATCGTTACAAATTGCCAGACCTGAGCCCTGTCCTCCCGAGATTTCAGAAGCCTTCGGTCCACACCAAGTCCTATAGTTCCGGCTCCCACAGCATGTCGCTGCTGCCAAAATCCACAACCATCACACCTGCAACTCACACACGAACAACTCGCTGTCTCTCTCCCGACATCCTGGCCACCATCATGCATTTCTCTGACCAGAAGGAGAGGCACCGACTCATGCGAGGTTGTCTGACACTGTTTTGGTACGAGCCAGCCGTGAAACTGCTCTATGCACATGTCAGCATCGCAGACGCGCGTGGCCTCGGAGCTTTTGCCGCTCTTGTGGCCAACGCTGAATGGAATGGTAAGCATTTCTCGAGCGTCGCACTCATTCAACATGCAAGCTGACTCCGCCTCCGCTGCTCCCATGATTTAACAAGATGTCGTTCGCCAGCTACTTGCCTGGGTCAGGCACTTCACGCTCAAGCCGTACATCCAGCTTGGGTCGCAAGACGAACAGTCTCTTTTGCTACCGCTGCACAATATCACTGGCACAAGCAGCGAGGGCGAGTTGCTCTTTCCCAAGCTTCGTTCCGCTAGCCTCTCATTTCGCATACCGCAAACCGGGTACTTTGGTCAGCGTACTGATCTGTATGGCAGAGGGCTTGCAGCAGAGCTAGAAGGCGCCGGTGAATCCCCTTGCTTCCTGGCGTCTGTGACAAAGCTCTTTCTCCTGGAGTATGACTGCTACCATCCAGACCACATGGCTGTGCCACTTCGCAACCTTGGCATGGTCAATCTGGAAGAGATTCAGATTGCCCTCAATCAGGGTATACATGCGCATTATGGCATCTCGAAGCTACTTCGCTTGCAAAAAAGGCTACAACGTGCCGACATTCATCTCTGGCGCCATCAACTAGAACAGATGGACTGCTTTGCAACAAAGGCACTTGCAGCCGACATAAGTCTCTTATCGAATGATGTGCTCCGTCACAGCAAAGACGGCGGGGATCTCCATAGCTTGGAAAGCCTGACCTTTGTGATCAGCGCTGGACAACAACACCTACAGTTGCCCGCTGCAGTACGCACAAAGCTGGAGTATGCAGCCTTGGGTCAGACAGCGCTCAGCAAGCTCAAGTGGAAAATTAGGAAGTGACATTGAACGTCATGTCACCGGAGAGAACTGACCAAGGAGATCAATTCTACGCTTCCCAGGCCATGTGCGAAAGTGATGTGCAAAACTCCAGTGGCTGAGCAATCTTTCTCTTCTATTGGACTGTTGACGGTAACGCGATAGCTCTCTACAAGTCTCCCTCCTTAGCTGGACCTCCAGAATGTGTAGACGACGTACCTGTTTATGTATCTGGACAGCCCTTCACAGGAACCGATACTATGTCGGCCGGCTTTACTGCAAAGTCTCCATATTTAAGCATCAAAGACAAAATTTGCGAACCCACCGCTCCGGTATGATGCGACGGACGCAGTAAAATTGCTGACGAATCTCTGTTTCCTGTGTCATACGCCACTAAAGTTACATGGTAGCGTGATATTGTAGTTCGTATGGCATGTCAAACAAACGCCCGTCAAGGTCGAGACAAACAAGACCGACCCTTGTCTGTTTCCTCTTCTGAGGCCCAAAGGAACGAAGTTTGTTCCTCCCCTAAGCAATGCTCTGACTTGCGCCAAGTTGACGTACCGGTACTGCCATGGCTGCTGGAAGCTACAGCAACAAAAAAGACAACAACAAGAAGGGCAAGAACAAGATGGTCAACAACAATAACAACAACAAGGCCAGCGTGAAAAGCGGTAAGCCTGCCAATGATGCCCGGAAAGGGGCCAGGCGATTTATCGAGCGCATAAGAGCGGCATTGCTCCGCGCACGGGGATCTGGAATTCCGAACGAAAGCGGTCTGGAAGCTCGTTTGAACCCCAACCTGCTGCGCAGAGCATTCGCACAGGCCGTCGACCTGCAGCTGGCAGAGCGGCAAAAGCCTCGACTGCCCCTATGCATCATGCGAGGTATCGCGCTGGCTTGCGACCCTGATGACCGACGTAATCTAGTGCAGAACTGCTGGACACTGTATCGCGCCCTTAATCAAGAGCTTTTGGTAGAGTTGCTGGAGATAGAGACTGAGCGGCAGCTGGAAAGATTTGCACTACTTGCGGTCAGAGCTGCGCGGGAGCATGCGTTAGGTGAACCTGATATAGCTATCTCTGCACGCCCTGGTTGATGCTGACGTATGCGAGGGTCAGCAGGGAAGTCTCGTAAACGCCTCGAGGGGGTCCGATACTTCAGCTTGTCACCCTGGATCGTCTTCACTTGGCCATACAAGAGGAGCATGCTGCCACGACTTCAAAGCATACCAGCGAGAACGATGGAGGGCGAGAGACTCTTTCCCAATCTCGAGTCTGCCATCTTAAGATTCCGATACACAGAGGCCAGAGAGGATTTCCTCAGTGCGCGCAGCGAACGCGATAAATTTTTCGGGATCACCGAGCCAGGCGAGCGCTGCTTTCTCGTAACAACCCGGAATGTCTACCTGAACCTCAATGGCGATTCTGGTAAAAAAATCCTCGCTCTGCCACTCAACTATCTTGGGCTAAGCCACATCGAACACTTGAAAGTTTCATCTGCCCACGATGCACCCAAGATCTTCCGCCAAGTGGTCAATTTGCTCCGATACCAGAGTGATCTGGCCAATTTGACCATCGACCTCAGATGCTATCTAGCAGGTATGGAGCCGCGAGGGGGAAATTTCAGTGCTTTTCCCTGCGGAAGTGCGCCTGGTGCATACGAAACATGGAGATGCATGATTGAGGCATCCTTCCTGCTTAAAGTCTTGTTCGACCGTCGACCAGGGAGCTTGGGCTTGCCCGGCTTGAAGACCTTGCGATTGCGATTGAGCAAGCGTCAGCAAGCTTTGATACCGATGATCATCGACTGGCTTGGCCAGGAGCGTCTCGCAGAACAGATGTCCCATAGAGAGATCGACGTCAGCTGGAGAATCGATACCGCAGGCGAGCTGGCTTTCCTCTCATATCCCATGCAAGGCAAAGTCAGAACGCTCCAGTAGTCAGGAAGAGGAGCTTGCCCAGTCCTGGAGCCCGGACGTCCAGTTAGGGTCGTTGTAGTTTCATAACAATGCCAGTGCCATGATATTACTCTTGTTTGCAACTTCTGCCCGGGAGCCGGATGCTGTGATTTCAGGGACCGTCTCACAGCCTATGTACGAGTATGTGCGTATCTTGCAACTTGCCTTAAGCTGTGGAAATATGTCAGAGAAGAAGCAGCGCTGCAAGAGGCATCTTGGTCGTTCAGCGCCTATGGATCTGGCTGCGCTCTTCAGCGCCAACCGACTTGGCGACACTCCCATGTCGGTTGACAAGACTGCTGCTGCCAGAGAAGACTTGCAGCGCCCGCTGTTCAGGACAGTCGCTCTGGGTGAGCAGCTGCGGTGCGCTGACCTCCGAGCCCGTAGCCTCAGCACTGGCACCATGGACCGGAGTGACACGAAGAGCGATGGGACACCAGACAGCAGAGCAAGATGCAGTTCAGGTCACGTAGTACGCGCTAGCGGGCATCGCTGAGTAACCCTCGTACATGGCGGTCAGGCAGTCTTGAACCGACTCGCGCCAGGATGAGCGATGACAGACACGGCCGTGGCTCGTTGAAAGCGCGCAATGGGAGTGACAGCAGGACGGGCAGATTGGCACAGACGCGTCATACAGCTGAACCCGCTTCCGCTCTGATCTCTGTCAGGCGCGCCGGGCCCGTCTGTGCCGTCCGTCTGTGCTTGAGGAAACCCCTGCTGGACCATTGCTCGGCAGTTCACGGGGACGGCAGCTTCTGGACGAGGACGACAGCTTCTGGACGAGACAACATGAGGATCATATCAGGCATCGGCAAGCGCTTTCTTGGCGCGTCATCTCGTCGCGCTGACGATATGGGTGTGCAGTGGGCTTCGATGCAACAGGATCATACACAAAGCAATCAACGTCGACGTCAACTCCGTCGTGTCCTCTCCGTAGACATTCTAGCTCTCATCGCCAGACACTGCGACACCTCTACGCGGTACAGGCTCGCCCGAATCTGTAGTGCAGTCTACCAGTATAGGCCAATGATGGAGATCCTCTACACGCATGTTGAGGTGTCAACCGAGCCACGTTTGGCTGTTTTTGCGGACTTGGTCGTCAAGGCCGAGCGGAATGGTGGGTGCCTAGCCAAACCGTGCTCGTTGATGCTGGCTGACGTGGATACCGCAAACTTGATCAAACAAGGGAACATTCGAACACGACTGGCGAGCACCCGGTCTTTCACACTCAAGCAGACAGTTCCATTCAATCTACCATATCGCCAATCGCTATTGCTCCGTCTGCGCAGCATTCGTGGCACAGCGAGTGACGGCACAGCACTCTTTCCGAACCTACGATCGGCCAGCCTTTCCTTCGAGATCTCGACTACCAGCCGTCTTCCCCTCGGAGCTCTCACGGATGATCCCAGACTGACCGACAGATTTTCCGGCACCTGGCGTCGGCCTCTCTCGTTTTTGGAACCCGTGACTCGACTTCACCTTTTCGACACATGTACGTTCGATGCCGGCAATATTACTTTGCCTCTCTGCTATCTCGGCATCTGCAACATCGAGGTCCTGCAGCTGACCGCAAGGGCTGGAAGTCACCTGCAGATGGGCCTTCCCAGAATGATCTCTTTTCAATCAAGGCTTCGCGAGCTGATCGTCAATTTTGAAAGCCACGTCGACAGCCTGCAAGATATTCTTCTAGTGCCAGCTCACCTGCGGTCTACGAATCCGGCTCATCCGTGGGCGAAAATTGCTGAAGTGCACAAGCTCCTAGTTGAGCTGCTGCATGAGCACAGAGGAAGCATGGATAACCTGGAAAGTTTGACCCTGCTCTTTGGGGAAGGTCAGGAGGAAGTCCTTACATCCGTTCAGACAACGATCAGCAACAGCTTTCTCTGGAACAATCCTGCACTTAGCAAGCTCCGATGGGAGATCGCTACACGCCGTTTGGACACTTGAGCTCAATTTGTGTATCGGAGGTGGAGACAGCTATAACTTTGACTTAATCTGCTGAAAAGGCTATAACATCCGAGTTGCTCAGTCTATTAGTCTCAACGCCGGCAGGTGCTAATCTCCGTGGTTTATATCGCTTCAAGTAACGCAACGTCCCCCGCCAAGCGTAGGGTGTACGTAATGTCGGTCCAACCTGTCCTCGTTCCAAGACCGACAAGACCGACTCGTCACCACAAGCTATACGCAGTGATACTCGGCCCGCAGCAGTCAGATCATGCCGCAAATATAACGCTGGACAACGGCGATGGCTCTCTTCCGTTACGATCGTCTCGTGCAGACTTCACAAAATACAGCACTGAAACACAATGGCATGAATACCTGGCGACGGTCGCTATCGCGACTCTATACGGAAGTCAAGTCGGTCTTCAAAGTCTCACCTATAGTTACCGTGGGATCACCCTCCACCCCGAGCCTGGACGAGCCACTCAGCGTCTCCCGTCAACGTCGGCAAAACCTAGTCTTGCCAGAGATCTTGCGAATAGTGGCGCAATTTTGCGATCCGCAGACTCGACGTCACTTGTTACGCTGCTGTCGAAGACTGTATGCACTGGCACCCGAATTGTTATTCGCATGCCTCACGATTGGATCGCTCCAGCAGCTGCATGCCTTCGCTCGTCAGGTTGAGAAAGCAGCCCTAGGGCGTCCATCGGGTAAGGCGAAAAGCTGTTTGACCCTGTTTCTGGGCACTGGCACAATAGCTTCAGCTAACAGTTACCAGCAGCCGCTGAGCCATCTACGGCATTTTGAGCTGCAGCCGGCCATCATCTTTCAACTGCCTTGCGTCGACGAGATTCTACCCTTGCTCCGCAGTATTCCCAGCAAAACGAGCAATGGCCAGCTCTTGTTCCCCAATCTACGTTCGGCAGCTTTTCTCTTCCTTTTCACTATACCCCACAGTAGCCTATCGCAAGCTTTGGGAATCAGCGGAGCTTCAATGAGCGCCTTCATGAGACCAACGATGGACGGTCATTGCTTTCTCGAGTCGGTGGAGCATCTGCATGTCCACGTTGGAGGAACCGCTTCTGGCCTGAGTCTTCCAATAAACTACATCGGCCTGCACAATATCAAGCAAGTAAATGTCGCTCATCTGCCTTGGTCATCTCTTTACGAGGAGACTGCGAGTCTGCTGCAGCATCAAGCCAGGCTCAGAGACGTTACTGTCGACTTGGAGCATCTCTCCGTCAAGCCCAGACCAACGGGTGCTTTGCCGAACAACCCGGTTTTCGATATCGCACATGAGAATTGGCTGATAGCGTGCCTGTGTCACCGAATGCTGCTCGGCTTCATGGCTTTAAGAGTCAACGGCCTTCACCAGGTTCCGACTCTCACCATTCGCATGGAAGACAGAGACCAGATCATTCCCCTTCTACAAAGCTTGCTCCGAAAAATGGATGGAACGTACGATGCCTGGCTTCGCAATGTGTATTGGCAAGACGCCAGCACCAGCCGAGTCGCGCTCTTGGACACTGTAGATCACTAGCGCCGGAATATCGGAAATTACGTTGGAGAAGCAGATATTGTATTGCTAGACGCGTTGAGCAAGGCCGCCGATGACCTTGTCAGTCTTCAACGGGGTCTATCAGAGCAGTCGAGAACAAAGCATTCTCGCCGGGTGAAAGCCCGTGAATGTGAAAATCTGATTCAACTGGTGCGACAATGTCAGGTGCGTTGGGTACGCTTACGTCAAAGACCTACAACGCGTGAAATACCGACAAGACTGTCGCGTCCGAGGTGACATTGCGGATCCGAGGGGTGGAGCGAGATTGTTTATTTTTGTTTCTGATTTCTGTTTAACGTCGACGCTGGACTCGTCCATATTTCTCGCTTTCAAATGGCCAATAAGCACCACAGCCAGGTCTCGCGAGTTACTAGCCCAACAATCCCAGCAGGCGGAAAGGCCGGTGACCCTTCCACCCCACAACCGAAGTTTAAGCGACTTCGTCAATTCATAAATGCGATAATCCGGCCTGCTCCTCTTGCTGTAACAGAGGATAGCCAGCACAGGTCTCCAGGGCTGGCAGTAGACAGGTCCATACCAGCACGGCGCCCGCTGCCGTTGGAAGTATTGCGAGACATAGCGCTTGCCTGTGATACTCGTACGCAAAGTCAGCTACTGCGATGCTGTCGAGCATTGTACGCATCCGCGTCAGAATTTGTGTCCGAATCGCTTGTCATTGAAGACGCGCAGCAGTTGCATCATCTGGCACGGCGACTGTACTCCGCAGCTAGTGACTCAAGACGAGGTGAGCTTGTGATGTCTTTGACCGTACACGCCTCCTGAGAGCTCGTTGCACTGACTCTTCGTCGACTCCGATTTGCAGTTGAGCTACGAAATAAGCTTGCGCGAGTTCGGCACTTCAAATTGGCTGCGGACATCCTATTCAGCTTACCATACGACCAGCGAGCCCTGTTACCGATGCTTAGGGGCATTCCGAGCGTGGACAGCGGCGGAAAGCTCTTATTTCCCAACCTGTCATCTGCCACTTTACGCTTTCGCTGCAAGATGACACACGAAGCCAGCCTAGGTGTCACCGTTCCCGACACTTATCGTCTCATAGCTGCCAATAATGGCGGCACGACCTTTTTGAATACGGTCAAGCGCCTTCGGGTGCATCTGGACAGCGACGCGGATTATTCGTTTCCGCTTCCTATGAATTACCTTGGTCTCGACCGCGTTGAAGAGTTGACGATTGTATACGCACCGGATAGAGCGCTCTGCGCAGAGACAGCGTCGCTGGCGCGGTTTCAGTCGAATCTGACGAGGATCGTCCTCGACTTTCGGCTTCATCGAGCGGCGGTGGTCCAAGGGCACTTGCGGGTTCAGCAGCAAATATCAGTCTCCCAGTCCAGCCACGAAACGCGGCTTTATGCGCTGGACATGCATCGGATTTTGCTCAATTTCCTGTCCGCTGACGGTGGCACAATTGCGGAGCGCTTGGATGAACTCACCTTGCGGGTCAAGTATAGTCAACGGGATCTGATCCCGTTGGTGGAGGACATGTTCACTCGGAGCGTGTGTCCAAGTGTGACATGGCTTGCAAGTGTTACCTGGCATATTGATGGGGCTGATCGCTCTGGACTAGCCATCAGTGCGTGACCTGCGCGGAGTTGCGAGGGGGAGAATGGCGCAGCGTGTGTGCAGTTTATCAGACGGGAACAGAGCAGTCGTGCATAGCCAGGGAGTAGTCTGTCTCGTTCTCGTGCTATGATAGAGTGTGCACCTCGGCGCAATGTGACTGGACGAGGCCACATGGGGCCATTTTCGAGCCTGAAAAGCGTGTCCGCATCAGATCAGCCGTGCGTATTCAGCTACGCTGTCCACGTCAGCCCTGCGTGCGTCAGTGTGTATGGTCCCGTTTGCCGCTTCCTTGATTGGCGTCTCGGAGGATGGCGGCTGCTTCTTTTCTGCTTCTCACCATCAGCGGCAATCGAGACAAGCAACACAGGGACACGCAGCAGCAGCACAGCAGGACTGCAGCACTATAAACATGGCCTCCCGCCTGCTCGTCCGCGGCGCCGCGAGGCAGCTCGCCGCCAGGTCAAACTTGGCCGCTGGACCTGTGAGGCGGAATTGCGCATGGGATGAGATAGAGGCAGGCAAGCTGACAAGTCTGGCACACCAGTCCATGCGCGCATATGCTTCTGCAGCAGTCAGCACTCCCACTACTCAGGTATCCACTTTGCCAAACGGATTCACAGGTAGGTCTTGCATTCGTTGGGCAATAGCTTGATCGGGGGAGGAGCTGCCCGATGAATAAATGCTAATGAACGCATACCCGTGTACTCTGCAGTCGCTTCCGAAACACAGCCATACGCTCAAACAGCGACGGTCGGCGTCTTCCTCGATGCCGGCTCCCGCGGAGAGACGAATGCGACAGAGGGAGTGGCCCACTTTCTCGAGCACATGGCCTTCAAGGTGCGCTTACATGCGCATACGAGCAACGAGCGCACAAGGGCTATTGCACAGCAGCTCACAAAGTACAATCACCGCTAATATGCATCCTTGTCCTCTTTCAGGGCACCGGCAAGCGCACACAGCACCAGCTCGAGCTCGAGGTCGAAAACATGGGCGCACACTTGAACGCCTATACATCTCGCGAGCAGACAGTCTATTACGCAAAAGCATTCCGCAACGACGTTCCCAAAGTCGTCGACATCATTTCCGATATCTTGCAAAACTCGAAACTTGAAGAGGCGGCGATTGAGCGAGAGCGAGATGTCATTCTCCGCGAACAGGAAGAGGTCGACAAGATGATGGAGGAAGTTGTGTTTGACCACTTGCACGCTGTTGCTTTCCAAGGTGGGTTTACGCTTGGAGATCAAACCGTGTCTCATCTATTTCATAGCTGACGATCATCGTCCCCTCGATGCTCGCAGGCCAGGCGCTCGGACGAACCATCCTCGGACCCCGCAAGAACATCCTCTCCATCCGCCGCGCCGACCTGAAGCACTACATTGAGGAAAACTACACCGCAGACCGCATGATCCTCGTTGGTTCCGGCGGTGTCGAGCACGATGCGCTTGTCCAGCTCGCACAGCAGCACTTTGGCGACATTGAGAGCTCCACAAAGTCGCTCCGCCTTGGTGGTGCCAAGAAGACTGATTTCATCGGCTCTGAAGTGCGCATTCGCGATGACACGATGGCTACGTGCAACTTTGCGATTGCAGTCGAGGGCGTTGGCTGGAACTCGCCCGATTATTACCCCATGCTCGTGATGCAGTCGATCTTTGGCAACTGGGACCGTTCGCTTGGCTCCTCGCCCTTGCTCAGCTCGCGACTTTCGCACGTCATCCAGAGCAACAACCTCGCCAATTCCTTCATGTCATTCTCGACCTCGTACAGCGACACTGGACTGTGGGGAATCTACATGGTCAGCGAAAACATTGAAAACCTCGACGATACCGTTCATTTCACCTTGAAGGAATGGCAACGCATGTCAATGAGCCCGCTTGAAGCCGAGGTTGAGCGCGCAAAAGCACAGCTCAAAGCAAGCTTGCTCCTTGGACTTGACGGATCTACCGCGGTTGCGGAAGATATCGGACGCCAACTCATTACTTCTGGCCGACGATTGTCGCCAAAGGAGATTGAGGCAGCTGTCGATAATGTAAACACCAAGGACATCCAGCGAGTCGCTCAAAAGTACCTTTGGGACAAGGACGTTGCCGTCGCTGCGGTCGGCAAGGTTGATGGGTGGGTTTGCGTTACATCTCTTGAGGTCCAAGAGAGCTAATTGACGTTGACTGACCTTTGGTTGTTGTGTGATTTTCCAGCTTCCTCGACTACAATAGGATCCGCAACCTGATGGCCAGCTATAGATTCTAGATGGGAGCGGCGAATTATTCGTATGCAATCACTGGTAGATCTCTATCCTCGAGATGAGCCCAACCTGGGGATGAGTCTGTCCGTGCAATTCTCCTGTGCAATTAGATTCAGTACCACTGCTGGGACGTGCGTGCGACTGACGTTGCATGCTGGTGCTCGGGGCTGATTACATCTCAGGTATCTTCTCTGTCTGACGGTGTTCGGGGCTTTTCCGCCCGTGCAAGCGGTGGTGGCGAATGGGCCAAGCCTGATGGAGACTGCAAGCGAGCTGGAGCTTTTCAGCGAGTAGAGCTGCAGGACAGATGCAAAGAGTGTGCATGCATTGCTACGAGTAGTCTCATCAAGTAATAATGACGTTTCCCGTCTTTCTCGCCCTCTTCTACCATTCAACCTGCCTTGATCGACATCGCCTGCATTGAGTCGTCAATGGGGACATCCCTCTGGCGGACACCATCAGCGACATAGAACTGCATCGACACAGCTGACAGGTCAGACTGACCGACAGAATGGCCAGCATGGCGTCGCCGTGTCCCGAGCAGCTCCCAGCCAGGCGGCCCTCTTTCAAGCACGCCCAGAGCACGACAATCCACAACAAGCGACGGCCACGGCACAGCTCGCCGCGCGTGCACACGTACACGCAAGAGAGTGACAACTCTGTCGTAGAGACGCTCGACCTCAGCCTGCCCCTGTCGCGCAGGATTGAGCGCTTCAGCTCGCTCCTCGAGGTCTCGATTCAAGAGGCACTCGAGCAGCTGCAATGCCTGCAGGCGGACCTGTCCACGGACGACGAGGAGCTGACAGACGACGAGATAGAAGAGGAAGAGGATGAAGACACGCTCTCCAGCTCGTGGTCCTGCGACGAGCAGGAGGACCTCCAGCACAAGCGCCGCCACAGCCTCAATAATGCTGCTGGGCCATCATCACACGTGCGCATCGATGGACAGTACCGCGCAAAGAGAGACGCGATAGTCTTGCAGGCATTCCTGCAGGAAGTCTACACCCTCCTCTCTGGCATACGCTCAGAGATCCACGAACAGCTTCCCGCCCTGCTGCGCTTTTCCTCGCTTTCTCCTGTTGGCAGCAGCAAGCCCACGTGCCAGCCCTCATCCCCGTCGTCCAGCTCTCATCCGTCGAGCAGCATCACAGAACGCACAAGAGAAAGCCAACAAGCAATGCTAGAAGCCTTCTCTCACAACTACGCAAAAGCTCAAGAATTGCTATCCCATCTCAGCTTGTACTCGCCGCTTTCGATAAGCCTCCCTGAATTTCCCTCGACTCTAGCATCCCTCTCCTCGGCAGCAAGAGCGAGCTTGGCTTCTGGCTCCCAGTCTGCACGGAGCATGGTGCGCCATGCTAGTGTCTCAGGGTCGCAGTCGGCAATCAACATGGTCCGTACGGCTTCCGCATCGATTTCTTCGCCGCGAATACCGGGCAGTCCAGCTCCAGGGTCAGAGACGATGGAAGCTTCGACCTCTGGAGATTCTTCATCACTTTCATCCGACACTTCTACGTCCTCAAAAGCAAACACAAGCACAAGCTTCCCTTTTCGTCAGACACCGTCCTTTACTCTCCCACGACCACCAATAAGCGCCCTCCGGACATTTCTATCCTCTGAATCCGCACGTCTCTCTTCCAAACTTCCCGCCCGCCCTTCAGATCTCTTCAACGACCTTCACCTTCCCAGTGCGGTCAGTGACGCAATAGATAGCGCGAGTCACTTTGTGCATGATGAAAAGGAACGCTTGAAAGGCTACGTCGTGGACGAGGCGGAGAAATTGAAACTCGCACTTCAAGCGGGTGCCACGCGCTTGTTGGAGTTTCATGAACTGCCGCATGATTGGAAGAATAACAAGGTCAGTCTCAGACAGCATAGCTTTCGTCCGCACGTACTGACTTTGTTGCATTCAATTGCGCACAGTACATCCTCTCGGGATACCGATTCATACCAGCCGATCGGCCTGGCAAGCTGCTCCTAAGCGCCGTGCAGTGGCACAACGAGTCAATATCAATCCACACGCACCTCCTTCCCGCAGCCTATATAATCTACTACATCTTCTTCGTTTTTCCAACAACTCCACTCGGCGATCCTCAAATCAACACATTTTACGACCGAGCCGCAAATCTCACTTTCTTAATCGCTTCACTTTCATGTTTGCTTCTTTCGGCACTATGGCACCTTGCTGCTGGATGTGGCACTTTCTCAGTCTTTAGAAGTTGCGCCACTTTGGATTATCTAGGCATTTCGGCTCTCATTTCTAGTAGCATTCTCTCCCTCACGCATGCCGCGTTTAGATGCAACCCGGCTACAGACCTCGCTTATAATACGGCGACCTGCATCTTTGGCGCTTTAGGACTCTACCTGCCTTGGTGCGTATTGAGCAGCTTCTACGCTCACACTTCCTCCCGGAACAACCGCAGCTGACACATTGGTTTTTTTTTTTTTTTTGGCTTGACATACTCGTATCATCTGCAGGAAACCATTCTTCAATGAGAGAAGATACAAAAACTTTCGAATTTCATTCTTCCTTCTCCTAGCGGGAGTAGGCGCAGCGCCCGTCATACACATGTGCATCCTCTTCGGAGTTCGAGCGACTTGGCATTTTTACAGTGAGTTTCGCAACTCTGCACCTGCGAAAAGCCGTGATCATGAGCTGATGAAATTCTCATGTAGCGCCGGTACTGTACAGCTTGATAGCGTATAAGATCGGTAAGACCAGCTCTCCTCCTCTCCCCAACTAAAATTGATTCCAGTAGCTAACAACGTCCATGCATTCAGGCCTGCTCTTCTATGCCCTCGATTTCCCAGAAAAGCTCCGGCCTGGCGGTTTCTTCGACACGATAGCTCACAGCCATCAGTTCTGGCACTGCGCAATCGTGCTGGCCATCTATCTGCACTGGTCTGCGCTCAAACACACCTCTGAAGCGGGACTGAGCGGCTACTCATGCATGGGCAAAGATCCATACGAGGTGCAGTATTTCGTTAGATGGATTCACCGGAATCGAGGGGAGCTGTGAAGTTGAGAGCATAAGGCGAGTTCTGCGCCGGGTGGTGCGAGAAGAGGGTCAGGTAGACCAGTAGTGCGAGCTTCACCAAGCAGTGCAGTCATATGTCGATGTAGCAAGTCTCACAAGTGTTCTCGTGATGGATGATCACAGCATTACCGTAACACGGAGCCTCAGGTCGACGAAGCAGCCTTCAATTGACTCTTGATCATTGCCCAATCGCCGAAGAAGACGCGCCAGGCCCCTGTGCACATTGCGTACGGTACAGACATGTACATGAGCGCATTCTCATCTTACTAAACGCATGGCACGCTCAAGCTCAGCGTCAAGACACTCGCGGCTTGCCTTGTCTATCGCGAAAGCGCAAGCAGCTCCGATGGACGAAGTGTACCAGCGAGCCGAGCGCACCATCAGCAGCGTCGTTCTCGATGCCGTCGAGGCTGCTGACGATGGTGCAAGCCAAGGTGGTGCCGTGTCTGACCTTCCAGAGGTGTGCGATCATCGCTTGAGGTGCTCGACGGACGAGCTGGCATGCACCGAAGCTGAGGCGAGGACACTGCTGCTCTGGTCTTGCTTTGCTTTGCATCCAGGCAATAAAGAGAAAGATTGCTTCTGCTTTAATAATGCAGAATCGCGAAGAGCGCAGGCAAGAGCAAATGGTCGCCGCCAGAGCTCGGTACGACGATGCTCTCAATGCTGCCAGGCTCGAAGCAAGTGCAGCTATGAAACGCGTACAACGAGAATACCTGGACAAGGTCGAGCAAGCGCTTGACCAGCTTCTGAGCACGAAGCTGGACGAAGAGGGAGGGGTGACCTCGATGGAGTCTGAGGTCCACCTGTCAGAGCAGCCAGGACCTGCGAAAGCAGAAAGGCACTCCCAGACGAGTGACCAGGCGAGCGAGAGCACTGCTCGACCATCACATCCTCATTCCAGCGATACTTGCGATGGGCTCGATAGCGTCAGCAGTACCAGTAGCTTTACCTTCGTCGGCTCCGTTAACACCGGCAGCAAAGGCGATGGTGATAGCGAAAGAATTGTTACCGGCGGGCTTTCTCAACTCGACACCAAGACGGTCACCAATGCTTTCAATCGAGTAAGTCAGGCGCGACTTGGTCTCGCGCGCCTTATATGCAGGCTGATCTGATGGTCGGACTATCCTTCTAGCTTTTAGCGCCTTTACCCGCCCTGGCGACTTCATCAGCCGAGAACCGCCTCGACCACAGGAGCAATGATGCCTCCAGAAAAAGCCTCCCCAAGTCTTTCGATGTCAGGTCAGTCACAAGTCGCGCACCGAAGACGACACCGCCCTTCCCGCCTAATGAGGAGACAGGTGAAGATCAAGTTCGCAAGCTTTTCCTAAGTCTCGCTCAGAATGCCTGCAAGCGCATCTATGCAGAGGTCGATCAACTAGCATCTCGTTCGCATGGGGTGCCAAGCAAGATCAGGCATATCGCCGAGACTGTCCCTCCGGACAAATTGGCAACGATGGTTTCGAGTGCTATAGATGAATCGACTGTGCGCTTCTTTTTGTCGCGCAATCGTGGGGAAAAGCTAGACCCTCAAAATGCCAACCTAATTTCACCTATACGTTCCTCAACGAGGCGAGACAAGCGCGGATTGTCCATCTACGTGACGTTTGCGCGGCCCCGCGAGGTGGATGGTATGAACATCCATAAAGGGGAGTCAAACAACGATGATGTCCGCATCTTCGTAGGGTCAGAGAACGACAGGCATAACCATAGAGCATGCAGGCCGCACCGCGCCTACCAACACGAGGTGCGAAGCAAAGCTGTCGACTGAAAACATCGTCGGGATGGTCAGCGAACTGACACGATTCGACTGCCATACAGGACTCGGCCTACCGCCAGGATATCTCCGCCTTTGGAGGGGAGGAGTACATGGACTTATACCAATTTGCATTTGGAGATGCGAACGCACCGCTTGGGGGAGATCGCAAACCTGACGCGCCATGCATTCAATCGTTCAGTCTCTTCGATATGGCCAAGATCAAGGGTTTTACAGCTGCACAATGCTCAAGTCTCACGTTGCTCATACAGTCGCTTTTCATCGACCTCTTGCATGCAAACAAGCCAAGCCTGGCGTACAAGCGCGGACTTGGACTGCCGAGCTTGAGGGGTCTTAACAGCGATGTACCGCATCTATGGCGTGATTTTTACAAGGTTTCGAAAGTATCATAAAGCGAAAACGAGCAGGAGATTCAGAGATTCAGATGTGCGTCGGCGTTTTGCATTTGAGGTGGCGGACCAGCAGGGATATCAGGGATATCGTATGTGGCGGGCAAGCAGGCGGTTGGCTTCGATGTATTAGCATCAGTCTCATGTTTGTACAGAAGCATCGCTATGAAAACCATGCTGATGCTGTGGTGTCGATGCTCTTCTTGCGCTGTTCATCTCCCAATCCGCTTACGAGCGATCATCTTTCGCCCTGCCAGAACGCCTTTGCGACTTGAACCCAAGCATGGGGGTCTGTACCAATGGGCTTTCGAAGTTCGCATGAACCAAATATAGAAGCTCAGGTCAGAGATGACCCACGTATCGCAATTACAAGCTTGTTGAGCTTTCCCCGAAGAATTGGAGGAAATCTGGCTGGCAGTCACGCTGCTCGTGCAGGCTCTCTCCATCGACTTGATGGCACTCGTGTGGTCCGGGCGCCCGCACGAGTGAGAGAGCAGACGATGTTCTCAGCTATGAATATGCAAAGTCCTCAAGATGGCTGTTCGCTGCGACCAAAGAGAGTGACAAGAAGCAACAAGAGCCAGATCTCACCGGGCCGCAAGTCAGGTGGCAAACCGCCAAAGGGCTGCCAGAGGATTATTCCATTTGAAGCAGTCTCTACGATGATGTAGCTATAATTTAGATTGACACCTCGCTGCTCTCTCACCCCGAAACAAGTCGAGTGGCCTCTAGGCAGACCTGGATCTGTTCTTGCACCCGTGCCTCTCTTCCTCACGGCAACCCCCACTTGGCACCCAGCAGCAATGCTCGCACGGACAGGCCTGGCAGCAGCACGGCGTGCACAGCGGACGTATGCCACCGCTGCGACCCCAAAGACGCTGCTCTTCCTCGAGCACCGCGATGGAAAGCTCAACCCGGGCAGCCTGAACGCCATCACCGCGGCGACAGCGCTCGGCGGCGAGCTCACCGCGCTCGTCACGGGGGAGGCCAGCAGCGCGAGCAAGGTCGCAGAGGCAGCCAAGAAGTGGGTGGGCACATGCTGGCTGAGAGGCCGAGGTGTTGGCCTTTCAACTGGGGAGGTCTGAACCGGCAGTGGCTGATACCGGTGTGGGGGGTCCACCTTCCCATCACCAATCTTACCTGTGCTTTGAACTCAACGCAGCTTCGCTATCAACACCATCGTCGTGCAAAAGGGTGACAAGATTTCAAAGGGACTCGCAGAGCCGCTCGCTCCCCTCGTTGCAGAGGTCGTCAAGTCTGGTGGCTTCTCGCACCTCGTAGCGGCGCATACTGCACTGGGCAAGAATGTAATGCCTCGGGTGGCAGCGCTGCTTGACGTAGCGCAGGTGAGAGTTCGCATTCCCTACGCAAAGCAGTGCACGCTTTGCAGTCGCGTGCGCAGAGTTGACGAGAGGCATGTGTCATCGCCAGATCTCAGACGTGCAAAAGGTCGTCTCGCCAGATACCTTTGAACGCCCAATCTACGCCGGCAACGCTATTGCGACCGTGCAGAGCAAAGACGCCATCAAGATCTTCACCGTGCGCACGTCTGCGTTTGATGCGGCAACGGAGAGCGGGTCTGGTGCCAAGATCGAGGACGGCTCCGCGAAGGAAGGCGAGGGTGGGCATCTTTCCACCTCCTATTGTCCAATTGCGAATATAACAGCGACTGACTCTTGTATATATTGTCAAACTCTTTAGCGGCTTCCGAGTGGATCTCTGAAGAGCTCACCGTTTCCGAGCGCCCAGATCTAGGCTCTGCAGGCCGCGTCGTCTCTGGCGGACGAGGCTTGAAGAACAAGGAGAACTTTGACTCTGTCATCACTCCTCTTGCTGATGCGCTTGGGGCTGCTATTGGCGCATCACGCGCGGCGGTCGATTCAGGATATGCAGACAACTCGCTCCAGGTTGGCCAGACTGGAAAGGTCGTTGCGCCGGAACTGTGAGCGGAGAATGACCACGCAGAACAACGCGCAGACATGCTGATTGTCATGTTACGTTGCAGGTATGTCGCTGTCGGCATATCTGGCGCTATCCAGCATCTCGCAGGCATGAAGGGTGGGTGCCATGTCTCCTCGTCGGTAATGCGAGACACCGTCGCTAATGTTTGACAATGATCACAGACTCGAAGACGATTGTCGCCATCAACAAGGATCCAGAGGTACGCTCGAGCGCCGAAGCGTGCATCTTACGACGAGCAACGCTGACCTTGTGTGTGTGTGTGTGAATGAATTGCAGGCCCCCATTTTCCAAGTGGCCGACATTGGCCTGGTTGGGGACCTCTTTGAGGCTGTCCCGCAGATTGTCGAGAAAGTAAAGGCGTAGATTATTTCGTCACTGTGTACCATGTCAATATAAGACCTCTGTCATGCGCATTTGGCCTTCACGAGCTCTGTTCTTGCGCCTCTCTTTGGCCATCTTTTGCCACTTCGCCTCTAACTTGCATTTTGCACGTGCTCCATCCAAAGCTGCGCCTCTTTTTGCTCTTTACTCGACTGGCTGGCTGCCGTTCAGCGCGCTTCACACGCGGGCATGCTGGACACCATCACGTCGCACGTCTCGCAGCCCGTCCTCGTGTCTGTCCTCGCCGTCGCCCTATCGCTGCTGGTCTCGATGTTCTGGTCGCGCAACCAGCTCCCTCTCGAGGGCAAGGTGGGTGGTGCAGCAGCAGTTCGAGCACAGCATGCGATAGCGGCTCATTGCTGTTCATTAGAACGTCTTCATTGGAGGTGGATCGCAAGGTCTCGGCCTGTCCGTCGCCTGCCTCGTCGCCCGCAGAGGAGCGCATGTCACCATCGTCTCGAGAAGCCAGGCCAAGCTGGACCTCGCGTTGGCAGAGGTAGAGGTGGGCAGCTGCACATGACTTTGGTTGTGCAAATGTACATGCTGATCCCTTCCTTGTGCTCAATCTACTGACTTGCGCGAATTGCCAATACTCCTCGTACGCGGTACGCGCAACTACAGAAAAACCGCAAAGACCCTTCGCAGCGCCTCGTCGCCATCTCGGGCGACTTGATAAGCTCCGAAGGCACCTCTCGCGCATTTGACGAGTATGAAGTTCGCAACAAGGTCGCTGTGCCGGATATTGTCGTGTCGTGCCAAGGTGGCGCTGGTGGATTGCTGGGCTATTTTCCAGACTTGAAGCCTGAACAGCTCTCAAACGGCTTGAAGCAGAATTACGAGACCGCAATGTGGACTGCACATGTGAGTTGCTGTCTCTCTCTTTTATAGAACCTGCGACTGATGCTAGCGTGTCTCGACTGACTCTCTGGCTCGTTGATTTCGATTTTGTAGCAAGCTACAATACGCATGGTCAAGAACAAAATTCGAGGAAAGATCGTCTTTGTAAGCTCTGGACTCGCCTTGGTCAATTTCATCGGTTTCAACGCGTACGCACCGGCAAAACACGCCATGAGAGGTGAGTCACTCTTGCTTCTAGTGTGGACACAATGCTTATCCTGGCTCCTGCACACTTTCTTTCTGTATTGGGGCTGCTTTGACAGGTCTGGCAGACGGACTACGCAACGAGCTCAAGCTATATGGCATCACTGTCCATTGCTACTTCCCAGCATCCATCGCCACGCCTGGCTTTGACGCCGAGAACCAAGACAAGCCAAAGCTTACGGCAGAGATTGAAGGACAAGCCAGCGTGCAGACTCCCGAGCAATGCGCAGCTGCGCTCATCAAAGGTGCGTTAAGATTGCACACTGCCTTTTAAAAGGATGCGCTTCATCTCGTCTGGTGACGCTGATGTATTTGATTCTGGCTTTTGACCGGTCCACGCAAAAGGTCTTGAACGTGGCCAATTCTTCATCGCCAACGATTTCATAGTCAACCTGCTCCGAGTATCCGCGACTGGCATCTCGCCCGCCACGCACATCATCTTGGATCCGCTCTACCGCATCATTGGCGCTGTGAGTTCTTGCTTGTCGATGGCTTCTTTGTTATAAAAGGAGGCTGCATTTGCCATGATGGTACGTTTATATACTGATTGTTCGTTTCGCTTGCTACACTTTGCTTTTGCGACAGATTGGCCTGCCCATCTTTCGCATCGTTGCAGACAGGCAAGTCTCGCAAAGCCCTGAAGCAAAAGCTTATCGTGCATCGTGCAAGTGAAGAATCGACATTTTGGGACGACCAAGAGCCGCATCTGGCATATCGCAGCGTGCAGTATTCAGTCAGCAGTCCTCAGCTTCAAAAGTGACTTAGAGCAGCGGGCTCGAACGATAGAGTGTTCCTGCGAAATTACCAGCCTGGACACAACAGCTCTTGTACGATGTCTTGACCACGTGGTTGCACGCTTCATCTGCCCCCCCCCCCCTTCCTTGAGCTGATGGTACAGATTTGGCTGGCGCGTTGAATCTGGGGATTCCTCAGAAAGATCTTTGTCAAGTTGTTACAGCGGGCAGACATACATGAACTCGTTTAATCACGTCTGTTCAAGACTACACGCTTCACTCTGCTGGCATTGGCGAGGTCGAGCCGCTTGGTACTGTCGATTCTGCTTCCTCGCCCAGGACCGGCAACCTGTCGAAGCCGTCCGGCTGGGCAATTCGACGGCCATTCCTTCCCGCTCCCGCTTGGTGGTACAGTCTCGGGACAAGCATGCTCTCATGTTCAGGAACCGAAGTCTTTTGCTCGAACGCAAATTCTGATTTTCGATTAAAGCGAGGGACACCAATAGCGACTGGCAACGAAGTTGCTAGAGCAGAAATGGGCGCAACTTCGTCGAGCTCGGCTTCGGTAAGGTCTTCGCCTTGTCGTCTGCCTTGTCCGTCGAGGAGAAGATTATTCAGGTCGCCTTTGCGCTTGTTTCGCCCGCCACGGTGAGAAGGGGCGTCTAGTGCTAGAAGTTCGCGAAGTCGCTGCGCTTGGTCGCTCAGGCTAATGCGATCTCGTGCGGTCGCAGAGTCTAAGCCACTTGGCGAAGTTTCAGACTGCTCGCTTTGACTCGTGGGTGGGATATACCCACCCAGGCCGCGCGATTTGACAGAGCCGATGAAGGTCGAGGGATCGTTCAAGATTGCAGACAGACTATCTCCACGATTAGATTTCGTCTGTGAGGGGCTTTTGAGTCTCGGACTCGTAGCTGTTTCTGCAGCGGCAGATGACGTCGATTTGGGCGCGCTACTGCCGCTGCCGCTGCCATTCGCCGGCGTACTACTTGCAGGTCTGCTCGAAGATGGTGATTTTGAAGTCGGCGAGCGGCCATTGGGCCGTGTCTCGCGCGAGTCTTCCGTAACAAAGCTAAAATCCGCCTCATCTGCCGATTCCTCCTCAGATGACGCCTCGATGTCTTCATCCATCTCAAATGGCATTTCTTCCTCTTCTTGCGTGGTTTCTTCTTCTGCGCTCGGTTCTTGCAGAGCCGGGATGACTGACCGTGATTCTGGCTGGTCATCCTCGTCGCCTTCGGGTTCCTTGAACGATACATGCCGTGTCTTACCTACGCTAGGGCGGCTTCGAAGTGGTGAAGGAGACGCAGCCCTTGCGCTTGCGGAAGTAGACGCGCCTGCGGCAGCCGCCGCCGAAGTGCTTGCTTGCGCTTGCGTTGTTTCCTGCTGCTCCGATGGTGTCTCCTTCGCGGGAGGCGAAGAGCCAAAGTCGTTCAGACGCAACCATTGCGCCGGCTGACGCGGAGCCAGACCTTTTGCAATGTACGAAGATGCAATTTGCGGTAATTGCGTGCGTTGGGCGGGCTTCATGCTCGAGTTGGTTGGCACCGAGGTTCCGCTAGGAGACGAAGAAGACGCGGCAGCTCGACCTCGATTTTCTTCCGAAGCGAGTTTCAGCTTCCATTCCTGCTCTTGTATCGACACGTCGCGGTCAATGTTGAAGGCAGGACGACGCAGCGATGTAGCGAGCAAATTGGCGCTTCCATTGCCTGCATTATGGTCGCTACTCGTCGTTCGACCAAGCGGAACACTGCCTCGTGCGGTTAGTGGATCTGCTGCCTTGCCTGACGCAGGCCTGCGCTCCGAGCTGCTCTGTCTCTGACGCGACGAATCCCTCGACGGGCTAGGTGATCTGCTCCGTCGGAAAGTTGGCGACTGCGGGCCTTTGGCTTGTGCTATGCCTGCATTACTGGCATCCCCTGCTCCTGTCGCCGTCGCAGTCTGGCTATCTCCAGCGGACGCGGTCGAGTCCTTCTTTTTCAGACTGCCAAACAGCGACTGCAGCCTCTCAAGCGAGGGCATATTGGGCGAAGTGATATATTCGCTCGAGGTATTGGAGACGAACGTCGCACCGATGCTCTGAGAGCGTGTCGGGGAGGTCGCTTTTGATGCGGTGTCAGAAATGGGATCGTCGAATCCACCTCTGATGACTTTGACTTCGTGCTGAGGCGGGGATGTCGCGTGCGATGACACACGCTTGCTCGAGCCCGAAGCTTTGCGTGAAGTGTTTGGAGATGGGTTGCGCTTGTTTTGTTTGCTGCTGGTGGCTGTAGATGTGGATACTGAAGTACTAGATGTCGCTTTGAGCTTCGAGGCGAGCAGCTCCGCTTGTTCCAGATATCGCTTCTTGTCCTTTTCAAACGACTCAGTCAGACGGAGAACTTCTGCATCCAAGTCCTTCTTCTGTTTAGCTATCCGAGCTTCCGCTAGCGAGTGGAAAGGTGATGCAGCAGGTCCCCCTTCTTTTGCACCACCAGTGGTGGACATGCTGCTGCTGGGAGCACGTGCCAAGCCCGTCGACTTGTCTTCTGGCGCTTCTCGCGGATCAATGTCAGCTGCGTCTTCTGCGCTCTTGTCGCTCTTTTTCGAGTCGAGTGTGTCCGAGGAGGGCGTCTTGCGTAGTGCTTTGGAGGTAGAAGTGGAAGGACCAGTGGCGGCGGGATCTGCCGACTTGGCTGTCTCCTCCTCGTTCACAGGCAAGACGAGCCTGAACAGCTCTGACCAGTCTTTGTTCTTCGTTGGGTCGGCCAGCTCTGATATGCGTTCGCTGCCGATGACCAGCCGGCTTTGGCTGGAAATGTCCAGGATAAAGCTGCCATCTGTGCTCTGCGGCGCCAGTGGGCGTGACCCTGTGCCGGCCCGAGTGTAGGTCAGAAGAGAGCACTCGCAGCAGAGACAGCAGAGTGACGTGAGTGTCCTCGCTGCCTTGGATGACGAGCTGGCCTTGTCCTTGTCCTCGGTCGCTGCCTCTTCCACGGCCAGACGTGGGTGTGACTGTGGTGCATCCAAGTCAGGACTGTCCCAGCATCTCTGCACCTGGACGGGTGACTTACAATCCTCACTGCCCCTCCGTCTCTACTCGTCACCTCGTCCAGCTCCACTTCCACTCCCTTGCTCTCGTCATCATCATCACCGCCTTCGCTGTCCTGCTGCTGCCCTCTCCGCCGTCGCAGCGTCACGCGGACATTGAGGCACGCGCAGGCGACTTCGAACGCCTCGTCGCTGGGGATGTCCACCTCGTAGTCGCTCGTACTCGCCTGTGGCTGCTTGTTGTGCTGCTCGCTGGCCTCGTCGGCCATCCGTCCGACTTGTGCGCCTTTGCTCGCAGTCGGCTGCTGGTCAAGCAGTGGCAAAGGCGTCGAGAAGCTCATACAATCCAGTCCCATTCGAACACAAGTCTATTACGCAGGCACGACAGTACTGCACTCGGACAATGAAACTATGCTACACCGATGAGAATCCAACAAGAAATGACTGCCACATTGGGCTGCTGTTCGCCACCCACCGACTACTTGGAAGTCTGGAAGGAAAGTAGCAAGCTGTAAAGATGCATCCTCGCTCGCTCGCTCGCTCTGCTTCAATGCAATCAGTCCTCAACGAGCGCGTCTCGTTTGTTTTTCGCTTTGACGGTGTCGTGCAGAATGACATGCATGCTCGGCAAGTGATGATGGTGACCGTGTCCATGTCCAGCGCGTCCATTCTCGAGACTTGGCTTGCTCTTTTCGCCCGCCAAAGGATTAGAGCTCTCGTCGTCCGAGGGCGCAAACTCCCTATCTTCATCAATCGATCCTACGCGCTTCGAGCGTTCTTGCTCTCTCATAGCCTCGTCACTTAAGGTGGCCTCTTCTCCGTCCTCTTCAGATTGCTCTTGCACTGAACCAAGTAACGTCTCATCCCCAACAGGATGCCAAAACACGCTTCCCGGCTCGCCCAATGGCCGAGAAAGTGGACCTTGCCATTCGCGAATCATTGAAGTTTTAGCACGCATAGGTTCGTGCTTGTCTCGCAAAAACCCAAGAACGAGATCCATTGTCGAATCTAGCATCTCGTCGGCATCGACGTATAGACCAGTCATGCGATTTATAAACCCAGGAACGATCAGGAAGACATCTGAAAAAAAGGCCGACAAGTATTGGAAAGGTCAGTCTCACGGATGCGAATGTGCCTTTAATTTGGACTCGCCTGAAAAGCTCGGGTGTGTCGATCCGGCGATGCTGTACACTGGCGGTGTAGAAGCCGTCTCTGCCAGTTTCTGCAAGCGCTCATAGTCTGACGAAAGCGTATATTCCTCGCTATTGATGACTAGCAAAGGGCATTCTATAGTGCCAGTCCACGGCTCCAGGCCTGCGAAAACATACGAGCGAAAGAGTTAATGTTCGGCTAGACTCGCGGAATCGATATGCGCGTGCACTCACGCTGACACGCCGGATCCATGGCCACGACACTCCTAAAATGAAATTCTTCCCTCCTGCTAGCGGCAAGTAGCGCAACGCTTCCTCCCAGACTATGCCCTACCATGACTGGTTTATTGCAATTGATGGCATCCCAGGCAGGTCCCCATCGATTCCAATCAAAATGTGGACTCTTGATGCTATTTTGTACGATTTCATCACCAGAATTAATAGCTTGCATAGCTTGGATGACTTCATTAATTTCCGCACATCGCATCTCGAGTTGATCATGTCTCAGCGTAGTATCATTTTCTGGCTGTTGATCTTCAGGTAGATTAGGCCAATGTAACATTTGCCAGTTTAGGAAATCGAGATCTTTGTATGTTCCATCGTCTAGTCGGATTGCAGTGCTTGGACCCGTCCCGTCTCTGTGCTCGATTGCACACACGACATACCCGCGTGATGCGAGTTCGCCGCAGATTGAGGAATGCATGAGTCGAGAACACCCTACGCCGTGTGAAAAGATGGCAAGTGGCCATTGTTGACCTTCACGAGGCGGCTTGCGAAGTGGTGCTTCGCTGATTGCTGGAAATGTCGTGCCGTAGATGGCTGCTGCTGCGATTGGGTATGCGAGGGCTGCAGTTACACGAGCAAGGGTTAGCTTGGTGTTCTCATTTCAGCATTTGCCAGATGTGCCAACCCTTGTAGAGCCAGGATGTCCGGCGGGCCATTTTAAGGAAGCCATTGACCTGCAGCACATCAAGGGAGTAGTGGCGAAATTGGATACATCAACATCAGCACATCAGAGAGCCAATTGAATAATGTTGCAGCTAGACGCACTGTCTGTGAGAGCCTCGGGAACCAAACGACCTTGTTCGAATTTGTGCCCTGTGAGACATCCGCAGGATAGAATACCGAAAAGAGAACCGTCTCAAGCGTGAACCCGGGACTAGGACTATGCAGTTCTTTATGCCGGAATGATCCAATGCTGCGGGGCTGCTTGACGGGAAGCTCGAGATCAAACACTCCTACTGCGTACTGGCCTTTATACTCTGGCAGAGTGCGGGAGAGCAGGCATCCGAATGGTGACAATCGACTGACTGTTTTGACGGTCGCTTCGCTGGAGTGTTGTGCTAGAGTGGAGTTCCGGTTTGCTCGTGATGGGGCATGCTCGAGGTCGTTGTTTGAGTCTCTGTCGTTGTTGTCGTCATCGGCGTGTGCGTTTGGGAGGCGAGAGTGGACCTTGGAGGGCGAGTGGCCGACGACGCTGCGTGCATCACAGGCAGGAACGCATCAGCTGAATGATCCAGCAGACGGATGGGCCATGTCCTGTCGTCGTCGTTGATGATTCACGATGCCACACTTGTTGATTCACCTGTGTATCGAGTTGACCGTGTGGATGTCCTGCATGGCGGTAAGGCTGTCAGAGCAGCATCAGCAAGTACCTCCGTGTGATGACGATGATGATCAAGTCGATGTCGTCGATGTCGTCGCTGTTCCAAGCTGCCATCTGTCAGAAGTGTCACTCTTCGTCGTCGTCGATCAGCTCCATGGCCAGGACAGGCGGCCAGCGATGCACAGCTTGGACAGCTGCACACACACACGCACACTCAGCACTCGGCACACCTTCCAGCACACTCCAATCATAGCTGGCTTCCGCGCGCTCATCGCATGCCGGAGTAGCACGACCAATGGCCGAGGAGACCCCAGCAGAGGTCGACCTCGACGGCGATGCAGAGCACGGCAGACCGTCGCCAGACAGGACACGCAGCCCCACAGCCCGCGATGCAGCTCCAGACCGTCGTCTCGACCTTGTCGACACCCTGGCCAATCTAGCAATAATGGGCATATTCGGCTTTCTAGGCCTGCTGGCGAGATTGGGCCTCGTCGCGCTAGGGAGCTACAATGGCCAGTCTAGCTTTGCGCTCCTCTGGGCGCAGGTCGTAGGGTGTGCGCTCATGGGCGCTTTTACCGTGCGAAAGGAGAGAATCGAGGTGATGTGAGTGTTTCCCCCCAAACCCTTGCCCCTTGGGTTGCAGTGTTCAATTTCTTCAAAGAGACTGAGAAAACCATCACCATGTTGGAATACGTGCACGAGACTGACTTTGAAGACCACCACACACTTTATCAACGCAGATACACGCCCCTCTACGCCGGTCTCACCTCGGGCCTCTGCGGCTCAATCACCTCCTTCTCAACATGGATGGCAGACGTATTTCAGGCATTCGCGCGCACGGGCTATCCGTCCTCTGCTTCTCACGGCGGTTTCTACAATGTGCGCCTACTACTGTTGCTGTCACGCTTGAACACGCGATATACAAGAGTACGAGGGGAAATGCCCAAGCTGACGCGCGCCCTCCTTCTCCCTGATAACTTTTACGCAGTTCATGGACGGACTCGGACAATCGATCTTCACGCTCGCCGCTTCAGTCGCAGCATTCACATTTGGGACGCACGTCGGGCCTGTGCTTTTGCAGACGTCAATCGTGGCCAAGCTGGTTTGCTGGCACCGCTTTCCGCGACGAAGCAGCAGCAGCAGCAGCAGCAGGAGGAGGACGTGGAAGAGGACAGCAAAACAGCACGGTGGCTCGAAGGAGGCTTTCGAGCTGCAGAATGGGCATGACGTCAGTAGCGAGAATGGCGCGCGCTCAACAAACGGTCATGTACATCAGCAGCAGGCGGCAGTCCAGCGCTCTTCTCCCCCTCCTCCCGTTTCATCCCAGCGCTACCACTTGCTCGTTCAACTGGGCGTCTGCTCCGTCTTCCTGAGTCTCTGGCTTACTTCGATCCTTTTGTGCGTCTACGTCTCCAAGTGGCGCGGAATTGTCCTGTTTGGCCTGGTGATGGCCCCACCTGGCGTATGGCTGCGTTTCTACCTCTCGCGCCTCAATTTTCTCGAACACAAGATCACGCGAGGACGGAGATTTCCACTTGGCACTTTTGTAGCGAATCAATTCGGGACGGCAGTGCTAGCTGCATGCTTGGCTGTCCAGTATACGCGAGACCCGACTTTGTCAAGCTCGGGGAGTGCGCTACTGACATGCCAGGCGCTCCAAGGGTTAAGTGATGGATTGTGCGGCTGTCTCACGACGGTGTCTACCTTTATCGTCGAGATTCGAAAACTGGAGCGAAGGGACGCGTACATTTATGCGCTGGCGAGCTGGAGCGTGGCACAGGTGCTCGTGCTTGTCATTCTTGGGAGTGTGGACTTCAGCAAAGGCGGGGGGTTGCGCAAGTGCGTCCTGCGGTGAGTATACGAGAGGAGAAGCGGGACATGGCCCGTTTGCGTGTGTAGCATATATGCATTGCATGGCATGTACAGTATAGGCACGCCTTTTGCCACCCTGTAGCTGGTCACGTTTTCGTGAATAGAGAATGGCAAGCAGCAGTATTCTGGCGGATGCAAGCTGCAATGTGTCTGCTGTCCTCTCTCTCTCTCTCTCTCTCTCTCTCTCTCTCTCTCTCTCTGGTGATTCTCTGCCCTCGCCGCTGCCCCCTCTTGCCGCCCTTCGCGTCGCCCTCTGTCTCAGCTGGCACACCACAGCACACCGGTCTGCTCTGCTCGACTCGTTGCAATACCTCACAGCAACAGCAGCAGCGTCTACTACTATCAGTAGTAGACACCAGCAAGCGATGTCCGCAATGGCCACGCCCGACGTCGCATCGCCCGTCTCCGCCAGTGGATCCACGCCTGCACTGTCCGCGCAGCCAGCGATGGGACACGCTCAGAATGGAACTGCAGAGGGCGGCGACATTACGCGACTCAACGCATACGTGGGGTTCGATAGGTGCGTGATATCAGCAGTGTGCTGCTGCTGCTGCTGCTGCTGCTGTGTCGATGCTGCCATTGCGAGTCGAGATGCGCGAATGTGCCCCGTGCTGATGGACAATCCACACCCATCTCAAACAGCATCACAAAGCAGATTGGTGGGTGCACGCATGCAGTTGCACTACATATGGACAGGCAGTGCTGACTCATGCCTGCTCGCTCGCTCGCTCGCTCGCTCTCCTCGGTCACATGCTGGTCACATTCACTGACACTCGCGCAACGCCCTGTGCGCGTACCATACTGGCAATCATCATCAATACAAACGCTGGCCCCATACCCCCCGATACACCTGCACTATGAACCGACAGAACACAAACTCCTAAAGCGCGGCTTCCAATTCAACGTAATGGTAGTCGGCCAAACAGGGCTAGGCAAGTCGACACTCGTCAACACAATCTTCGCATCGCACCTCTTGGACTCGAAAGGAAGAATGGAGCACGACGAGCCGATTCGACAGACTGTAGAGATCAATGCTGTCTCGCATGTCGTACAGGAAAACAACGTCCGGCTTAGACTCAACATCATTGACACGCCTGGGTTTGGAGATGCTGTCAATAACGAGGGAAGGTGCGTGCGCTTGCTTGCTTGTCAGGCTTGAGAGGTATGCTGCATTTTTCAAAAGGCTGAGATTTGCTTGCTATACTCTTCTGCTGTCGTCTCTTGCGCGCAATCGTGGACGTGGGCTGCTTTTGACCATTGTCAACATTGGCATGCCGCACCAACTCGAATCAACCGCCTCAACTCCGCGCACTACACCATTGGCTTGGTTATAAACCCACGAACCTATCAAACGGATATAAAATCAACACAGCTGGGACCCCATCATCAAATACATCAAAGACCAACATTCCTCGTATCTGCGCAAGGAACTCACAGCAATGCGAGACCGTCAAATCGTAGATTCTCGAATTCACTGCTGTCTTTATTTTATAAGACCTTCGGGACATTCTCTAAAACCTATTGATATCATCGTCATGAAGAAATTGGCAGATGTCGTCAATGTCGTTCCGGTTATTGCAAAAGCGGATAGCTTGACCCTTGATGAGAGGATGAAGTTTAAAGAGACGGTGAGTCTGCCCGGCTGTACACGAGCGAGCGAACACGAGCGAAGCAAATGTGCAGCGAGCGAGGCTACTGCTTGGTGCTGTGCAAGAATAGTTCAACGCTGACACCTTCGTTGCTTTCCGCCTCTTTTCCTTGTGCTCATCCCACAGATCCGAAACGAGATGGCTTACCACGGCATCCGAAGCTATCCCTTTGACAGCGAAGACTACGATTCCGACGAGACGCAGCTCAACGATGCTATCCGCGTGAGTATTTCACTCCTACACTCCGGTCTGCTATTCTCCAGGGACAGCGCAGTCGCTTTGTGACATTGTTCATTCGAGATGGGATCAAGCTTGCAAGCTGACGCTTTGACTCGTATCATCTTTAACCAGTCCCTCATCCCATTCGCAGTCGTGGGTAGTGAACGCAACGTCATAATCGACGGCAAACCCGTCCGGGGCCGAAAGAACAAGTGGGGCGTCATCAATGTCGAAAATGAACAGCATTGCGATTTCAACTATCTTCGCAACTTTCTCACGAGGTGCGTTGGAAGGCTTTCTACTACCTCGCTCTGCATTGCTTGTCTTCCGTGACCTGCGCTGACTTTGCTTCTTTGCCCGCTTCCACTCGTCGATACAGGACTCACCTCCAAGACCTCATTGAAACGACTGCGCTCATTCACTATGAAGCATTCCGAAGCAAGCAGCTCTTGGCTCTCAAAGAATCGACTACGAAACAGTCGTCCCAGCAGCTATCGGGCGGAGGAGGCCAGCCAGTATCGGCGGCCGCATGAGCATTTTGCCGTGCTTTGCGCCCTCTGGAAATCCACACGAGGTCTTTCATTTTTGGAAATATGATCCGTCTTCACTATCACTTTGGCAGAGTGCATTCGTTCCAGTAGTCTGAGCAGTCGTCCAAGTAGTGCAAGCAGTGGGAGTTGCTGCCCTGTGTCGTTTTAGATCTTTTCGATCCACTTGAGCTGGAGAAGCTAAAGGCGCGGAAATCATTTGCTTGAAACCCAGCCTTCGAAAGCCTGCAAGTTTGCCGAAACAATGCGGATTGAGTTGACAGAGAAGTCTGTGACGCGCTTCATGCCAGAAGTGCTCGCCAGCCTGAGCGCCACTTCAAATCACACCGGTACTGTACAACAACAATGCTGGAATATCTGCAGCAAGCACGGCATTGGGGGCCACCCCGGAATGAAAAAAATAGGCGTCGGTGTTTGGGAAGCCGCTACTGAGAATAACGCTGTGCCTGACCTCAGGACAGCGTTTTGGTCTTTGACAGTGGTATCTTTGCAAATGGGTTGCCAGATGAAGATCTGGTGCAGAAATTTATGTAAGCCTTGATGTGGGACAGTATGGCGGGTCATGACGACCAGATACTTGGAAGCTTGCTTGGGCCGTGTTGGCGAGTTATTCCTGCTTGAAGGCTTACTGCTTGATGGACTGTCCATGGTCTTCGACTTCGGCAGTCCAAGGCCAGTGCTACGATCGCAGAGGAAGCATCAGTATTACCGCTGGCTGACTTGTCTGAGCCTTGCAGGTATCGTCACTCACGAGCCTTTGCCGCCAGGTCTAGCGCTGCTGCCAGGTCTCGAAGGTCCCTCGACCATGTCAAGGTAGGTCTGCCTCTGACCTCGTTTATCCAAGCTCTTGAGTACTTTAATAGCGGGTCTAATGACAATCACGGGTACTTTGGAATTCGCGACGCAGTATCTGCTGACGGAGCCTATAAAGGCGCTCTTGATGAGTGAATCTGAGCGCCCTCGAGTGCCGACGATCAGGCTGTCCGGCCGGTATACAGCGACGAGCTTCTGAATACTCTCGTGCACTTTACCAGTGACGTGCTCGATGGTGATGCTGATCTCGTTGATGGGCTGCAGGTCGGCATCGTCGGTGATGGCGCTGCTTTGTGTGCTACTCGGCGGAGTGCTCGTGTTTGGAGTCGCAGAGGAGGAGGCAGAATACGAGTTGCGTTCCGTCACTGTTCGAAGCAGGGAGCCGGCTTCTTCTTTTGCAAGCTCGACGACAGAAGCTTTGCTCAGCGAGACGGAGGAGCTTGACGGATCCAGCACTCTGAGAACAACGAGCTCATCTCCGTCTTTCCCAAGCAAGTGCAAGGAACCACAAACATTTAGCCGATACACTCTAGACAAGAAATGTCAATACGCCCGAGCTCACCTTCGATGAGCTTGTCTATAGCCCAATTCAAGGCATGCATAGAGTACTCATTCAAGTCTGTGGCCACTAGAAAAGTGCGGGATTCTCGAGTCCGCCTGAAGGCGCTCGTTGTCGCTCGCAGGGTATAAGAGTGCTCCAAGCCTGTTCCACCACCTCCAGATCCGCCTCCACTGCCACTAGCTGCGCCCAGAGCATCGAAAGAGACTCGAGAGACGTAGCCGCCGGAAGAGGATGGCCTCCGCGAGCTGGAGGTGGATGGCGCATTTGGCAGGCTGGCAAATGGCGAGAGGAGCGTCGAAGGGCTTGCACTGGCTGAATGTGAAACTTTTGAGCTTGAAGTCGCTGCGAATGATGGTGCAGATGCAGCTATCTCGCTGCTAGAGGGTCCGCTCGAGATATCCGCCACTGATGGACTTGCAGTCTGGCTAGGAGAGGCAGATGAAGATGCCATGGCGACAAGCACTGGTCACAGCGTATATGTGCAGCTCTACTGTCACAGTAGTCACAGCGCAGCAGGGTCGCAGGTCGGCTTCGTAGACTTGGATGCCGTGGCGTAGTGAATGGCCAGCTTGAAGGCCTGGCGTGGGTAAAGACAGTGTGCGAGGAGGGATGCCTGGAGATGTGCAGCAGGCACAGAGTGCTACGTCAGTAAGACTGAAGCTGGGTTTCAGCTCTGAGGAGGTAATGATGATGGATGGCAGGCAAAGGACAAGCGCTGCAATGACGCGCAGCTCGAGCTTGCCTCTCGACGGACTCGACCACAACAAACTGCGCACAGCAGGGTCACGTATGCCCCTACGAGGAGCACCACCCGGTCATATGTTGATGACCTCTGACGCTGTTGCGCTTTTAACGCGGCGGCCTACCTTTCTACGGGTTCTGCAGCCTTTGAGGTCTTGCGATGATGCAGGTTTCAAGGCGAAGGCTACGGAACCTTCTATTGGGGCCCAGCAAACAGGTCGACCAAGCTATCATTCATGTTCAGTGGTCATTACTGAGCTGCCTATTCCTGTGCGCCAGCAGCGAGTCACGAGTCCTACTGCTAATAAGCTGGACGTCTGGCCTGTCTTTCTCTGCAACTGACAGAGCATCTCTAGAATCTTCCCTTATTGCCCCCTTCCAGGTTCCCTGCACTGCCCCGCGTTCGTTCGACTTTCTCCTCTCTTCCAACCTTTCTTCCCCGTAGCTTCACTGCCTTCCACTTTTCTTTCACTCTTCCACCACTCTCTTCTCTTCTCTTCATTTTGGAAGACAAGCTGACTAAAAGCGATGATCGTGGAAGACCTTGTAACTTGGAAGACTCTGGTCGCTTGGCTATTTATGAGGCTGATTCTGTGCTTTTGCTTCTTGCTTCTACTCTCATCACTCACCACAATGATCACCATCCTGCGACTAAGAGCTAAAAGCAGGCCTCGAGCTCGGCATTCTCTCGGGTGCTCAGAGAGCAAGCTTGCCGTTACTTCCGTTCCCGAAGGATATGTCGCTCGTCCAAAATGACAGGCTGGTCATGGAGGAGGACTCACAATATGTTCACGTATATCCCGGCGAAAGCCCCCAACTACGCAGGACGGGCTGAGCGAGCGGCCACTGAGCAAGCGCGGCTATCGCTGGTCAACGAGGTTCACTCCGATGTGACGAAGTTTGTGGTCAAGTATGGCACCTGCCCAGACAAGAGCCAACGCGGGTGCATCTTTCACATGATTGCAGATCCATCAAGTGCAGACCGGATGGCTTCGTCGTCTGCGTCTGCGAGTTATCCTGCAATCGCGGCTGAGGATTACAGCCTGGTCCTTTGCCCAGTCGCGCAGAGCATGGATTGGCCCATGGACAGATCGAAGGTGTTTGCAAAGTATCGAATGCGGCACCGGCCTTTGATTGTCGGGCAGCAGCGATGCTGGGCATGTCTTTTAACCATTCGAGAAGCACACCTTCACGCAGAAAATGTGCGAAGTCATTTTGGAAAGCTCATAAGCATTCTACTCGGCGCTCAGGGCAAGGGGAGATGGTGGCTCATGGTAGAGCTGGCCAAGCCAGGAATTAAACGCCACTTGCAGGCTATTCAAAGTTCATCCTCATGAGGAAGTCCACATTCTCCTCAGCGCGGAGTCTGCCATTGAAGCTGTTCTGTTTCAGGCGCAATACCTCGACACGCAAGCATACGTGATACGATATCGCCGACAAAACATCATCTCTAGAGATTACACACGACAGTGCTCCCGTGACCAGAGGTATAGCACGGCACTCCTTGACATGCACGGGTGCTCAGTGCGGTGTGTATTTCACTAAGTCCAAAGTCGGACGACAGATGGACAGGTATCCTTTTTCCACCGCCACAGCGGGTCCGACTGTGTGCGTGACAGTTGCCTTCAATTCAGGAAATGCCGAGGACCAGACATGCAAGCAATGGGGAGTTCTCTTCGAGATCCCACTGCACATTGCTCACGGCGTTCGCACAGGAATACACATCACGCTAGCTGCAGAGTCGGACGACAGATGGAAGGAAATCCTTTTCATCGCCCTGGCGGACGATTTTCAGAGCTTTGGTGCCTGTGGGAGGATGGCTGTTCCTCAAGCATATTCGTCTGGAATCTATCGCACTTCATACAGTACATTGGTTTCTAGACACGGGGCCGTTCTCAGCACTGGAACACCTCGTGCTCGATGAGTGCTTGTCGCACACTATTCACATGGGCGAGGAAGCAATATTTTAATGGCTCTGCTGCTGCCGGTGGAACCGAATCGGAAGGATCGATATCATCGACCCACAGCTGGAAGATGCGTGTCTTCGTCTCGTGCGAAAACACGACGAGTTTAAAGCGACGTCCCTCTTCGACCACCCTTCGTGGAGCCTACTCGGAGTGGAACTCGTGAGGTGGCTGGAGACCACGCCGTGCCCTCAGCGTCTATGTCCATTGCGTCCTTGGCGAAAACCCTGATGCGGACAAGGTAGGCATGGTCAGCTCGAACATTGGCTGTCGGAATGGCTGACAGACGTTCTTGCATATGGTTTTCCGTTCCGCTCCTGTGCTGTAGTTTGCGTCGCCGCTCGACGCTTCGTTCTTCCGCCTTCTGCGCAACTGTCAGCAAGGACGAAACCCCATCCTGGCAGCTCGATGCGCATCTCAGCTTGCGCTCGGGTCGCGACAAGGTAGCCTTGCTTCACCGAGCCCAAACGGTGGTCTCGTCTAGTACACAGGGCAGCAAGAAGCTGCCCGCTCTCAAGAAGGAAGGTCGCAATATTCATGGGATGCAGATCCGGGTGGACATCCGCATCATTGTGAAACAGTCGGCAAACGCAGCCGTACATGATGAGCACTAGAACGCATGACAACTAGATAGGAGGATGTCCTGCTGATGCTCTGCTATGCCTAAATTATTTCCAAGCATGGCCAGACAGCTCTGTCACGATGCCGTAAAATTGGGCTACCATTACCCGTAAGCCATCAGCAAGAATGGTTAGTTCTACGTAGGTCAGAAGAGCCCACAGCAAGGTCAAGCTAGCGATTTGGTAGGCTGGCTCACTGGCGCAAGCCCTACCTACCCGGATGTTTCCTCGACTTGAAACAGCCGAGACTCCAGACGATGCCATCAGCTATTGCGCCACCTCGACATCATATGCCAGACAGCGACGAGCTGGGCGCCCGGGGCGCGCAAAAGTTAGCCAGATGGGTCGACCATGCGCGACAAGTCGAAAGTTCGACGCCTCCTTAGCTCTACAAGCCATCATGTGGCTATGGCCGTACCAGACACGTAAATCGGAAGCACGTCTCTCAAGCTTTAGCTTCTTGTGTTTGACCGTACATTGCTTGATCAAAAACTGACCGGCCTTGTTCATATGCTAGCTTAGCGGCGAGTCCGGCACCAAGAACCAGAAGACAAGGCTGTGTACGAAGAGAAGAGAGAGAGAGGAAAAGCGTGATCAATTGTACTTATTCATGCGTGCTATAGTTTCTGCCCTATGCGTTCAGTTGGCAGGTCGACAAGCTTGCCTTGTTCTCTTTCTCTTGCTAAATCTTTTGCTACCGTCCATTGGCAATGGTCGCAGCATGAATCGCTTGCTCTTCTGTGAAGCGAAAAGGTATAGGTTGTGGCAGCCAGCAAGGTGAAGCAGAGCAGACCAAGGATGCCTCCTCGGAGCCTGGCTCTGAGTGCTCTGCTGGCACCAGACCTGCGATGGCGTACGGGCTTGTAGCCAATGCTTGGACTGTCTGGCATTGTGGTGCTTGTGTGCAGCGGTGTTCAAGCTTGCCAGCAACTCGTCGTGTGCAACGCCATGAAGGAGGGCCAGAAACTCAGCCGTCCAGGTTGCTCTGAGGCCAGCGTCGTGCATGAGAAGAGAAGAAGAGAAAGAGAGAGAGAGAGCAGCACGTCAGTGGAACACATCAATGTGCCTTTGTGTCGCATCTCAGTGATTTGCAGCAATCCATGCTGTGTGGAAGCGATGTCAGCGGCAGACGAGGACTGCACGGCGCGGCATTGCGAGCGTGTGTGCTCTTCATGAGGTGTTGCTGTGTGTCCTGGTGTGTAAATGTGCGTGCAGTTGGCGTATTGACAAGCCTCGTCCGTTTGTTCTTGCTCTCCCTTTGCTCTGCATCAACACTGGCAGCCAAAGCATGGCGTACAAGGTGGGCAGGACAACGAGCAGCAGCACATCCAGCACGCGCCTGACACACGCACACACAGCTGTCTGCCATCTTGCAGGGCCACACCTCCGACGTCCGCTGCGTCGCGAGCACCTCGAGCAATGACGCAGCTCCAGCGCGCATCCTGTCGTCGTCGAGGGACAGCACAGCGCGACTCTGGGAGCGAGACGGCGAGAGCAGCACGTGGAGCACGTCAGCCACGCTCGCTGGGCACGAAGGCTTCGTCGGCGCAGTCGTCTCGACGGTGCTTGCAGATGGCCGCGAGCTCGCAGTGACCGGTGGCAACGACTCGCTCATGCTCGTCTATGAGCTAGGACAGCAGCAGCATTGTTCATCTGCAGACGCACGCCTGCAGCCATTCAAGACGCTCATCGGACACTCTGCCAACGTCTGCTGCCTCGACGCTGGACCCGACGGCCTGCTCGCCTCTGGAAGCTGGGACACGTGAGGCGGCGGAGATTCCACACACGCAATGAAAGGAATCATGTAGCTGACGAGCCTGTATTCGTGGCACGCAGCACTGCAGCGATATGGGACCTCAATGGCAATTCAGGCAGCCCCAAATTCGTCCTCAAAGGCTCCGAGCTCTCCATCTGGGCACTCCTCATCCTCCCCAGCTCATCACGGCACGGCTCAATACACACCCTCACAGCAAGCGCAGACCAGCTCATACGGCTCTATGAGAACGACAAGCTCATACGCACGTTCAAAGGGCATACTCAGCCAGTGCGCGGCCTCACGCTCTTGCAAGACCAAGACCTCTTTGCGAGCGCGAGTAATGACGGATCTATTCGCATATGGGACTACAAAACTGGGCATGCGCTCAAGACGCTAGCGGGACATGACTCGTTCGTATATAGTCTGGCGTGCACACCGGAAGGGCACCTCGTCAGCTCGGGAGAGGATCGGACGGTCAGAGTGTGGGACAAGAGCTCGGGAGACCTGAAACAGGTCATCACCATTCCGGCGATATCAAGTGAGTGCATACTCTCATGCGTTTCGAAGCAATCCCCGTCTGAACCGGTGTCCTCGCGGGTGATCCCAGTATGGAGCGTTGCATGTGTCGCAGGCACAAGCGACATCGTCGTCGGCTCCTCGGACGCTCAAGTCCGCATCTTCACAGCCGACAGCACACGTCAAGCCTCGGCCAGCGATTTGAAAGCCTACGACGACCTCGTGGCTTCATCCTCTGTCTCAGCAACGCAGATCGGAGACGTGAAGAAATCCGACCTGCCCTCCGAGTCTGCTCTCACGACAAAGAAAGGGAAAAAGGAGGGCGAAGTCATGATGGTCAAAAATTCAGTCACGAGCAACGTAGAAGCCTATCAATGGAGCGCGGCGAATGGCGAATGGATCAACGTGGGACAGGTAGTCGATGCTGTCGGCTCGGGACGGAAACAGCTCTACGAAGGCAAAGAATACGATTACGTATTCGACGTAGACGTCAGCGAAGGGATGCCGCCTTTGAAGCTGCCTTTTAACACAACGCGTGAGTAGACTTCCTTTCATACAATCGCGAGTCTCAAGGAGCTGATATCAGGTTCACTAACCCGCTGATCAACGCAGAAAACCCTTACGAGGCCGCACAGCTCTTCTTGACTCGCAATGATCTGCCCGCAAGCTACGTCGACCAAGTTGTGCAATTCATCGAGAAGAACACGGGAGGCGTCGCGTTAGGTGGCGGTGCGGCAGCCGTGGACCCGTATACTGGCGCATCGAGCTATCGAACAGGCGGCGGAGGGGCAGGAGGTGGTGTCGCTGCTCAGCCAAGCGCTGGTACAGGTGGCTTCTCAGGGGATCCATGGGGAAATTCGAGCAGTCAGGCTTCGTCACGCTCGAATCAGCTGTTGCCCCATGTAAGTCCTTGGCTCTGCTTTCATGGTCTCCTTTATTTCTTCGAACTGACAGATGATGATCCAGAAAACGCCCCTCACCTTCGCCCAAGTCAACGTGGGGGCGATTCAAAAGAAGCTTTTCGACTTCAACAAGATCCTTTCGGATCAGCCAGTATGTTTTCCTTGCTTCCCAAACAAATAGGAGAGGCTGCGCCTTTCAATGCTGATTCTCATACTTGCCCTCGCAGAATACCGCTACTGAATTCCCAATGGACAATGCCGATACTGCCACTCTTCAAGCCACCCTGAGCGCGCTCACGACGTCGCCTACTTCATTCCATCTCGACACCGCATCAGTCACGCTTCTTGAAAAGTTGCTGGAATGGCCAATCGCCTATCGTTTTCCAGTCCTCGACCTTATTCGCGTCATCGCGCTCAATGCACCAGGCCCGATGGCAAAGACTGGAATTCTCTTCAGCCTTCTCTCGCATGTCTCGCCCAACTCGTCGGCGTCGATAAAGGAGAACGAAACGAATTCAATGCTAGCTTTGCGGGCGGTCGCGAACCTGTTTGCAAAGCCCGAAGGACGGAAGCACCTTGTTGGCAGTGCTCCTGAAGCGCTCGAGACGCTAGCGGTGCTAGGCGTGCCTGAAGGCTTGAATAAGAATGGCAAGGTCGCCCTCGCGACGGTCGCGCTCAACTACTCTGTCCTTGTGGTTGAAGGATCGTTGCAGGGGGACACTGTTGCGCACCTCCTGGACTTTGTAGCTTCCCTGCTGGCGGAAGACGACTCGGAAATGCTGTATCGCGCACTTGTGGCCCTGGGCAATATCGCATACAGCTCTGATAGCAGCAAAGGAAGCTTGCAAGTTGGCACGCTTCAAGCACTGAAAAGCCGCGCACAGACGATCGCGAAAAAGTCATCAGAATCGAGGGTGCGCGAAGTGGTCAGTGAATTGGAGCAGAAGCTCTAGACGGTACCGAGGCCCGAGCAGCGCCCGTAGAAAGTGGACTGATGTAGCATTAGACAAAGCAGAATAGAGTAGGTCAACAAGTTGCAAAGGACTTTGAAGCCGACTTTGGGTTCCACGCACAAGCGTCGCGCCGGAGAGAAAGAAGGTTTTTCACGATGTTCGATACAATTGACTTCTAGACCTTACAGATCTTTATCGATCATGAGAATTGTGCTACGACGTTTACAGCTTGGCCAACAACTCCCGATATTCTTCAGCAGGCACGCTTGGTGAACCGCGCTTCATGCGTGCTCTGATCGCCTCGCCATCGGTAAAGATTTCTTTGCCCTTCCCAAGGTCAGAGGGTGTGTGATTTTCCTTCAACGCAGCGACAACCTTGTCCACCTCATCTGCCTTGCCTTGCTGCGTAAGCTCTGCGGTGACTGCCTTTTCAAGCTCGCTGATGGTAGGCAGGGTAGGCTTGGCGAGCAGATCTTTGAGCTCCTGCGATGCTGACGATATCCCGACACTCTCCAATTGTGAGGTGACGAGCTCTGCGGTCTTTTTGCTGACATGCTGCGATTGCATGTGTACTGAGATCTTGGCTCGACTTGACGAGGCTGGACTGATGCGCTCGCGGAAGAAGCTGAGAATCTCGTCTTTGGTGATCTTTTCAATGAGATTGGCATCTTTGGCTTTGCGTTCAAAGTCATAGTAACCAGAGTGAATGTGTAGCCAGTATTGCGTTGTCCTGCAGTAGTGGATTGTTCAGCATTCCAAGAAAAAAACGAATCCGTAGATATGCAGATGACGCGACTCACTCAGATAGCAGATTCTTGTAATCCTCCCTATATCGATTCGTCAAGCTCGTCTTCTCAGACTCGAAATGCTCATCGGTGAGATCTAGCAAGTACTTTTCAAAGCCGGTCAAGAAGCTGTCGATCCGCTCTTCGAGATAGTCTGCTTCGCGCTCCGACTGTATGGAAATGCGGAAACCAGTCATGCCAATGCTAGCGCGGCCAGACGAATGGACGAGGTAGCCGAGCTGTTCTTTTGTCCGCAAAGTGTCGAAACAGGGCTCGTTGATGAGCTGGCAGAAGAGGGCATTCAAGGTGCGCATGCGTGCATCTCCATCGTTTCCGACGTGGCAGAACTGAAAAGCCCGCAAAAAAGGTCAGTGGGTGTTTGGGCACGTGCTCTAGCAAAATGCCACACTCACGTATTCGATGCCCGAGTTGACATTCTCTGGGTTTGGCACAGGAAGCCTGTAGATCATATTGGACGCTGAACCAAATTACATGAGCTGTGAATTGTCTCAGACGCGTGCGAGAGGCGTGCACTCACAATCTGGGACCAAAAGAGCAAGTGGTGATTGCTTCTCCTTCTTGGTCAATGCGGAAGGCTTGAAGATTTCCTCTGCTAAACTGACGATCTTGACGGCGTCCTGGCAAAGTTGGCATAACATCAGCTGTAGTCTCTTGATGTGAGTGCAAAAAAGATGGACGTACCTTGTCAAGCATGTTGCCATGAGCGAGCGCTTCAATGTGTATCCGACCAAGTAGCTCTGGGAGGAATGCCTGCAGCGTTTCAGGTGTGACGGCTGTCCAAATAGAACAACGGTCAGCATCTGCGATATACAAGTCTAATTATGCACACCTACTTTCAAGCGCCTGCAGCTTGGCAGCAGGCAGGTATGCCTTATCCTGCGTCAACCACGAGGTATAGAACGCCGTGAGCTGGCTCGGCGCCGCAAGGTTGAAATTGGAATACTGTCTCTTGATCTGATCCTTGATAATCTCAAAACGAACGGGGTCGACCTTGAAATTTGCCATTTTCTCGAGCACGACTTTGGCAAGCACCGCTAGCTTGTCATTGTATCCGTCCACGGTCATGATGATCCCATCGGCTTGTGTATCTAGTCTGTATGATAGACCTGCTAGGTCGGCATCGTAGCTGTATTCGTTCATTGCGTCCATGACGAGATCTAGGAAGAGGCGGACGCTGACTGCGCTCGAAGCCGAGGCATCAACGGCGGGACTTGGCGCAAGACGATCACGTTTATCTCAGCTGTTTCATATACAGTCGACACAATCCTGTCGCTAAAACTCACCTCTTGATGTAGAATGATACGTAAGCTCTCGGTACCCACCACCGATCATCAAGCTTGTGCCAAAGTCGTGAAATCTGATTTTGACGAATGCAATCTGGTCTCTTTGTATATTCCGTGACTTTTGTCTTATCATTGAGAATATCCAGATTGGATGGAATAAACGAGTTTGGTTGAGGGAGGTACAATCCTTCATGTGCCTCTTTGGTAATTTCAGAGCCTTGAAGCGTAGCTTGATCAAATGGCTCTAGGCGGTATTTCGTGCCATACCATTGCTCGGTCAAATTATATTCCAGTCCATGCGCTGGCTCTTGCGACGCGACTGTGATCCTGCATTGATCCAAGCGCAACCCCTCAAGTTGCTCTCGGATAATCTCTGGGTTCCACTGCGTGAGCAACCAAGGAGCGGTGAGGAGCCATTGGCGTGGATATGGTTTTTGCATCTGCGAACAGAGTTGGGTGACATATGATTGAGGTTTGCGTTTTTCCAAGAATTTAAACGCAATTTCATTGAGCATGCTTTGTTCTTCAAATGCCCATTGTTGAGGTTCCGTATTGCGCAACATTTCGATATAAGCAAAAACGATACTTGCTACTTTTTTATGATTGATCAATCCTTCTTTTGTCAAGTCGATGGAGATTTTGAAAAAATCAAATCCGGTAGCACCTTGTCCTGCGCCTGCGCCGAGCGCTTCTGCCCATCCTAGCTTTTTGAGGTGTGAGAGGATAGAACCTTCTCCCTCGTGACCGAGGTAGTGAGTTATGAAATTGCCCGGCTTGCTAGCAAACAGTGGACCTTGATCAGGGCATGGAAATGCAAGTTCCATAGATCGTACATTCTTGACAGCTTGGACGTAGATGTGCTGCTGCAGCTCTTTGGGTGTAAAAGGGGAGCCGGAGAAGATTTTTGGCGGGAGACTGCGGTTCTTGACGGGCGCAAACGTGTCGGAAACCAGCTTTGTGAGCTCATCGAGTGATTCTTTCCCAATGACGACGAGTTTCATGACATTTGCAGAGTAATTCTCGCCATACCATTTCAAGAGTTCGCTTCTCACATTCCTTCCTTGGGACACAGGATCATCCCAGAGGGTCTGTTTATTTCCAGTTCCAAACCGCCAATACCAATGGTTTTTTGAAGAAGTAGATTTTTCAAGTTGAAATAATCTCCACATGTCACTTTGCAAGTTTTTCTTGTTTTCTGAATCTACAGCTAGAATCTCACGTTCGGTGCATGAATCGCTGAATAGTGGAGAGATGAAGAATTGTGCGAATCGATCCAATGCGCCTGGTAGAGCTGGTGGGTGGACGTCGAAATAATACACCGTTTCTTCCAAGCCTGTGAATGCGTTGGATTGACCATTGTTGCGAGAGAGGTATTCGTTGTAGTCGTTTTCGGCGGGGTACTGCAATGTAATCCGATGTCGCAGGAGGCGTAGATAGATGCAAGGAGTACGAGGCGTCACAGCAAGTGAGGTATAGGGTGTGTGCACAATGAGGCATTGATTGACGTTGCGAGTGATAGCGATGGGATCAAATGCGATGATTGAACAGTTGCGAATCGGTATGACGGTAGATGATCAGGCACAACACCATCAGCATGCAACACACCAATACTCGCACACGCGGAGACATGGAAAACGGCACCTTTTCCGTCCCCATGAACAGCAAATGCTCGCAAAAATGAGCCATTCCTTGAGCGTTTTCCGGGTCGCTGAGATGACCAACGCGAACGCTAATACCCGCTGCCGACTTGTCCGTTTTCGCATCGCTCACGATGAGGGCTTCCATTCCATTATCCAGCCTCACGAGCCTGTATTGTCTATCGTCATTTGTGGATTGCTCGATGGGGGGTAGAAAAGTAGCGTATGATGATGCGGAAGAAGAAGTAGAGGGCTTTTCGAAGCCTGGAGGGAGGACGGAAGGGTTTAAGTGTGCCAATGAGGGCGCATACGGGTCTGATGGAGCGGTGGTGGATGTGTATGAGGAGAGAATGTCCGAGAGTGTCGCATAGGTGCTTTTTTGGGAGGGTGTCGTGGATTGCGTGGCGGCGTGTGAGGATGATGAAGCTCCAAGGGAGCCTGAAGCGGTGTGCACCATTCTAGGCAGCAGGCTTGACTTGCGTGCAGAGATTATAGGGCGTGGACTGGTCCTTGCTGTGTGGGTCGCCCTTGACCGCGCAATTGCCAGTGCTGCACCGAGTCTCGATGTGATGATGCTTCCAGGCGGCATGAGTCGAAGGCCGACGGCGAGGAGAGCAGCGAGGACGGCGGCGGCGAGCAGGGGCGCGAGCAGTGATCGTGGTCTAGCACTACTGCGTGTAGATGAGTGCCTCTTTGTTGCTGCTGCTGTGGTTGTCGCCGTGGTTGCTGTAGACTTGTCGCTTATTGTCGCCTGGACAAGCAGCAAGAAGTGTCGATCGACAAAAGGCGGGCGACGAGTGTTGCAGGGCAGTGCTTGAATGGCAGCTGCGTGTTTCAGAGTGGAGCTAGTGATGATGTGCATGTGGTCTCTGAATGCACTTGCTGTTGCCTGCGTTATTATATGCAGCTCTGACATGTGTGCTTGTCTGGTGGCAAACCTGGCAGACATCTATGCATCCAGACCAACCCAAAGCATGCACACCCAGTCAAAGCTCGTTGCAAACCATCACGGCAGCACACGAATGCTCCAATGTGTCAAGTGAGACATCTGCTGCCCGCTCGCTGCTTGTCGCCACCACTGCCTGCTTGCCCGTGAAAGGGCGGCCACGGTCGAGCAAGCAAGCAATAGCCGGAGAGACGCTCACACCTGCACCGACTGGACCATAGCACACGCAGAGACTTTCATACTGAGCACATACAGGAACAGGCTGGACACACGGCACAGATTGCCGCTCTCACTCGCAGGTCCAACTTGCATCGCATCTGGCACACCGATCAACCTCGCCCGACGCGCATCATCGTCTATTGCTACCTTTAAGCAAGCATCCAGCAATCCAGCTAGACAAACCACACCCTCGTAGGACTCTACACCATGGCCCAACCACGCGAAACCACGCGCATCTCGAAGCAATTCGGCGTACCCCGGTCTGGTCCCACGCCCGTCGAGACAATGATAGCCGAGCGACAGCACTGTCCATTCGACAAGCGTCGTCTCACATATGCCCTTCATGGAGGAGAGAACAATGTCGTCCTCAAGGAGAAATTCATGACTGAAATCTCCAGAGACCCGAATTTCAGACTGGATGATGTCCATGACCTGTCAATGGATGAAATCAGACAACGGACAATGGCAAAGATGCACTCCATGGTCCATTATGTCACTACCGAACGCCTGGACATCTTTCAGCAGCGCATGCAGCTCATCAGTAAGCTGCTCTAGCCCTTCTCGTCGAATGCCTTTTTACATTGTCATCGCCGACTGAGACGTTGATACGCAGGTGTCGCAGATCCAGCATTTTGGACGCGCTTCGGTGTTCATTTTGGTCTGGGTCTTGGGTGAGGGGCAGCACATCCGCATTGCCGTCTCGAACGTTTCCTTGAAGGAATCGTCATCCCATGGCCGGATTTCCAAGCTGGTACTGCGCTGACAATGGCCCGTCACAGAGCTATTCGGAGTGGAGCAACGTCTAATCAGTTCTCATACTGGATGGAAAAGGGCATTCTTACAATGGGAATCATCTGCGTCTTCGCAATGACCGAGTTGGCGCACGTGAGCTTGCTCAACGATCTCAGGCACTGCACGTGCCAAGGTTGACATCGTCTTTGCTATAATCAAGGGCTCCAACGTCGCTGGACTAGAAACAACAGCTACTTTCGACGAAAAGACGGACGAATTCGTTATTCACACCCCATCCGTCTCAGCAACCAAGTGGTGGATAGGCGGTCAGTCACGCGACGTGCCGTCGCCTTCACCTTGTCTGAGTCGCTGTCACTCTCTCCAGGTGCGGCCCACACTGCTACTCATTGTGTCTGTTTCGCGCAGATGTGGGTGAAGGGGCGCTGCTTTGGCACCAAAAATTATATTGTGCCCTTGCGAGATCCAAAGACTTTTGCGACTTATCCGGGAATCACGATTGGTGACCTTGGGAAAAAGATGGGCAGAGATGGAATTGATAATGGTTGGATAGCCGTGAGTCCCAAAGCGCCCCAGTGGGGCGCACCTTCTGCTTCTCAAGTAGCTAAGCTGACACAATCTGTCTTTCCCTTGCGACGCCTCAGTTCACCTATGTCCGCATTCCACGCGCGTACATGCTCCAAAAACACACTCAAATAACGCGCGAAGGCATAGTCTACGAGCCTCCACTTGCTCAACTCACATATGGCGCATTGCTGCAAGGTCGCGTGTCTATGGTCGCAGACGCTGGCAACGTCAGCAAGAAAGCTCTCACTATTGCTTTGAGATATGCAGTTATTCGACGGCAATTCAAGACGGGCAATAATCCGGTGCGGTCTTAGTCGGTCATGCAATGCCTGAATTGACGCACACAGCTGAAGTGTTTTGATTTTGAATAGCTTGAGACGCAAATTTTGGATTATCCACTGCATCAGCGGAGATTGCTGCCTTTGTTGGCGCAATCTGTAGCAATGGGCTTCACAGCTCTACGGTGAGCTTGCTCGCCTTTTGGGAAAAAGTGGATGGCATGCTGATAAGCAGAATCTGCAGGATGACGGCTCTATATGAGGATCTCACTGAGCGCTTGGAAGGTTTCGACTCGTCTTCTACAAAGGAGGAACAAGAGGAAGTACTCGAGAAGCTCAAGGAGACACATGCGACCTCTGCGGGCCTCAAGGCATTTTGCACGGTATGGCACAATTCAGATCGTTTTGCCCGAGAAGTTGTCCGCAAGAGCTAATGGATGCGATATGGCTTGGCAGTGGGGAGCACTTGACACTATCGAAGTCTGCAGGCAGGCTTGCGGAGGGCACGGCTATTCCGCATACGTGAACCTAGCGAGCATGTATGCGGACCAAGCTGTGCAATGCTCTTGGGAGGGCGACGTAAGCTTTACAGCAGCATCAGCTTATTTCTCCCGCACTGACAGTAAAGACGATATAGAATACAATTCTCACACTCCAAGCCGGCCGCTCGCTTATAGGTAGCTATCTAGAATCCAAAGCCGGCAAGCGCGTCGCCGATGGCGTGTCATACCTTAACGACCTCTCAAAGATCATCAAGGCGAAATGTCCCAACACTGGAAGACCGACTGATATGGACGTCATGGATGATGCGTGGCGGTGTGTCGCTGCTAATGTCGTCCAAAAAGCTGCGGTCGACTTTGAGAAACATGTGAAGGCGGGCAAGAGCAAGGATGTTGCTTTCGAGTTGTGCTCGCAGGAGCGATTCGTGGCTGCCAAGGTGGGCGTCAAACACAGGAGTAGCGATGTAAATAGGCTGACCTGTGTGTTTTCACCTCGGCCGCAGATCCACTCCACCGGCTACATTTACCGCAATTTCCGCTCGGCACTCGTCGAGCTTTCCAAGAGCGAAGATCCATCCAACGGGGTCGTGGCTGTGTTGGAGCAGATCTGCGAGCTCTACGGCGCGTGGAGCATCGATGAGAATGCGGCTTTTTTCCTCAAGTATCACTATTATACGCCTGCTCAGATGGACATCACCAGCGCGAGAGTCGCGGAACTGTGCGCCGAACTCAGAAAGAGCGCAATGAGCATTGTGGATGCGTTTTGCTTTTCGGATCATTTGATTAATTCGCCTCTTGGCAAGTCGGACGGAGGTGAGTCGGAAACTTTATTCCAGCTTGTGGATTTCTGATCTAGGCGGAAGACCGATGAAGCTGACTATTTTGGCTGGCATTCCTTGCATTTTTGTCCGCTAACTAGACGTATACAAGCACTACTTTGAGCTCGTCCGATCTCGAAAACCACCTGGTACCGGCGTGCCAACATACTTCAACTCGCTCATAAAACCTTTGCTCGAGCGTGAGCCGCCTAGCTTTGACGACGGCAGTTCGATGGAGCTCGACGAGGAGATTCAGGAAATGATAGAGGAAAAGAAGAACGGAGGAGGAGGAGGAGCTGGAAAGGGCTTGGGTGAAGAAAGAGCCGCCGAGGCCGAAGATTGACGACTAGAGATGGGAACAGTGCATTAAGACAATCGAAGCGAGCTGCAAAGGACGAGTCGGCCCGTCGATGGCGTGTGGCGACATACACACACGTCTTGTCGGTGAAGGCGTCGGTAGAAACCTAGAGTCCTTAATTCCGTGTGAATACCCTACAGAGAGTAGTTCTTGAGCAAACAAGTGAATGGACGCTTTTCAGTGCGATTGTACAGGTGCAGGCGTCCAGCGTTGCACTTGGAATGTTTTGCTTCCACACCATCGTGGCATCACCGCACCAACGACAGACGATGAGCGCGGGCACGCCCAATGGCCGGAGCCATGGCACGCCGTCGTCCTCATCACGGCGGAGCAGCATGCCCGCGCCAGCAGCCTCTTCGTCGTCGCGCTTCTCCACGCCATTGCAGCATTCAGCAGTGACACGCCTCCGACCAGCTCGAGCGTCCTACACGCCCCTTATGGCCTCGACATCCACGTCGACCTCTTCAGGCAGCCCTTCAGACGCGTACACCACGCCTCGCTCGTCTCGCAGTGTCCCCAGTCGCGGTCATTCTGCGGATACATTCGTGTCTCGAGGCTCGCCTGGACCACAACAGCAGCAGAGTCCCAGAACACCAATACAGGGCACACCGTCCCGCCGCAAAGGCACAGCAAGGATCATCAGAAGCCAGCAAAAGTCGTGGCTCCAGCGGTGTGTTGGCATATTGAAGTCGTGAATACACTTCCTGCCTCTGACAGCAGCTGTGATTTCCAGCCTGGCCGCCCTGCCGCAAGACCTGTGGGACCGCTACGAGCTGCAGCTAAACGAAAGCATCCTGATGGACCTCGACTCGATGGAAGACTACGCGTATCCGTGGGTCGCAAACGTCCCTGTCATATTGTCCATCTGAGAGCTCAGCTGACGCGCCTTGCTTTTCAACCTTGAAGAGCTGCATTCGCCACACTTGGTCTACATTTCATTCTGCGCGTCACCATAGGCGCTTCATCCTTGATGAGCTCGTCTAGTGGTCGGACAGCACACAGTGGCGCGCGAGGAAGAGCAAACGCATATGCAAACGCGGCAGAGGCAAAGCTCGAGGAATTGCGGCGCTCTACGCAGGGACGGATCGCGATGTGGGGAGGATTCAAGACGTTGATATATCGTTTTGTGAGTTGGGACGATGGATTCGACGGCTGTCGTGTTGGATATTGGCGAGCTGAGCCCAAATGTACACACAGACAAGTCTCATCTGCTGGAGCTTGGTCATTCTTAGCCTGCTTAATGCGCTCTGGCTGTTCAGCAGCAGGCGGCAATATCGACTCTTCCTACAGAGGGTAGATTCCTTACTTACAAAGTTGATTTAAAAATGTAAGGCATCTCTACTCACATGTCGTCATCGCAGGATCCGGTAAACAGTCCAAACGCCAAGCTGGTCAAATTTGACGCTCCTCTCACAAGCCCGACAGAGTCAGATGAAGACGATGGGCGCCAGACAAAAGACAAGAAGCCATCTCTTTCTTCTAAGGCATTGTATGTTACCGGTCGAACTTGCATTGAATTGCTTGTTGAAGCAGTGGCTGATGTAGCGATCCTATCATAGACACTTCGCCTGGTCACGCTTCAAATTGCTGTGGAGTGGTGGTACGCCCGCGCGAGATCGTCATGAAGTCCAAGAACTGTCGGTCTGGATGCCTTCGACGACGGGATTGCGCTTCTTTGCGTGAGCAGACTCTGATTAATCTTATCTGCTAAATTAGGGTCTGACTTTGTGTGACCTGATCGCTTAGTATATATTCTCCACCCGTTGCACTGCTCGTTCAGTATCTAGACAGGCACAAACTTCTGACCTTCCTCCTAGCGGCAGCGTTCCTCATGCTGCAGGTAGGCTGTTTCACCGAATTGCGCGGACGGAAGAAGAGGCTCAAGGTCATTTCTACAGACCTATCTAATCGTGAACAGCTTCACGCAGCTCATGGCCGACCGTCAAACGATCAATCGAGAAGTCATGCACGAGTATAATGCCAAGTTCGTTGGCCCGCGTATACACTACCCCAAACAGGACGCGAGCACGCAAACAAATGAGGCGGAGATGTTTGATGTGCGACAATATCGCCATGGAGGCAGGAAGGCCCGGCGGAGCCATATCGAGGGAAGCGAGGATGATAGTGGGGGCTATTACTAGCTGCACGCGTATCTGCTGTTGCAATGCCGAGTGCTCGTGCTGGCGTAGGAGGCGGGCCTCATACCCACTGATATATGCTGATTGTCTATTCTACATGCCTGCTTCACTCAAGTGCCAAGACTCTACAGATGCGACAACAAAAGCTCAAGTCGACGCGTGTTGAGCTGAAAAGAGAGTACACATCAGTCAGCAGGGCGTCCTTGATGAGAAGGACGTAATGACCTACGTATTCTGGTCTCAGTTGGTCGATGGATGTGACACCAATCAGCGCCATCGTCAACTCGACCTCGTGCTGCAAGATCTGGATAGCTTTGCTGACGCCCGCCTCGCCGTACGGCAACGCAAACAAGAACGGCCGTCCCAATCCTACGCCTTTGGCGCCCAGCGCCAGCGCTTTAACCACGTCCGTACCTCTGCGCACGCCTCCATCTACGACGACATCGCATTTAGTCAAGACCTCTGGGCAGTGTCGCCGAATGTCGAGCAGCGTCTCGGCCGCTGAAGGGGCGCCTTCGAGCGCCCGCCCGCCATGGTTCGACAGCCATGGATGCGCGCCGTATTGCATGCACAGAAGGGCGTCCTCCCAGCATTGAATGCCTTTGACCATGATCGGGAGGGATGTGACACCGCGGAGCCATTTGACAGCTGACATCCAGCTGAAGAGGGTCCAGCTTGAGCTGGAGATGTGATGAAAGTCAGCTGTCTAGCTCTCACTCTGACAATATTCAGGAACGCACGCTCGATGCACTGCAGGACCGGTGGTGAAAGCATCGCTCTGCTCTTCATCGTCTGGCACGGTATTGCCCATGAGCTCATCTTCGGCCTGTCAATTTCCGCATCAGCACACTTTTATTTGGCTGAATAAACTTCTTTATGGTGTCACCTCTTGCTCGATTATCATCGCCCTGATGTCCCGCTCCCTCTTCGACGTTCGAACGCTGTCGACCGTCAAGGCAAAGCCTTTGTACCCCAGCCTCTCAGCTTCTCTAACCTCCTCTGCGGACACCTTGAGATCCGAGGCAGCGTATATCTGCCAATAGATCTCCTTGGTCTCCCTCCGTGCCTCTGCAACTTCGTACTTTGTGCAGCCTCCAACATTGCTAAGCCAATGCATCATATTGTGCCTTTCCGCGGCTTTCGTCAAGACTGTCTCGCCGAGCGGGTGTGCCAGCTTGCCGCCTCCCGTGGGACAGATGAAGAAGGGAAGAGCGTATGGACGCCCGAGTATTGTCGTACGCAGATCGACGCTTTCGACTGGCACGAGCACGCGCGGCCGGAAGTGAATCTTTCTCCAGGCTTTACGATTCCACTCGATGGCAAGCTCGTCATCTGCACCGGACTTGTAGTCTGCCGCAAACATGGTGAATCAGCATACACAGCTACCTTGTAAGCCGTCAGAAGAGCGAACACCACGCTCACATGCGTAAGCTCGAGGAGCCATTTGTACCGCGGCTGCCTTTTCAAAGTCTTCAAGACTGAGCATGGAAGTGAGACGCGCTTTGCGTGCAACTGGCGCAGCTGCCTTCACGAGCTCAAGTCTTGTTGGAGGCTTCGGCAAAGGACTGATATCGACATCGCCGAGGTGTTGACTGCGGCAGGAGGCACGGAATTCAGCGCCGGACTTTTTCAATGCGCCGATGCGAAAAAAGACCCACTCTGGCTGCAAGTACTTCTCGATAGCATCCTTGGGATGTATCGGTTCATACGCCTTTGTTGCGTCTTTGCCCGCATAGCGCAGGATGATATCTGCACCTCCTGGGTGCGAGTCTACGAAGCTTGTGAGGTCATAGACCTTGTCTTGGATGATGACCCAGCAGCTCTGCCGTGTCCGGTGGCTCTTGACCTGCTCTCTGATGTTGGTGGCCGCCGGCATGATGTGCAAGAGACCGTTTTGAGGGCGTGCGATGTTAGAAGAGGCAAGACAAGACAAGGCAGCAAGTCAGTGCAGATTCACAAAGTCGCAGAGATTGACTCGCCCTCACCTGGTCAGCATCTCCCTGGGCGTGAGGGTGTCGGTACGGCAGCTCTAGCTCCGCCCTGGGCGCAACAACCGAGGACCAGCCTGAACTCAGAACCGAGGGGAAGGTGGGAAGAATGCAGCCGCTCCGTCCGCGCAAGCCGGTCACGCCTTGAGATGCAAGCTCAGCGAGTCAGATGAGACGGTCTTGCGAATAAGCTGCGCTCCAATTGAAGTCCATTATCATTTGCGCACTCTTGCAGCGCAGCCGGGCTTGTCGGGAAGCCCGGTGGGGTAAGCAGAAAGAAGCCCGGGATTTGCGGCCGCACTCTGGTGGCGAAAAGCGTACAATGCAGAGGTAGAGATGCGAAGACTCGTAGACGCGTCGCAGGCTGCATTGTTGCCAGCGCACTAGTACTTGAGTCACTCTGGACTGCAGCCATCATCATGGACGACCTCTTTGCGAAGATTGCAGCCGATACCACCAAATTCAACCTCGGAGACGAAGAGGTGAGCTGGCAAGAGTCTAAGGACAGAACGGACCGACAAGCTCTCGATTGGACTGCCATCGCATGACCTCTGTTCTCTGACTACTACTGTGCGGACGCTTGCTTACCAACATTTGCACCTGCCGGGCAGACATGGCGCGAGCTCTTTGAGCCGTTCTATCCTGAATCATCTCCTGACATCACAGTCGTTCGCAACGAGCGCTACGGCCCTGCAGACCGCAACTTTCTGGACATCTACCACCCCAAAGAAGATGCAACCGAAGACAAGCCTGTCCTGTTGTTTGTGCATGGAGGTGGCTTTTTTTCGGGGAACAAAGCATGGAGTGAGAAGGTGAATCTGGCGTGCATGACCTCTTTGCAAGGCCACCTTGCTCAGCAGCTGATCTTGAGTTGATATTTCAAGTGCTGGGGCAACATCGGGCATTGGTTCGCCAAGCACGGTATCGTCACCGTCGTTGCGACGCACCAGCTCGTGCCAAATGTGACCTACCCAGGCGGCGCAGACGACATACAGCACATTCGCGAATGGATACAAGCCAACATCAGCAAGTACAGCAACGGCTCGCCTAACAAGGTCGTTCTGTTTGGCCATTCCAGTGGAGGTGCACACATCGCTAGCAATCTTTACGCAGCTGGCGACCCAGAACGCGCTGAACAAGCCAAGAGCAAGCCATTCCCGCCTGTCGCAGGGGTCATCTACTTTAGTGTCCCATTCTGGTTCGATAGAACGAGACCAATTCGTCAGCGTACACTGAGGCAGTACTTTGGCTCGGATGCAGAGGATGTTTGGGGAGTGAGTGTACGAGATTGTGCGCAACTCTGATTCTTACTGAAGACGCTGTTGCAGCCACGTTCACCACTCGGACTGTTCAGAGGGATGCCTGATGACTCGCCTCTGCTGTAAGCAGCCCACAAAGCACCGTTGTGTGACTATACTCTTCTGACTCTGTTGCACATCAGGGATTCGACGCAAATTCCTGTCTATATCGGGACTGTAAAGTGGGAAGTGTGAGTCAACACACGCTTTCAATTTGAAATACGGCTATACAAGTTCGCTGAATCGCATTCAATCCCAAAACAGCAAGGAAGCAGCAGACGCCGCCATCGCCTTCTTCAACGAATATCGTGCGCGAAGCAAGCCCGCAGGAACATTGCCGCTCTTCCACGTTCTCGATAAGCACAATCATCTCAGCAACGTGCTATCTATCGGTACACAGGATCAAGTGCAGGCACAAATGCTCCTACAGTTCATTCGGACAGCGACGTCGAAAGGTAGACAGGGCAAGTTGTAAATATGTCTCAGTGGAGCGAGTACTCTCAAATGCGTGTTTGCCTTGAAATGCATTTACACACATTGTGATGACACAATCCCGGCTATTTACAACCTAGACACTTCTGCATAACAGACGCGAGCTACAACCTGAGTAGTATACACACTTTTCGCGGCTTAAGCAGCTGCAGTCAAGCTCGGTGTTGTCTCGATCGTCGAAGCTGGCGTGCTGTCCTTGACCATTTGGCTGCAGAGCAGAGACAGTCAGCTGTGTGTTTTCAGGCGTGTCAATTCCTGGCTACTCGCCTGAAGTTCCTTTTCACGGCCTGCTCGAACCACTGCTTGCAAGTGATAGGAGGGTACTTCTTCTTTGGCCCCTGAAGCACAAAGTCGCTTCTGCCTTGATTGAAGTACGCCATGCTGTACCTCGATGGTGTCGGACCCGACTCCTTGGCTCGAACTTGGTGGAAGTTGGATTTGAGGCGGTCATCGGACCAGGCCATAAGCATGTCGCCGATATTGACAACAATGGGACCACAATGCGCCTCCACAGGGAAGAAGGTGTCTCCGCGCGCAAAGCTCGTGCTGCTCTCTCGACCTGGGCAGACTTCGAGACCGCCTTCTCCCTCTCGCTGGAAGAGCAGAGTAAGACAGCCGATGTCTGTGTGGCTGCCTGCTCGGAAGCTACCAGGAGGAGTGTTCTCGCATGCTGGGTAATGAATCAAGCGTAGCTGAGTAAGACTGTCCGGCTTGGTGACATCGTTTGCTGTGCGGAAGTAATCTTCAGGGAAGCCCAAAGCGACCGAGAAGCAGTCCACTGTGTGCAAGCCACTGGCATTAGTACTTGTCCTACTCGCAGGTGTCCTTTCTCGCGCCTCACTACTTACACACGCGGTCCGAGATTTCAGCACACTTGTCCATGAACTTGCGAGTGTCGGCATTGAAGCCTGGTACATCTTCGTCACTCGGCCAGTCAGACTGGCGGTGCAGCCACAAGGACTCTTTCTCGTCGTACGTGCCAGTGGAGGGTCGCAGTTGGGCTTTGTATTCCCAGCCGCAGCCACCGCGGACGCCTTCGATGCTGTAAGGGGTCTTGCCCTTGACCTCGTGAGGAAGGTCAAAGAAGCGCTTCGAGACGGCAAATTGGGCTTCAATCTCATCCTTGGTGATGCCGTGGTCGACGAGTGTAAGAAACCCGGCAGTCTCGGCGGCGTCTACCAATTGCTGGGTAATCTCATCTTTTCTCTTGTCGTAGTCTGCACAAGGGACCAAGGCCGTCAGTTGCCAGTCATGTTCAGTAGACACAAAGTCTGCACACACCTTTAAGGGAAACGACTGGAATGACGCGTTCCTTGGGTGCCGTGCTTGCCATTGCGTTCAGGGAAACTGGACGTGTAAGATGCGTTGCGGCAACGACCTAGACGATGAAGTAGGCTTGAAAGAGAAGTTCTTTTTGCACAATTTGTGTTGCCTTGTGCACGCTGCTACACGACGCTACGCTTTCGAACTCCTGGGATTCCGAGGACCCCGAAAGATGTCACGCTTGGCCGAGCGACGCCTTTCTCGAGGAAGCGGGCTGCGACTGCGGTAGGGCGGGATCCAGCGCTTTCGCACGCGGACGACGGGCTGAGATAGTGCGAGAGGGCGCAGGAGGATGTCCGAATCGCGCAGAAGACTACGACGCGTGCTTCAGCCCTGGCGTGCGGCGTTAGCTATAGGTTCCTGGAACTGGCCCTGGAAGTTTGTCGCAGCAGGGGCTGACTTGACGAACCTCGCTGGTGGTTTGGCAGGATGCCTTCAAGCAAGACCATCCACGTTGCGGGCCCTCGCTATCATCCCGCAGCCATCACGCGACCCTCCAATCATCCAATCGCTTGCTGTTCTGCTTCGCGGCCGTCTGGTATGTTTCGGCATTCAGCCCAGTCAGCCCGGCGCCGGCGCCCGTGCCTGGTTATCGCCCGCTTCCCGCAAAACGCCGACGGGCGAGGCCAGCAATACGCTGCGCAAGCAGGTCGACGCAAACCACCGGTGCAGAACTCCTTTGGCTATGATAGACCTCTATCGCGCTCCTCTGGACACGGACGCGCCTCTCCGTTTTGCCCGTGTGCAATAACCGATCGAGACAGTCAGGCCTTGCGGGTCCGTCTGTCCAAGAACTTCTGGGCTATCGGTGTCCTTTCTCTTCTCTCTTCTCGTCTCTCTTTCCCTCGACCTCTTTTTTCGAGAGTCTCTCTTCGCTGGCGCCTCGCACAACGACCTCGGCTCGCCGACGCGTGACCAAAGCGCTCTCTTTCGAATCCGTCCCCGGCGCAACCCTTTTGTACCAACTCGACAATGGACGCGACAGCCATCCGTCCAGAGGTGCGACCAGAGCTGTCTTCGGACAAGAGTGACGATGGCGAGAAGGTGAGTTATGCAGAACATGTGAGGCAAGATGAATCCAAGCCTGACCTGACAACTTGTCATTGATAGAGCCATGCTGGCCAGCTGGAAGCCGGACTGCCTGGCATGGACGCAAAGCAGGCCCAGAAGGACAAAGCACTCGCAATTCTCGCTCACAACGTTATCGACTATGATCACAATTCGGAAGAGGCCAAGCGTGTCCTGCGCAAGATTGACAAGCGCATCATGCCAATTATCTGGCTTCTCTACCTTCTCCAGCTCATGGACAAGAACTCGCTCAGGTGGGCATTAGTTCTGCTCTGGTGATGACCAGAAGATGCGTTTCTGACAGGCTCTTCGTCTCCTCTCGCTAGTTTCGCCAATATCATGGGCATTCGCAAGGACTGCAACCTGACTGGTAGCCAGTATAGCTGGCTCGGCTCCATTGTCTAGTACGCACATTTGCCTCCATACTCTCGGAATCTCGCTGAAGATCTGTACGTGTATAGCTTCGGATATCTTTCTGGCCAGCCATTGGTGTCTTTCTGCATGCAACGCTTCCCAATCGCCAAGTATTTTGGTGCCATGAGCATCGCCTGGGGTGCAGTCGTTGCTTGCCACGCAGCTGTAGGCCGTCCTTCCCTTCATCGCCTGCAATTCAGATTTTGACGTGCTTTGTCGTCTAGTGCCATAACTTTGCAAGCTTGGCTGTCGTTCGCTTCCTCCTGGGCTTCCTCGAAGTCTGCACCGCGCCAGTCGCAATCTACTTGACCGTTAGTCTCGTTCGAAGCTTAAATGGAAGAGGGGCTGATGTTATCGGATTCAGGGAGTCTTTTACACTCGCCAAGAGCAGGTCACTCGCGCTGCAATCTGGTGGGTGCTGTAAATAACCTTCGTAACCGGTTCCTTCGCTGACCTTAGATCACTAGGTATACCTGCTCTGGTTCGTTGTCAACGACTTGACACCCACCGCATAAAGGGTGGTAATTGACTCTTGCTTTGTCAGGCTTTGCCAACATCTTTGGAGGCTTCATTGCTGCTGGCTTCTCACAGGCTCCCAGCTTCAAGTGGCAAGGGTGAGTTGTACTATCTTGAATTTCCGAAAGGAGTACTTGCTTAATTTGAGTGAGACAGACTTTTCATTCTCTACGGAGGAGTCACCGCAGCCGTTGGTGTCTGGGCATTCTTCTTCCTGGCTGCCAGTCCTACCGAGTGTGGCTTCCTCACCGAACGAGAGAAGGCCATCGCTCTTGAGCGCGTGCGAGGAAACAAGACCGGTACCGAAGCCTGGAAGTTCAATGCCTCTCAACTCAAGGAAGCCTTCCTCGATATCCGCTTCTACCTTGTCTTTATTCTCCTTGTCTGCACTGGTCTGCCCAATGGTGGTATCACTGCTTTCGGACCCGAAATTATCAGGCAATTCGGCTTCACCACTCTTCAGAGTACACTCTTGAATGCTGGCTCAGGTGCTTGCACGGTCGTCGGAACGCTTCTCGCCTGGTACATCTCTCGCTGGACTGGTCGAACCATTGCTGGTGTTTATACCTTGCTTTTGGCGGCTGTTGGATGCATCAGTGAGTTATATGATCCAATCAAGTCAATTCTCATGAAGGGTTTTGCCGCTGACGAGCTCTTCATAGTGATGCTGGCTATTCCAGCTGAAAATTACGGGGCCCGGTACGGTGGTGAGCGGAACCCCTTCTCCTTGCTTTTACGCCTCTGCTGATGCGTGCTGTGCTTTGCAGGTTATATTCTCACGTGAGGGATCAATGTCGACTTGTCTGCCAGGATCGTGGCAAACATTATTGACGCTGTATCTCCCTCTCCCCGACAGGCTGCAATACCCCATCTGCGTCCTCTTCATCATCTCCTTTATGACCTCGTCGTTCAGTGGAACTACAAAGAAGGTAGCCGTCAGCGCTGCGTACCAAATCGGGTACTCTGTAGGAAATGTAAGTCGGGAACGCCCACCGCTATCTGGGCTCATAACTGACGCTTCTGGACGTCCAAATCAGATCGTCGGCCCTCAGACCTTCGCAAGTACGATTTAGCACGTCCCAGAGGCTTCCGCTAACGTTTGGACCTCTATAATTCGAAAAACCCTGCAGAGACCCAGCGATGCCCCGAGCTATCCTATCGCCAAATGGTGAGTTTAAAGACAGCAAGAAGGCTCCGAGAGCGGAGCACAGCCTCTATGCTCTGCTCTGAGCCATGCGGCGGCACCTGAATGGTGTGCTAAGCAAGGATACTTGCTGATACTTCTATTGTGGTGCAGGACCATGTTCGCCTTCATCCTCTTCGGCGCTTTCACGCTTGGCGGCATGGGCTTGCTTCACAAGTACTGGAACAAGGTAATTATACCTCTTTTCTTTGCCTTCCCGGCCGGCTGATGAACTCATCGCCTTCTTCGACAAATCAGCGACGTGATGCTAGAGACGCTCAGGACGCAGCGAGTAAGCTATGAACACTTGACATAGAGTTCCAGAAGAGCTGGCTGACGATAAACACGCCTTACAGACGGCATCGTTCACGAAAAGATCGAAAACGAGGAATTCGCCGATATTACGGATTTCAACATGCGCTCTTTCCGTTACGCTTTGTAAAACGGCGTCTTCGTCACTTCAAGGAGGAACATCAGTGTATCAAGCTTACGAGACGTATGAAAAGAAGTCAGTGAAGCGTCTGTGGGCAATTCCTCACACATAGCCTTTCGAGACTTTTTCAGTGTAACTGAGGTAGTCGAAGCTGGAGGACCTAGAAGGAATCATATGTGGGATACTCAGTCTGAGCTGTTTATATAAGAGTGTTAGCATTGCAATGTATCGGGTTCACAAGTCTCAGCCTTTCAAAGTCAGTTGAATATGCCATTCATGCAATGTGGCGGAAATAGTTATCTTACAGACAATGAACGCATTCGCTGGTCTTGCCTCCAAAGACGAAGTGGAGGCGCAACCCAACGTGTTTGAATTTGCTGATTGACTCCAGCTCAGCCTTCATTGCCGTGTTTCGAATTATGTGGATGTTCTCGGTCGGCCACAGCTGGCGGACATGTCACATAGTCAGCTATCGAAATTGCAAGCAGGGCACCGTGGTACTCGGAGGCGACCAGCATTCCATCCGTCCGTGGACCTATTTCAGTGACTGCTCTCGTTGCACAGAGAAAGCCATCACTCGAGTGCGCTGGAGGGCAACAGGCGTGCACGTCTCGATTCGGACGTCGCTCGACTCGGAGGCTGCCACGCTTGCCTTTCAACGCACTCGGCGACAGCACAGCAAGCGCCAGCGACAAGGCCAGATCAGCTATTTACACCTGAATTGGTCGGACGTCCCTTGCTGGATGCAGATTCTGTTGGTGCTGCTCCGTGTGGTCCTTTACGTGGCAGCACTGTCTCCTCGAGTCCGATCATGCGGAGATACGAGCACGGCGCGCATGGGCACGGAGTAACCGAAGAAGCTCTCATTCTTTCAAGCTGTCAGTTGTATCGGTGCTCTCGACTGCACGAATCCGGCATTCGTAAGCTTTCTTCGAGGGAATGGAAATCGCGAGGACCTGTAGAAGGATTGCTTTAAGCGAGCTCACTCGTCAATCACCACCTTCTGGTCTAGACACAAAAGCCACCTTACCAGGGGATTCAGGGTCATAATTGAACAGAACCAACCAGCCTTCTGGACTTGAACTGCCATTCTCTGTGAACACGGGGGGACCTCAAACTTGGCCTGCCGCTGACGGAATGCTGGCTGAGCAAGAGCGCTGTGCTGACGAGTATCGCATGATGCAAATCCAGGTCGAATTGACTCCTACCATGTGAAGAGAATCACGATCTCTCTTCATTTCCAAGTTTCACTTCCATCTTCACTCTTCCACCGGCAGATCTGTTCAATGCGGTATGGAAGACTCGCTGAGTAAAAGCCCTTGTTCGTGGAAGACTTCAAGAATTGGAAGACTCTGGCGGCAGAGTATTTAAAGAGCTTCTGATTTGACTTGCTGCTTGTCTCTGCTTCCCATCACTAAGGTTTCGCGTCGCTTTATCGGTTTGATAACACTTTAGACATCTTGGCTCATCTAAAATGAGACTCCAGAACCCGCTCGGTCGGTGACATGATTAACTGGTACCTATACGGTTGGCGTGGCCTCAACTTCCTGGAAGCAGCCGCTGCAGACCAAGTGCAACCAGTCGTGGATCAGGCAGCCTTTCAGGCGAGATAGGAGTACCTCAAACGCAAGAGAAAGACTTGGGCTTTTCCGATGATCAGATCGGACATTTTTATTCGGGGGACGGCAGCAACGACACTACTCTTCAGCGATAGTTCACCGGCGACATCAAAGTCATAGTCGCGAGTGTGCGCCGGTGAGAAGGCCAAAAGGGATCATCGAGATCGCTTGGGTCCATGCCAGCAAACGTCGACATAGCGACAATGACAGTAGTGATGATGGTTCGACAGCCGGGAAATGGCTCACACTCAGTGCAGCAGAGGAGCAGACCCAGACCAAGAGCTCGACCATCAGCTCCAGCGCGGAATCCACCTGTTCAGGAAAGACGACAATTCCGCCAGCAGTCAGCACTTACCGCGCGCTCTCGCAAGCTGTAATGGGCGCCACCCTGCGCAAGCAGCATGACCTGGACCTCCAAGCCGGCACCTTCGTGCGCGATCTTCATAATCTACAAGAAGGAGTGGGGACAATTGGCAGAGTTCCATCACAATACCAGCTATCCAATGGCAAAGTCGTCCGCATCAGCTCGACTGCACTCGAAGCGTGGGACCTGCTCGATAGCGTTACAGAAAAACTCCAAGAAGCATTTTTTCAACCACTATTACATGCAACGGCGGCATGCTTCACAGAAAACAACCCCGACGCATACATCCCCGCGGGTCAACGACACCAGGTCCTTACGCCCTTCACAGGCGGAGCGGGACTAGTCCTGGTCACCGGCACAAAGGCGCATGGTCGCATCGTAGGCAATCATGATGGCATCGGCGCAGCACAGCGAAAATCATACGTTTGCCTGCGGGGTGCAGTAGGTGTCAAACTACAGAAATGCGAGGATATTAATGAGTGTACGATGAAAAGGATGAAAGCCTGATATGCGTGAGATATGTGAGTTTGGAGATGCAGTAACACGAGAAAAAACAACAGAGTACGAGTCCATCTATGCGCCAAGACATGTTGCGAGAATAACAGCTTGTTCGTGCTTATCTGCACATTTGGTATACGAAAAATATCATGCAAGGAAAGCCCTCGAACCTCGATTTGCCTTGATTCGTTCTTCTTCCTCCTGCCGCCGAACAGGCATAGCCCTCATGACAGGCATGGCCGGCCGTCCTCGGTCAGTCGAAGAGTGCTGCGGAAGCGGACCATCTGCTGGACCGCCGTACGAAGCCGAGCGTCTTGTGTGTGCTGATTTGGCAACAGCATCCGCCTGAGTTGCAGCGCGATGGGTTAGGCCTTCAGGTTGCGAAGGGAACCTAGGCAACGAAGGCATGCTCCCGCTCGAGGCGATATAGCTGAGTCTTGCAGAGTTCTGCGACGAGCCAGAGACGACACGAGCTTGCGCGCTGCGAGAAGGCGAGGTAGACCTCGTATCAGTCTGCGAGTACATGCTGGAGCGATTCGAGCCGCCTCTTGGTGACGACTCGCGCGAGCTGGGCGTTTGACGTTCTCCACCTCCGGGCGAAGGGAAGCGAGGCGGCGTTGCTGGAGGCGTGTACGCGCCATATGCTTGCATGCTGTCTGGGTGCATCATCTGCTGAGGCGCAAAGATGGGCAGCGCAGACGGATTTGCCCCACCGTATCCAACAGCACCGGCAGACGAAGGCATGTAGTTTGCATGCTGGTAGCTGGCATAAAAGGCCGGATGGACGAATGGAGCGTTGAAGTTGGGGAACATGGGCTGAGGCTGCATGAGAGCTTGCTGCATATAGATCTGCGATTGTCTCTTTGCAGCCTCTGCAGCGGCAGCTTGCTCCGCTGCGGCTTTCTGCTCAATGTAAGCCGAGCGGCGCCGCTGGTCTTCCCACTTTTTGCGCTCGTCCTGCATGACAGTAATCGAAGTCAGTCGTTTGCTCGCCTGAGTAGGTGCTTTGCAAGCCAAAGACGAGTCCCACTTACCCTTCGACGAGCAATTTCACGCTCTTCTGCCTCCTTCCTGATCTGCTCCTCTCTGACGGCAGCTTTCGCCTGTGCCTCCTGGGCCCGCAAAAGGGGGTCCATTTCCAGCAAGGGCGCGCCAAAGACTCGCGACAACCGGTCTCCCTTGCTTGGAAGAGCAGGTGGAGCCTCAGAAGACGTCGAGAGGTACATTGACGAACGCATTGATGTAGGTCGAGGTTGCGAATTTGCCCTGATCTGGCGTAACTGAGGACGAGCTGGGCTCTCGGGAAGACCAGCCGCGGTGGCCGAAGAGCCGGGCTTGTCCATTGAAGCTCTCATCCTTGCAAGAGGCACCTCGTCATCATCGTCATCGGACTCCTGTTTGCGCGGCATCGAAGCAGGAGGACTCGGCTGTGGCGATTTTGACAGCAAAGTCGGAGAGCTCGACATGACAGGCTGGGCGGTAGGCAGTGCAAGCTCCGGCAGCAACGACGCCGGTGCGTATCTGTCCCTGTCTACATCAAGCCACTGCTGTAGGCCTCTCGGGTTGCTTGTAGCTGGATCTGTCGGGCTTGGGAGGTGCAAAAGCTGCGACATGGGCCGCTTCTCGATATTGGGCGCTTGTTGGCGCGCAGGTCTGCCTCGTGATCCGAGTTCGGGAACCAACATGCTATGCGGTCTCAACATGCCGCTTGAAGGGGTTGTAGGCTGCGAGAGTACCCTGACGCGCGGTCGTGCTGGCGGCACAAGCAAGTCAGGCGACACGACAGGCGAGGTAGGATTGCTGCCATGTCGTTTGAAAGCAACGCGAGCGGGCAGCTGTGATTCGTCTTTATTCACATTTGCAGTTGAAAACGTGCCTGAGGCAGGCCGACCAGTCGCCAGCATGCTCGTCGGGCGCATTGCAGATTTGAGGGGGAGATTCGGGAAAGACGACGATGCGGGTATGCCAGACTGCGGAGCTGCCGCAAAGTCACTCGATGATGACGATGATGACGACGAGTGCTGAACATGCGAGGCTGGCCGTACAGGAGGTCGCTGCTCTCTGGCTGGTCGCAAAGTCGACGCATGGGTACTGGTGAAGCCATGCTTCGAGTTCACCTGCAATTCTGCCTGATCAGAGCAGATAGACGACGTCGACGTCGGAGGTGTAGACTTGTCGACGATGCTGATACTGCTACTGAATGATTCAGGCGAGTCCGAGTCGTCGGCCGTTGCTTCGCTGGCCGTTACAGCACCACTCTTGCTGCTGCGGTCGCGGTCCTTGCGGAAGCGGAATTTTGAACTGAGGAAACCAAGTCCAAAGCCGGTCTTTGTGCTTGCCGCCTTCTTGTTCGCGGTCACCGCTTGTATGTCCTGCGCTGGCAGTGCTGATGCTTGCCCCGCGTCTGATTTGCGCGCCTGCTTCTTGAGCGATGTAGCCGTTCTCATAGTCTCTTCGTTTTTCAAGTCTTGCAGAGGAATACGAGCAGAGTCAAACTGTATCGTCGTCGATGGGCGAGTCGAAATTTGCTCATTGTCCTTGATTGACACGAATGTGTCATTCCTTGGCTGCTGCTGTTTTGCAGGTATGTGTCGGCTGACAATGCCCTGTCCGACATTGAAGTCTGCCGCCGGCCTGAGACGCGTCGTGGCTGACATGGCGGAAGCAACGGGATAACTTGCAGCAAGGCGAGCATCTGCCCAGCACAGTGCGCGTGCGGAGTGGACAAGCTTTGATGGCAGGCGCGGCGATATCGCGGTGCTGCTCGTGGTCCATGCCGCGCGCACCTCTACGCAGCGGACGATGAAACCCGGTCGTGAGAGCCATGCCGCCCACGCGCGTTGCTGAGCAGGCATAAAGCCCGCATGCGAAGCTAGCTGATTCGACGAGTTCGCGCGTGCAAGTGGCAGCTTGCCAGGCGCAGCAGAGTGCTCCAAGCTTGGCGTCGCTTCAATGGGCGACAGCGCCGGCGACATCAATGCCCGTTCGAGGTGTTTAAACGCGTCGAGCTCAACTTCTTGCAAAAGTCTCGGACGACGATTGCTACATTGCAATTTCTTTGCGATTGCAAGCCAGGCCATCTCTTTCCTCAACTCCGGTTTGATGAAAGTGCGCCGTTGGTGTCCTTCTCTGGCGTTGATATTGTTTGACGCTGCTGGCCGCGCCGAGGAAGGGTACCGCCTTCCTCCTAGATGAAGCATATTGACATTCTCAGGCTGCGCGGACGCAGCTCCCATAGAATCGCGTTTGAGACGATGCGCCGTGATTCTCAAGCACGCAGCAGCTCCAGCCGAAAGAGCACGAGGCGAGACCATCACTCCAGCAGAAGCTGGCGAAGCGATCCTGGTCGACGCGCGCGACAAAGCAGGAAGCGGTGTATTTGTTGCTGCAGCAGTGGTGGGCGATAACCTCGCAGCGCCAGGCGAGGTAGCGAGTGGACTTGTATTGAAATACGGCGAAAGGGGGGACAAAGAGCTAGTGGCGCTGTAGTATGTGCTGGAGCGATGCGAAGCGAGCGCGGTTTTCACGCTGAGTGTAGACGCTGGTGAGAGTAGCGATTTTGCAGCCGACGGACTAGTCGACGAGCCAGGTGAGAGGGGTGTTGATGACGCCGATGGAGAACTGGAGGGTTGATTCGATGCAAGAGGAGCAGGACGGCCTGGTTTCCTCAATGCAGGTTCGAAAACCACGGGTTCCTCCGCGGACTCTATGATGTTCTCATGACCAGCCTCGGATCCGTCGTCGCCATACACAGCGCTATAACCTTCGAGCGTTCCCTCGTGCGTCTCTGAGCCATATCCATCATCGTCGTCCTGTTCGTGTGCATCCACACGCTGCAAGAGCGGCGAACCAAGTGCAAGAGGGACGCCGACAGATCCGTACGTTTCATCTTGGATCGTGGATGATAAACGCAAGTCGAAAGCGTGCATCATACCGTTTGAAGAGGGGCGCGATTGTGCATCGTCTAGAGCTATGCTGAGCGGCAGCCTCGTGTTCGAGCGATTCGGCCCGGGAGATGGCAAGAAAGCAGCAGAAGCAGCAGCAGCAGTCGGATCAATGTTCTCCAAAGCTAGTTTGGCCCTCTCTGCATCGACACGCCCCTCTTTCAGCCGCTGCGCTGGTTCGGATGACCAGCACCCTTGCTCGGAGACCAGCCCGTCTGCTTGGTCCTCGCTTGCGGCCGAGCTCGAGATGAGGCGCATCGCGTCGTTTTGTTGTCCAGAGTTGAGCGAGTGTGCACTACGTGTCCGGACTGAGAGCGACTCGTACTCGATGTCGAGTCTCTTGAGCTGAAGTTGCGCTGCGCTCTCCGTCGTGCTGGTGATGAGCGAATGCGAGGCTAGGTCACGCTCTTCCAGGCTGTGCACTGCTAGATTGCGCGGATAGCTCGCATCAGGAACCTGTTTGAGCGCTTTCATCCCGTTCGTATCTTCGTCCACATCGACGAGTTCAAACGAAGAACGACCATAGTGATCATGCGTGCTGAGGTCTTCATCATCTATTCCATCCCTGCTGTGGTCCGCTACTACTATTCCTCGCCCTTCATTTCCTCCTTTTTCCAATGCTGATAATGGAGTCGCAAGCGTCGTACTCGTCGTCGTCGCTATGCTAGATGCAGGACTAGAAATGCACGCAATACTATTATTGCTGGTTCTACGCTGATGCTGGTGTTGGTATTGAACGTGCTTGAATGACGCATTCTCATCGTCGTCGGCAGCATTGTCGCTTGCATCAAGACTGGGCAACAAAGGCGAATAAGAGAGCGAAGGCGTTTGAAGCTGTAGTATTGGAGTATGGTGCGTCTTTGAAGCAACGCCTGCGCTGCCAGAGAGAGATGGATTCGAGATAGAGCGAGGCGTGGTCGTGATCGCTGCTGGCGTGGCAGTAGAGGTCGGCAAGTTGCCCGTTGTCGGACTTGAAGTCGACGATGATGATGGCAGAGCAAGCATTGACATCGAGCGAACAGGCGATGCTTGGTGGTGATGTTGCAAGTGCGCAGGTATAGACGGCACGGGCGGCGGCAAGTTTGATTCTTCACCGACAAGCAAGAGCGAAGCCTCTCCCTGCGCCTTGTTGAGAGCGACCACATCCATCGACTTTGACCTTCTCATCCCACTGCCCTTTGCAATTGCTGCTCCTCTTGTCGCTGTAGCAAGAGTAGATGACCTTTGACAAGGTGTCGGGTCAGCGCCGAACAAGTCGTTTGGAACGACCACACTCGACGACGGCGAGGTCGGGCTCGGGCTTGTCTTTGATCCTTCCTTTGACCATGACGATGATGAGAATGTGTGCAAAGGCAGGCTTAGGAGCTGCTTGATTGATTTGCGACGTTTACGAGGTGAAGAATGGGCAGCAGCGGCGGCGGCTTCTGTCCATGTGTGTGCCTCCTTGTCGTTTGTGGTAGAGGACAAGGACGATGACGCAGGTTTGGCGAATGAGAGTGCGCGTCGTAGAGAATGACTAGATGCAGATCTGAGCATTGAGGACGAGCTTGTGCTCTTTCCAGGTCCTGGCATTGCTGGAGAGCGGGTGGCTGTTCCCATCGTGGCTGTCGAGAATGCCAAACTCGAGGAGGGCGCCGAGTGAGGGCCCTCGACGATTGACCAAGCTGGAAGAGCGAGATGCACGTTTCCTCGTTGTCCTGACAGCTGCTGCTGCTGCTGCTGCTCCTTCTGGCGGGGATGTCCCTGATCCAAGTGAATCTCGACTGGCCGCGAAGGAGATGGCGCGCAGGTCGATGATGAGAGTAGTTCAAGGGGCGAGGATGACGGGCTTGAGATCGAGGGGTGCGCATGACTTGTCGAGCAAGGAGAGAATAATACAGGCATGCTGTGGATATCTTCTGTGCTTGGCGTAGGTCTGCTGCTGCTGCCTGTGAGGCTCTTTATGCTCCATCGTCGCTGTCGGGGTGCGTGTGCGTGTGCGTGTGCCATCGTGGACGAGGGTTGGCAGCCAGGATGACCTGCGTGCATATGGACGTGCAGAGTACTCAGCTGTGTGCTCTCACTGCTTGTAATGTGACTGTGCAGTCACTCACTCTCTTGCTCGCCGTCGATGCTTGATGTGTCGATGGAATGGAATGCCCGCCCGAGCCTCGTGCAGGATGAAAGAGAGGGAAAAGAGAGAGGTAGAGGGAGAGATGAAGGAAGGTACTATGCGTCAATGAAGGAAAGTGGACAGCGAACAGATCAACAACATGGCTGGATGCAAGTGCGAATAGGTCCAAGTCAGAGGGTCAGCCAGTCTCATCCACCTGGCCTGCTTGCGGGTGCGTATGGATCAGTGCGGCAGAGTGATATATGCGTATGGCGAGCAAGCTGGGAATGGGAGATTGCACGGTGTGAGAGACTGCGATGGGCGTGGTGACATGCGACGTGTCGTGGATGACCCTTCTTGTCGCGCTTGTGCATGTGCTTGCCTTGCTTGCTCTTGCTCCCTCGCTTGCTCTTGCTGCTGCATGCCCGCCGAAGAGAGCAGCCCATGACACGCACACCAGTGATACCACACACGCAGTGAAGAGCGTGCTCGTCGTTCAGCATCGTCAGCGAGTCGGCGTCTGGCAGATACAGTGCAAGCCAGGCTCTGCATTTGTTTCTAGAGTGTCCTTCTTCCTCGATCATGCCTTCTTCAAGGCAGCTGTACTTGAACTACCTTTTAGCCTGCAGTTCACGCAGATTGCGGGCTGAATGGACGCAAGACTAGTATCTGATAAGCACAAACAAGTCCACAAACTATCCCTGCATAACAGCCCAGCCCCGTCTAGAGCGACCAAGGCCGGAGTCTGGCACGTGCAGCCGCGTAGAGGCAGACATGCAGATAGTCCCATCTTCCCAAACGCTCTCCAAGGCTTTGAGCTGACACACCACCCAACAAATGAAAATCCCTTGAGAGGCTAGCCGTCAATAGCACAATTCACTCAAAGAAAGCGCCGTCCAAAGCAGTCGGTGAAAAAGGGGCAAATCTTCGCAACGACCCAGCCCATTGACGCTCACTGACCATGGCTTGGGGCTTTTCGATTTGTAGGGTACAATGAGAGTGTGTGTGTATGTGGGAGATACGAATGGGTGAAACAAATTGGTGTACTGACGAATAAACCAAGGAAACCTTCAAAGAATATATTTCCTACCGCAGAAAGGAGTCTTCTGGACTAGGAAACTTCTCCAGGCTGGCTGCTTGGTGCCTGGAACCAGCCAAGAGCACCATCAACCAACCAGCCATGTCGTAATCCAAGTCAGGTGCTGACAGATCCCATCATTAAAGCCCCGCAGCATTGCGTTTCTCCAACAATGCTCGTCTGACATTGTGGCCGTGCATCTGTCCAAGTGCGCCATCTCGTTTATGACGGTCGTAACTTGCACACATGTGGCGCGTGCACACGCCATTGTCCCAGTATGAACGAGGCTGGCAGTTTCCAGATGGGTCTTGACCATTTTTGGGAACAGGCTGCATAGAGGTTGAGTCATGGAGTCAGCAGTAGGCCAGCCTCTGACGTGTCCTGACCCTAGATGAAAGCATCCTTACCTCATTTGATACACAGGGAATATCTGTTCCGCAGCTATGGGTCGAGATTTCACATCAACTTACATCAGCATGACTCAGGAACTCAATTTGCCAGCTCAACAGATGGAGATTGCAGAAAGGGGGTGAAAGGTGAGAGGGGAAAAAAACAACGCACTCGTTGTTGCACGTCTGCATGACTACAGCCCATCCAGCTGCGACTCTCGTCTTGAGACCAGCGGCCTTGATGCTGCAACCTTCCGCATACTTGCAAATGTCGGTCGCGACAGCTGCGTGAGCTGGATATTCAGTGCAGCATTTGCCTTGACCCCAGCAGTCGGCTTGGTTCTGGAAGAAGCTGCAATAGCATTGCGCTGGTACGGCGAAGCAGTAGACATTCGCGGTTTGGAAAGGGGGACCAGAGGTTGGGGGAGGGAATGGTTGAAGGCAAATGCGCCATGATAGTTCAAAATTTGGGAAGCGGACGGACGAGTGTGTGAGAAGGAGTTGTGGTATGAAACGTAAAGTAAATCAGCAATGATATAGAAGTATTCTTCATAGTCCTGTTTAACGCGTAGACGTACCCTGAGCGCGCAGAGAGCCTTTGGAAGCACAAGCCGAATATTCGCTGTACTGGCACCCTTGGCTAGCGTCGTAGCCCAAGCATCTGCAAGGGAAGTCAGGAAGGATTGAAAGCTGATCAGCGCGGTTGTTCGTTCGGGCAAATGCTCTCAAGCAGACGGGCGGTTAGGCCGTTGGTCTGGCTTTTTGAGGGACTGGGACTCACTGAGCGAGAGCGCCATTCATGCTGTCGTTGCGAACTCAATAATCAGCACCAGTCACAAGACAGCACTGACGCAGTACGTTGAGCTCACGTGCATGATCCACCTGTGTCGACAGCAGCGTGGACAGAGAGCACGCTAGCGAGCATGACAGTGCTGGCTAGCAGCGTCTTGAAGAGTGTTGATGGCATGTCTGCGGTTGAACCAAGGAGGGTTGATGGAAGAGGTCCAAGCTTGTGATAATGGCAGTCCGAGGTGTGCTTGGTGTATTGCCGGATCGAGACGTGGCCTGCACGTCTTTGTCGTCCCGAATGTGAATCCAGAGAAGGTGGTGATATTGACGTTCCTGAGATCTGAGGTCGCGGACCAGCTTGTAGAGAAGTTGCGAAAAGTGAAGAAAAAGAGGCAGTCCGAGAGATCCAGCTCGGTTGTGTGCCTTGTGCGATGAAGCGATGAATGAATGAAAAGGCAAGTCCGTGCGAAGCAAGGCAAGAGTTCGAGCAGGCCAGTTCGCAGCTCCACCACGCTCGTCTCTGCCCACCCGCAGCGCAGCGAGCTCTGGCCTCTTCCTTTTCTCACGCCTTGCGCCCCTCTTTACGCGTCAACCCCCTTTATTCAGCCCTCAGTTCCGCACGTCGCGTGTCCTCCGCGCGTCTGTTCCTGAGTGGCGTCGTATCGCTGGGCAGCAGTACTTTCATACATAGTTAGCAGTGGTCTGAGTCTGAAGAGAACGACACCAGCGACGGAACCTGCTTCTGACCGGTCTTCATTGGACTGTTGTAGCATTGGAAAGGCTCAGCGAGGGTCCAGTCCTCCCGCCACCACCTCTGGTCACGCTGACAGCGCTGACATTCCCGACATGATGCCTACGCTATACCTGCTTGCCTCTCCCCATCAAGCGCGACTCTTCCACAAAGCGACCTGAGTGCGCACATGCTGTACGCTGTTGCGACTTCGAAGCGGGAAAGCGCGATGAAGCGGCCCCTGACCGCTCCGACGACCCAAAGGGACCACCCCAACCTTGAAAGGCAGACTTGAAGTCGCAGAATTGGGGCAGTCAACCGAAAGTCGGACCCGAGAGATAGCCACCTAGCTAGGGCGTAGAAAGGCAGTGTCTGGTCCGCCCTCCAGTCGAGTCTGGCTGCACTTTCTTGCTTTTGCTCACTTACTATTCCGACGCACGAGCTGAACAAGAAGAAGCCACTCAGATCAGCTTTTCAACACATCCACACCGAAGGAACGGGCTTCAAGATGCTAGCCCACGCTTTCGTACCCCGTACCGCCAGCCTTGGATTCCTCATGGCCTTGGTCCTCTCGACAACGACCCCGACCGCTGCTGATGGTCCATTCCAATCGAATGCTCGCGTCGGAGACGCCTGCGGCGGTAATGCCAAGTAAGTGGATCTCATCTCCATGAACCAGCGTGATCGTGATGCTACTCCTGATGCTCACTCTTTGTCCTTGTTTCGGCTCATTTATGTGACCTCAGCGAGATAGCGATCAGTCACTGCTCCAAAGACAGCAATACCATCCTGGACTGCAAAGGAGGCAAACTCGTACAAGGCCTCGACTGCGGCCAGGCCCAGCACTGTTTCTCGAGGAATAAAAACGGCGTCCAAGAAGCTATATGCAGGACTCCTGGTGTGCCTAATCCTCCCAAAGAAAGCTGGGACTGTACTGTTGGACCGTGAGTTCTGATCTCCACCCGACCATGCCTTTGGCACAAGGACATGCATGCCAGTGAAGTTAGATGGTGCTGACCTTGATAATGCTTCGTCCCACCCGGGGCGCCGGTGCTCAATTCCCTTTCATCAGTTTGCAAGCTACGTGCAACGACGACAAGAGCAGACAATACATGTTTGGGTGCCAGAATGAAAAATGGAAGCTCACATACTGCGATACCGGCAAGAAGGGCGTAAGTTGATCCCAGTGTAAAGGTTGAAGGCAGGACTATGGCTGTCCCGGCCAACGCAACTTGACGCTCAATAAGAAATCAGCTGACGCTCTTTAATATACTTGTGATTGAAATAGTGCACCGAGGATTCGTATATCAACAAGGACGGTTCTACTACATTGACCGCGAGTTGCGAACCAGAGTCTTGATGGAAGGGACATTTCCAGCATCAATGGAACCTAGCAGTCGCTTCCAAACTTGCTACAGGAGAGATTAACCAAGTGGTAGAAAACTCTATAGTCGTCGTCCATGATCAGATTTACTGTGTTGCTGTGCAAAGGCTTACTTTAGGTCGAGCAGGGTCTTTCTGTGTTTGTGTGCAGTGACCACAGCATGATGGGTCCGTGCAAGTCTGTTCAAAAGCGGCCCTAGAGGGCTCCTCGGAAAGTTGAACAGGCCGTCACCCGCTTGATGATAGAAACCACCGCTAACGAGCGGATCCCAAGCTTGCGATAGGCACCATGGTCGCCCCACCTTTTGGCTGCCGAAGCCTCGTGGTCCAGCGGGAGACAAAGGGGAGGCAGACCGGAGGCATGCGGCGCCCTCGTTCCTTCTTGCGGAACTGTGGCAGCTTGCCAGCGAGAATGATAGGGGGGATTTACCCTTCAGCAGCATCTTGTGGCTCGTACCTTCATGCTCTGAAAGCCGAGGTCTTGCCAAACGTCCTTGTTCCTTTACTTGCTCTTTCCTTTGCAGATACGCATCTGCAGAGATAACGCGTAAGCATAATCCAGGTCGGCCTTCAATCATGCTCGCCCACCGCACTTGCATGTCCTCCTTCGGTAGTCTCTGGCTCGGCTTGAGTCTTGTCCTGAGCAATGCTGCGCCAACTGCTGCTGGAGGCCCCTTTTTATCGAATTACAATGTCGGCGAGCCTTGCAGCAATGAACCCTTGTTCGTTATCCCCCTCCCTGAATGTCCATTGTCTCGTCGAGTACAGACTGATGTTATGTCGGGTTCAGAGTGACTTGGATCAGCCACTGCTCCAGCACCACAAACACCATCTTGGACTGCCAAGACGGCAAATTCGTCCAGGGTGCCGCATGTGCCGCCAGTGAGCACTGCTTCCCCGGAGGATGGCGGGACGGCAACAATCACTGGGTGCAGAAAGCCGAGTGCAGAGCACCAGGAATCCCCATTCCACCGTCCAACAGCTGGGACTGCCCAGCCGACAAGTGAGCATGCTGTGTCTCTATGCGCGCGAGGCCCCTCGAGTCGCCAGACATGAGAATTCCGAAGCTGAAGCGTCTGCCAGGTTGGGCCTGTGCGGCGGAGATGGGCAGTACGTCTTCATTTGCAACCAAGAGACTAAGAAGCTGGATGTCCGGTACTGCGACAAGGCCAAAGGTCCCGTGAGTGCCAGATATCTTGCGGCTGCCATCGATAAGGCAAACATTTAGAACAGCCGCGGCTAAGTTTACGGTACGCTTGATTATTCTCGTGTCAATAGTGCTTCGAGACCAGCTCTGTCGTAGGCGGTCGAACCATCGGAAATGCTGCTTGTCGTAAAGCTGAGTCGTAAGGCTGTTCGCAATCTTGAGACATGCGAACATGTTGGATCTTTGTGGCGCTTGTGGATGTCGCTAGCGTAATTTTAGCAGGCGGTACAAGATGCAAAGTCTTCAGTAGGGTGTAAGCTGTCTATCAGCTCGTATACCCCTGTCAATCCAAGAGCCAATGCTACATTTCTGTTTCTTTTCGCGTGCTGATTCTGCTATTTGATAACACAGCAGGGTCATCCGTCAAACGCCCCTGCCTGGACCTCGTTGAGACCTCTTGTTGGCATCTGCTCCATCAGAAGTATTCTTGTTTGTCGATTGCGTGTCTGGCTTTTCGGGCGAATCGCTGTCGAATTGCTTGCTCATGTTTGGATTTGCTCCCGTTTGCTTCATCGTGCTGGAGCCGCTTGGCATCTGCATAAACCGTAATTTGGGAAGTTAGTGATTTAGAAGAGTCAAGAGAGGTAAAAACATGGCGAGTCAAGACTGACCTCCTGGTCGATGTTCTCGCTAGACGACTTTGGGTCTGGGTTCTTGTCGAATGCCGAGCCTGATTTGGCTACTTCGTCGGCCTGATTGCACAAATATGAACAGGCAGAAGCAACCAAAGTGAGCAGTACGGTATAGACCGAGCAAAGTCAGCTTTGTCTGAAAGTCAAAGGCGATCTCTCGATTTAGAAATGGCCGCTCACGCTGGGTGCAGTCTGGCCCGTCTCTCCGACGTTGCTGTCTGTTGGGGACTGCGAGATGACAGTTTGTAAGTGTACCAGATGAAGATGAAGATGGAGATGAAGAGAATGCATAAGCCATCAGTAGCTGCTATTTTCCATCGAGTATCCCTCGTCGATCATCTGCGATGCCTGCAATGTCGAGCGGAGACGAGGCAGACGCAGACCCACCTGGCCGCCGTGAGTGCCCGAGCTGCTCTTGCCGTCGGTGGAGCCGTAGAAGCGGAGTGAGGTGAAGCGTGTGCTGCTGGCTGTCGTCGTGGTTGCTGTCTTCAAGGTCGTATTCGCGGCCGCATTCGACGTCATGCGGCAGGCCATTGAGCGAGCGAGGGGAGCCATTCGAGCGTGCATGGCTGAGCTGACTGGGCTGACGATGTGGTTGATGTGCTCGATGTCAATGGAGTGGGTGGTAAAGAGAGAGAGAGAGAGCAGCTTCTTTTGCTCGTTGTAGCCCTCGTCGATCACGCACACCCTCTACACAAGGACGCGCTTCATCGCACAACAGCCCTGCTCTGCTCTGCTCTGCTCTGCTCTGCACAGTCGACTGGATAGTAATACAAGTCACCCGGGATGGCCGCCGTCACGCTCCCACAATGGCCGCCCGCACTGTCCGGCGACGAGCTCGACAGCCTCGTCCACGCAGCCCGCGACTGGGCACTGTCGCATGCGCTGGTGTACAGGCCACCGCTGGAGAGCAACAACCAAGCATCCACGTCGTTCAACACCTCGGTCATCCACGCACCCTTCGCCCTCTACCCCTCGCCCTTTCCCCGGGCCCTCTACGACCTCGCCATCGACATACAGCAGACCTACTCGGAGCTCTATGCGCGAATAGCTACAGACTTTGACTTCTTGGAGCAAGTCATTGGTGGGAATGTAGCCAAGGTGGACGCTTTCCAAGGGGAACTATGGCGCATCGCAAAAGCCGTACGCGAAGAGGGCATCGTACAGGTGAGGTTTGCTTGGTCATCCAGATTTATTCGATTGATGCTAAAGGCAACCACTCCTCACACCAACACCCTTTCCACCACATCATTGTCTGCTGGCTTTTTACCTGATCGCCTGCCATGCCAGAACATTCATCTCGGCCTCTTCCGCTCAGACTACCTCCTGCACGCCACAGGTCCAGATGGCCCAACAGAGCTAAAGCAGGTCGAATTCAACACGATATCATCCTCATTCGGGCCATTATCGAACAAAGTCTCGGAATTGCACCGGTGCGTTGCAAATAAATTTCGTCTTTCCTTGCTATGCCTTCAGACGAATCGTGTCGCGTGGCATGGCTGCCTTTTTCACGAGAGAGGACAACCCAGCTAAACTTTCCAAGCAATCTTTCCTTACTCCTCCAGATACCTCGCATATACAGCTCAATTCCCACAATATGCTCGTCCCCGCATCAATCTCAATCGCCTACCACACAATGTAGCCTTGCGCGAGCTGGCAAGGGGATTAGCAGACGCACATGAAGCGTATCGCAATCCAAGGTGAGAGTGCACGACCGATACATTCCATGTCTCGCTTGACAAGGGAGGATGGTTTGGGCTGACATGCTCCCTGAAATCTTTTCAGATCCAAAGTCTTGTTCGTTGTGCAAGATCCGGAGCGGAATGCGTTTGATCAGCGGGCATTGGAGTGGGAATTGCTAGAAAAGTACGTATCTGATGGCTTTAGGTATTCATTGTGGGAGAAGTTTGGTTAAGCTGACTCCATCTACTCCCATCCATAGACACGGAGTCCACGTTATCAGGCGGTCATTCGCACAATTGCAACAACAAGCATCTCTGAGCTCATCACCCTCCCGGGAGCTATTCCTCACCTCTCCAACATCACCAAATGACCAAGTCGAGATTAGCGTCGTGTATTTCCGCGCGGGGTATACGCCGACCGATTATCCTACATCTTCAGAATGGAGCACACGCTACCTGCTTGAGCGAAGTCGGGCGATAAAATGTCCTTCAGTGGCATTACAGCTCAGTGGGGCCAAAAAAGTCCAACAAGTCTTGACGGAACCTGGTGTTCTGGAACGTTTTATCGCCGACGATGAATTTAGATTAGAAAAAGACGAGCTTACGACGACTTTTATGAAGCTTTATCCGCTTGACGAGTCGCCGCTTGGTAGAGAGGCGGTTCGCCTTGCCCACGCTCACCCGGAACGGTTCGTCCTCAAACCGCAGCGTGAAGGTGGAGGCAACAACATCTACAAGCATGACATTCCTGCGTTTTTGGAAAAGATGGAGCGAGAGGATGAAGCAAAGCTCAAACAATCGTCGGCACATGGCAACAAGAAGCTCTCTAGAACGCTAAAAGAGCCAAAGAGCAGAGAGGCTTATATCCTCATGGAGCTTATTGAGCCGCCGCAAGGTCTTCAAAACGCCCTTGTGCGGGCAAATGAGCAGCAGCCCAGAGTTGGAGAAGTCGTTTCGGAATTGGGCATCTATGGTGTTTGTCTTTATGAAGATACCTCTACGCCAATTGTCGCTGCCCCACAAGGCAGACAGCAGGCGATAGCGCCCTCTCCACAAGGCAACGATACTGAGATGGACACTTCTGCACTGGCGCCATCACTGCCAGACGCGAACCAAGCTAGGCTGTCGGATCATACAATAGAGGCTAGCCCTGCGTTACAAGGCTCAATCACCTCAAACAAGCCAAATCATTCGGCAAGAATGCTGAAAAACAAGACAGCGGGACATTTGCTACGCACAAAAGGACGAGAAAGCGACGAAGGTGGAGTGAGCGCTCCTGTTTTCAGCTATGCTACGTGATACGATGAGCTGACAAACTTTCTTTTCTCATGTTTCGCTTTCACAGGTTGCGGTTGGGTTCAGCGTTATAGACAGCCCTCTGTTGATAGACTAGATAGAAGAGCGCAAGCTCGATGTATGGTTAGGGCACGTAGCTCTGCAGGGATGCAATGATCGACCGAGGCGTGCAGAAACGCAGGTCCAACGGATGCTATGCTACATTGGCGGAAAGACAGCAAAATGTGCATTCATTTAGAGGGCGTCTCGCCAACAAGTACCATGCCTCTCTGTGCGCGTGAGTGTTGGCTCTGCACCATCGGCGCATCTTCTTCGTCGTCGCTAAAGACTTCGTATCCACCCTCTTCATCGAAAGAGTGCAGTCGACTGTGCATAGGCGGCCTGGCGATCGGACGGCCTTGCTCCTCTGCTGCACTGGCCCCGCTCTTCCACACCCTATCGGCGCTAGGTGTAGCCATCACCAATGTCTTGCCTTTGCTAACGGCAGCAGTCATTTTCTTGGGGCTGAAAGACTTGCGTTTCGAGATGCGCTCTTCTGCAACCTCGCGGCCGTTGGTAGCAGCAGCAGCCTTGTGTACCGCCGCAGGGCGACTTGGGATGCTCACAAGCTCGTCAGGGTTTCTAGCTGGCGCAATGACAGTCCCGCTAGCTGCAGCCGGTGCCAGCGCCGTCGTGCTTCTCCAAGACTTGAACTTCCGAACCGGTGCTTCGGCGCGTTTTGCCAGCGTCGCTCGGCTCTTGCCAAACTCGACTTCGCGTCCACGATGCTGCAGCATGGAAGCAGAGTGTTTCCCGCTTGGTTGTCTCTTGTCCTCGCCAGCGGCATCGGCGGATACTCTGGACAAGCCGTTCAATGCTTTTCCGAGCACTGGTCTGGTGGTCTTGATGCCTGCAGGAGGAGGCGGCACCAGCCAGGATACATCTTCTTGCAACGATCTGGTCTCCGCATTCACTTGTACAGGCTCTTTTGCAGCGAGAAGCTTTTTAAGTGTGGGACTTTGTGGTATGACATTCTTCTCTGCTTGTAGATTCGCAAGCTGAACAGACTGGGCGAGCTGGCGGAGGTTCGGAGTGGGATGATGGAAAGGAGATGGCTGTGTTCGAGCATGCCCGCCGTCGCTGTTCAAGGCGGAAGCAGAAGGATCTAGAGCATTCAAAAAGAACTTTGAATGGCAGCCAGAGAGGATATCGGCTGGCAAGAGGTCGGTATACCTGCAGAGCGGGAAATCAGAATGCGGTTCTAGTCTCATCACGTGGACTTCATACGTACCGCTCCTCTACAACTTCAAGCCAAAAAGATTGGAAGCTGTCCAGCTCCTGCTTGTCGCCAGGTGCCTCCCCTGCGCCGCCGGCCAGCCCATTCGCTGGTCCATTATCCGTCTCGCCCATCAGATCTGACAAGGACAAGCCTTGTATAGCTCCAGAAACAGTCTGTTGAATCGCCAAATTGTCTGTCTGGGCGTCAAGCAGTCGTGCTGTGCTTTTAAAGAGCGCTTCTCCCGCTTGCCGCCCCGGGACCGCAGCTTCATCGCCGGTCTCTTCCGCAATCGTACCCATGTCGAGCAGGCTTGGAGCATGCGGTACGCTCTGCCGAGGCGTTGTCAGGGCAGACGCTGTAACGGGCCCGCTCGAAGTTTGGCTTTCATCGATTGACAAGCGTCCTCCTTTTTTGCGCTTGCGTGCGCCTGGATCCGATTTGCGCTGCGGTGTCCCTGCACGAAGCATAGACAGCCAATCTTGAGTTATAGCGCCAGAGACGTGTCGTCTGTGATTTGCTCTGCGCGAGCTGAGATATGAAGGAATGGGAAGGATGGAGAGCAATTCCAAAGTCACAAGGATCTGCAATTGCAGCCTGAAGGAGACCGGTCGTCAGCGCACAACCTCGACAACCGGCTTTTTGTAGCAAAACGCACTCTGCAGTCTCGAGCGCAGCCAAGTTGTCTCGAATTATGGAAGTCTGCCTTCGACTTCGCTTGCCTGGGGAGGCGATGCGCTGTCCTTGCTCGTCTTCCGCCAGTCTCAGCCATGCTTGCCAGGCTTGCTTCAGCTTATCGACCTCGGCTGCTTGGTATTTAGATGCAATATCTGCTGCGATGTCTTCTGGGTGCATTGCTGTATCTGCTTCTTTCGCTGCTGATTCCCCCGGCAATGCCTCGTGCTCGCGTGTCCATCGCTCCAAGAGAGAAGGCAGCTCTGTATGCCATTTGAGATCCAGTCTGTCGAGCTTGTCGTGCGTCAAGCTTCTGAGCTGGTCAATGTAGGCGTCCTGCGTTTCTAGAGGGATCGAAAGGGCATCCACAGAGCTGGCAGACCCTAATCGAGACTTGCGAGCTTGCTCCAATGATCTTCGAAAGCGTCTAGGTTGGTCATTCTGAAGTGGAGAGCAAGGCAAGCCAGCGTATTGAGGTGTACGAGGGTTCAGCGGGACATCAGCTTGTATGTGGATGATCGACCACTCTGCTGCAAGTACTCACGGCTGAGGATGACCCAGCGCAGTAGAGGCAGTTCCAGTATGATTGTTGAAGGTTTTGCGGCTCTTCTTGCTCGTCCAAGCCGTCTCCAAGGCCTGTCACGGTCACGTCGCCGTCTTGCAGCTCGACAGGCGCGTCCAGCTCAAGACGCGCCGTGGACGTGGAAGCGACGGGCTCTTCTCCCTCCAACTCGCCATCAGCAGCGTGCCCATTCAGGCTGTTGTGCACCATCGTGGAGTCTTCTCTACCCAGTTGGTCTGCAATGCTATTGCTGCTCGTGCTGCTTATCGGATAGCTCGGCCGCTCTGGCCAGGCAAACGGGCAGTCGAGGTCGAGCACGTACAGCCAGGGAGACGACGTGGACGCGATGGAGCTGCCTGCAACGGCCGATGCAGGTCTCGTGCTCCCCATTCTCTCACGGTCTTGTCCGCGGCGACGGCATTTGGGTGCAGACTGACCCGTGCCGCCTGGCTGGACATTGCAAGTCGAGGCCATCAAGACTGCAAGCGTATTTAACGTCAAACATCGAGGCTCGAATGGCCATGGCAATGATTCTGAAACGCAAATACGAGGCAACAAAGAAGACTGCTAACAACGCCGACAGCAGACCATACATTGCCAACGGCAAAAAGGAATGGATCATCACGCAAAAGCTGACAGGGGTCTGCAGTCCTTGAGGACTTGCAGTAGCGAGTTTGCTAGGCATCTGGAGCCATCTCCTGCTGCGAAGCATCTAATTCCATACATTCTTGCTCTTCTCTAGCCGCTTTCGCTTCGGGAAACTTGTCCTGAGACTCCAGCGCGGCCCAGGTGGCTTCAAGCTGTGACATCGCGAGCTCGCGATCAGAAAGGACAAATAGCTAGTGCGCATCGCTGCTAAGCCCCACATGTTTCTTGATGACACGTCCTGCAAGATAGCTTCTGACCGGGCTACTTCTGTGGACTGTCGACACTCCGGGCATTCCTAAGCTTCCTCCCAAGTTAGCTGCGATGCGAGGTTGTAGTGGTGCATCGAGTATTGATAAAGCCATGTCTACACGCGAACTTGGCAAAACGTGTGCGGACGTGCCACGTTGACGGGTCTCATCATAATGTCGTGTCCGTTTGCCGTCCCCACAGCTTCCTAGGTGACAGGCGACTTTCCGAGGACGAAGAGAGTTGACGCGTCCGCTTTAAGGGTCGAAGACGGGTCAAATAGATGGGTATAGACGTACATCAGAATCAGACTGAGTGGAGAGCGAGCACGCTTGCTTCGTAGGTCAAGCTCCCGATGAAGGAGCATCATCAAGAGATGATTGTCGATGATCTGATCATGGATTTCGTCGAGAATCACATGCCTTATCGACTGGGTCAGCAAAAGACCGTCTTTAGGATCGACCAAATCACGAGAGCGCATGGGCTGCAATAGGATGCCGGAGGTGCAGTATGTGATTCCACCGTTGGCGGCAGGCGGCCGATGTTCAAACCTGATCTCGTAGCCAACTTCTTGTCCGATATCTTGCCCGCGCTCCCTCGCGACTGTCCTTGCGACGCTGGTTGCGGCAATGCGACGCGGCTGTGTACATATGATATTGCAGAGTGCCCCACGACCATCCATAATGGCATCGTCCAGAATCATCTGTCGAACTTCTGTAGTCTTGCCCGACCCAGTCGCCGCGGTGATGAGGCAAACGGATGAAGTCGAAAGAGCTTCAAGAGTCTGCGGCAGTTGAGCATTCTCTTTACGCGTCTCCTTCGAGGAAGCAAGACGAGGCACCAAGGCAGGGATTTCAAGTGTGTCCGTAGATTGCGTGCCCTGCTCTTGATGGGTGCTGGTGTCCATGTCTGCTTGTAGTGAGCTCGCTCGAGCTGGTCGCAGTTGCTGGTCTTCGCACAGAGCTGATGCACAGAAGTGCCTTGCTTTTTGACTCCTTCGGTCAGCGAGGATCATTGGTTAGCGCCGTTGCTGATCATTCCCTAGCGGTAGGGTATTTAAGACCTAGATCACCCTTGACGTGCCGGTGATATGCCTCGCATTGCGACAAGTAGAGTGTGCGAGATTGAGTCTTCCCTATCGATGGTAGTGTAGTACCTTGATGTCCCATGTATCGGAGACCCGCCTAGCTTAGCTTAGTGTGCAAAAAGAAGAAAGCAGAACCAAGCAGCATCTCCCCATCCTGAGCCTCCTTTTATACCCGCATCCAAGAGTCTTCCAGATCTGATGCTGAGTAACGGAAGCTTGCACGGTGGAACGGTGGAACGCAGCTTGCATTTCTCGAATCTTCCATGGAAGTTGGTGAAGTGCAGATCTGGAAGACTGTGAAGGCTGTGTCTTCACTTCTCTTCCGTTTTCACTGCGCTCGGAGTCAGTGCAAGGTCAGTCAGGACGTTTGCTGGAAGCTCAGTCAGTCGTGTCAGCTTGTTGTCTCATCCCAACCAGCCATCAGCTCGTGGATCCAGCATGCTCATGTCTGAAGATTCGGAGCAGACTCAAGACAGACAGCCCAATGGGCTGCCCGGCCTTTAAACCCCCACCCTGCTCGTAAATTCGGCCTCGCTGAATTCGCCACGGAATCTAGACTTGGGCTAGTCGAGCCTTTTGTACGCGACGTCGTACAGGGCGGCATCTGACAACTGCGCAGGCGGAACCGCAGGCTTCGACGTGAAGCCTGCTTTCCGCTGTTCAAGCCATGCAGCGCATCCCGTAGAGAAAATTGTGTGTGCTGTTGCAGATCCACACCCTTATCTCTCTCCTGTCTTCCTCGCTTCAATGACATCTTTCTCGAAACTGCGGCGGACGATTCGCCACCTGCTTGCCGTGCTGCCCAGTATGTCGCCACCGCGTTGTACCAGAGTCCCCTCAAGTATGTCGCACGGTGTCGCAAGCAGCACAGAGTTGTTCGCAAGCGTGTATACTGCGTGATGGACTGTGCTGCATCGCTGTCACACTGTGTCTGCGCGAAAACCACCCCGAGCTGCGGGTATTTTGCCACCGTCCACCCTCAAACTCATCTCTTCGCGACTTGGCTTCCATTGGGGGCGAGTGAAGAGTTGACTTTCACCCAACACACAGCTGCACGTTTACACCACCATACTCTCCATCAGTACCACTCACACACGCAGCCATGCGCCTCTCCACTGGCAACGCGCCCTCTGCCGCCCTCCGCGGTCTTCATGCAGCCAGGTCAGCATCAGCATCAACTGGCACACGCGCCGCATTCAGCAGCACGCCCTCGCGCACGCCCGTGAGGCGCCATTCTGGCGGTGCAAACGCCAACAACGCGCTCGGCCGACCTGCCTTCCTCCGCCCGCTGTCCTCGCTCGCTGGCAATAGTGGCCCCCGAAAGACGCAGGCCCAAGTCGCGCAGAACGCTCACGCCCAGCTACAGCACAAGAGGAGCATTGCGAGCTCACAGGTCGCCCAGATCGAGAGGAGCAGCGTCGTAGAGGCCGAGGGGGACATGGCGACCACCCAGGATCACGTTGTCATTGATGTGGGTGGCATTCTCTTCTTTATCGTGCTGCTTCCATCTCGCGGAGATCCAGGAAGCTTGTACGCACGAAAAGAGGCTAAATGCGTGTTCACTGTCCATCACATCCACTTCTGTACATGACATTCCCACACATTCGTTCACCTCTATGTCCCCTCCTTCCTTTTACCTCCATCCTGCGCGTTTCAACACTGCTCGTCGCCACCAACTTTTCTTCCTTGCGTGACGTCAAATGCACCTCGTACAAATGCTACGTCTTCCCGACATATTCCATACATCTGCAATGCTGGCTTTCTATATGCATACCTCAAACTACACACACCTCGTATCACCACCGGGGTCACCTCGCCCTGCCCGACAATTATTTATTCGCGCATCTCTTCGACCGACCGAGTAGTACCCCGAAGAAGCTGCTCGTGACCCAGAAGACTGTGAGTCGCGACTTTTAGCTTGTTGAAACATGTGGAGCCTGATCAGAGACTGATGCATTCGTGCACAAACAGACGGTCACAATACCATCGGACCGGGCGTCGGACGCCATCGCTCGCGTACTCTCGAGTCGCTTTCGCTCAATGGCAAGGTGCGCACTCTTCTCAAGCCTTTTACCTTCTCTGTTGCAAAGCTGACATAATCGTGTGTGCGCCCAGGTCTGCGTCGTTACCGGTGCCGCTCGAGGTCTCGGAAACCTAATGGCCCGAACGCTAGTCGAATCCGGCGCCAACGCACTCGCAATCATCGATTTGGACGCAGATACCTCTAAAAAAGCAGCAGAAGATGTCACTGAATGGTTTGAGAAACATGGAGGTGCTAAAAAAGGAGAAGTTCAAACTATTGGAATTGGTTGCGATGTCTCGAATGAAGAATCTGTTAAAGCGGCCATGCAGCAGGTCGTAGACAAGTTTGGACACATCGACGTGATGGTCAACTCGGCTGGTATTGTGCACAATTACCCTGCTACCGAGTGAGCTTGCTTCTCTGCGTATTTCACCCTTTTAAGCGGTTGCTGACCTACGTTACTTTGCTTGCGCAACAGATATCCATCTGAAAAGATGAGACAGCTGTACGGCATCAACATCGACGGCTCCTTGTGAGTAAAGCTGTGATACGCTTGCCTTGTACATGGGCAGCGCTGATGTATTTGGAACTCCTCCTGTCCAGCTTCTGTGCCCGCGAAGCCGCCAAACACATGCTGGCCCAAGACAGGCCGGGCTCTATAGTTTTCATTGGATCGATGTCAGGCTCTATCGTCAACATTCCACAGCCGCAAACGCCCTACAATGCTTCGAGCAAGTTTGATTCCCCCTTTTATGCTTCTGGTTTCAGAGCCTCGCTTACCTTGTTTTGCTTGCTTTTGCAGAGGCCGCCGTCAAGCACATGGCTTCCTCCCTTGCCGTTGAATGGGCCCGCAAGAACATCCGCGTCAACTCCATTGCACCAGGCTACATGGTGACTTCTCTCACGCGCACCATCCTCGATGCCAACCCAGATCTCGAAGCCACATGGACCTCGCTCACGCCCATGGGCCGCCTTGGCGCTCCCGAGGATTTGAAGGGAGCCATCGTCTTCCTTGCATCCGACTCGAGCGAGTTCGTCACTGGAACGGAACTCAAGGTCGATGGCGGATACTGCTGCACTTAAGCAAGCACAGGCGCAGATTCCCAATCATTGCCTTTCCGTCAACAAACCCTCAGGATCAAGGCGGTGCTCCATGCCATATTCCCAATATCGAGCTCAAATACATGCTCAAATCCAAAGACTGCTTATGCCCTTCCGCAACGTCCTCCCATTGAGCAGTTCAATCACTTCTCGGCAATCCCTATCCACAATATTTCGTTGAATCAACACGAAGTCCCAGCAGTCTTACCATCCACGACCATCAAGATCTCCCTCCTTGTAGCTCTCTTGTAGCGGTTCAAAGCATTATAATGAAGGGAACCTCGAAGACAGAAGATCTACATTCTAACCTCAACACAATCTATCAACGCATCGAGCAGAATTGCTCCTGTATCCTCCTCGTATTCGCAAAACCTCTCAGGCGACTGCAAGTATCGAAGACGAAAGTAGTAGTACTAGACGCCGACCTCGATCTCGGCAGCAGTCATCGTTTTGTCTCCTCTCCGAAGCTGGCCATCCCAAAGGTCTCCTCTAGAACGCAATACTATCTTTCGGTAGGCTAGACAACATCAAAGGAGTCTATCGCCACCCGTGCACGAATTACTCCATCTCTTAAAATGTTTTCCAGACTACCCTATCCCCCCGAAAAGCCCGCGGTAGAGCTCGGTTGGCATTTGTGCCTTTCTCGTCTTCTTTTTTCTCTTGTGGTCCATTCTTTGTCGTGGGGCCCTGCAGTGTCGCAGTACTTTCTTTTTGTCTTTGTCTGGTAATGCAACAACGGGTATATCTGTGCCCTCTCTCGTGGCTTCACGTGCCACTTTGCATTGTCCAGTGCAGAGACTTGACAGACAGTCCGTCGTGCGACGAAACCGCCATCGGTAAACGCTGCGATAGAAGGCCCGTCTTGCCATTGTCTGTTGTAGCTTTCGCCGAAGGATCGACTTCTTGGCCCTTTCACCTAACCGCTTGACAGTCGCTCTGCCATGTTGAAGTCTGCTGAATGAATTTGCAAGTGTACCTTCGTGTCTGGCCCTCTGCGGTCGTACTTTGGCTTGTTATCGCTTGTCCATGCCCAGAGGCTGTCCAAGGCGGAATTATGACGTCGAGACTACGCAGGAAAGTTCTCCTTCCATGCCCCACTCGCTCCCGCAGCCGAAGCAGACTGTCCATCTACAGGTGTCTGAATGCCATAGACCTCCCTCTTCCAGACTTCTACCCGCTTCTTGACCTCTTCCAGTATCCACTCACAAGCGCGAAAAGCTTCTTTGCGATGTGGTGAGGAAACGACGATGCTGATTGAAGTTTCTTTGGGAGGTACGACGCCCAGGCGATGGACGAGCGATATGCGTGTTAGTTGAACTGCGTGTTGGGGTGCTTGCGAGTGGCTTTGAGGGATTAGACCGGTTTCTGCAGGTGGAGCGGTTCGTGAATGCGAGTGCTTGCAATCGTGTGGCTCTGGGTAGGACGGCCAGGAGAACGAGAATGCGCCTTCTTCGGTCAACCGACGTGCTTCTTGTACGATCTTGAGCATCGTCTTGAGGGCCATGGAAGGGTATGCCTCGTATTCCAGCTGTGTGACCGTTTTGCCTGAACTCCCCAAAACCAGCCACTATCAGCGAGTTGGCCAGAAGTCCGGAACCCTGTCGAGTGAGCCAACCTTCAAAATTATCCCTTGTCGTCCCTATGAACGCGCATATCGCGCCTGCAGAGCTGTCTCTTGCTAGATTGATGTCGTGCAGCTCGTCGAGGCGCTGGAAAGTCAGCGCCACGCGGTCGCGGTGCTCTGAGAGTCGCTCGAGCGGGTCAGCGGGGATGAAGAGGGCCATTTGGGTGTGCAGGTCGAGGTAACTTAGTGAGTGCACTGCTGTCCATCAGAAGCAGAGAAGCAAGCCTGAAGCTCTTGCAGCTTGACCCAGCGTGATCGACCAGCTTGTCACATCAATTGCAGGTTGGCTCTGCACTCACAGCTTGCTGTTCAGACCGTCAAGATGCTCATCGAGAACAGCTTCAAGGATGTAGAAACGCCGACCGGCAAGATGCGAGTGCACATCGTCTCGCCAAAGTGAGCCTGGTCTCCACGATGCAAGCACGATTGTCCACTCACAATTGCCCATGCAGAATACCGCAATATCCTCAAGTGAACCTGCCTGATGAAGTACACTGACTGAAATGACCCTCATTGATGCCGATATTCTTTCCTCAGGCCAAGTTTCCAGGCGTAACAGTCTTTTCTGAGATTTACCAGGTCACTGGCCCAGTATTGCGGTTCGCAGAAATGATTGCTGCTCGTAAGCCCGTCTCTGCTGTTGGTTCAACAGGCACCAGATCAGGGCTGAAGCGACACCGTCACCCGCAAAGACGGCTACGTCGCGGCCGCACCTTGCGTCTTCCACGAGTTTGAAGGCGACAGGGCTATGGCTTACAATGTCGAAGACACGGACAGAGGCAACGATTACAAGAAGCGAAAGCTCACAAAAGCATACGATGATGATGCAAAAGCTACAATTGATCTTCTGGAATCTCTGCCGAATTGCAATGGCCGCATTGCTGCTACTGGCATGTGCTTAGGCGGGCATCATGCTTTCCGCGTGAGCTGTCATCACCGCTTTAGAAAGTGTCTGGTTGTGTCTACAATTGCTGATTCCTCGTCCTTTCTTTCTTTAGGCCGCCTTTGACCCACGAGTTCTAGCGACATGCTGCTTTTTCCCCACGGACATTCACACCGAAGCGCTAGGCAGTCCAGGCCCTTCCGACAGTCATAAGCGAGCCGAAGAGATTCAAGGCGAGCTAATGATGATTCTCGGCGTCAACGACACGCATGTTGACCTAGCCGGGCGGACGCTTATCCGCAATCGACTCTACGATCTTCCCATTACGCTGAACTGGCTAGAAGTACAAGCTGGACACGCCTTCATCCGGGATGAGTTGAGCAAGGGACGCTATGATGGAGCGCTCGCAAGAAATTGCATCAGCTTCATGCTCGAGATGTTCGACAGGACTATTGGGCGAGATTTGGGACCCAAGGTCGGTAAAGTCGAAGCACCGCCTCATATCTGTTGAGAGTAGGAATTGCAAGGCGATAACAGAAAACTGCACTGCGTGCTGATACATGCACAACAACAAAAAGCGAGTTTTTTCGTATGTCGATTCTTTACTATTGTCGGATCTCTTCAGTCGTCGCTGCTATTCGCACCATCGAGCCGGATCTCAGCGACCTCGGCCTTGGTCTGCTCGGCTTCTTGCAGCAAGCCGCTGAAGCTGACATACTCTACGCTATCGTCTGAATCGTACGATGTGCTGTCGTCGTGGTGACTGAGCGGAGGTGTCGCAAGAGAACCTAGCAGCTCATCGTGGGGAACGCTGGGAAGACTAGGTTCGGGCGTTTGCATATCTTGACGAAGCCGCACATCTTCCTCCTCTCCATCTTCGGCATCCAGAGCACTGGATTCGGTACTCGAAGATGGCCTTTGCACACTTGGTTCTACAGACGATGCCGGCGGTTCTGTTGCAATGACATAGTTCGAAGAAGATGACTGCGCGGTCTGCTCTTCTGCACCTTCCTTCATAGCGACTTCTTGCTTGATTTCGCCGACTACCACCCCAACAGGATCAGTCTGGCAGGCGATCTCGACGCCAGAGCTGTCAGACTGCGTTGCCGTGTACATCTTGTGATACTCGCCACGTCTTGTCATAAGCTCCGCATGCGTGCCTTGCTCCACAAGCTTGCCTCCTTTTAGAAACAGAATCCAGTCGCTACGTGCTGCCAGGTGGTACCTATGCGTGATGCCAATGACTGTTCAAACAAATGGTCAGCATCCCTTGGCTGTACTCCTGATGAAGCTCCTTACTTGTTTGGTCTCCCCGTTGGTGCATGACTATGACGACGTCAGCCTTTCATTTTTGTCCGGGCAGCGCATAGATCCTGGCTTACTCTGCTTGAAGATCTGCGCTTCTGATTCGGGATCGAGGGCGGCGCTGTACTCGTCAATGATAGCCCTGATGGAGAGCAAGGTCAGCCAGGGCTGTAAGAGTCAGGTTTGACTTTTACTCACAAATCTGCTGATCGCCGGAGGAATAGCCGAGCCAGCACAACTTTCTGATAAGCACGGCGAGATTCAGCTAAGCAAGGTTGGCTCTGAATGTGCGACACTCACCGCCCACTCCCCTCGGCTGAAGCGCGCACTCTCTTCAACATCATTATTGTCAAGCTTGTTGACATCGTAGTCGGCGGACAGCTTCTCCTCTTCCCTCGCGTTCGGCATTGGAAGCGGAATGCCTGCAGCTTCCTCGGTCCAACTCAAGAGCAGCTTCGGATCTTGGGGCACATAGTAGAATGTTCTTGCATGCTGCGCGACCTCCGCGTCTGTGCGGTGATCCTTTTCGCCCTCTTCTTCTTCCTTGTCATCGGCTTTCGAGATCGAATCGTCTTCCATATCCTTCTTCTCCTGCTCTTCGTCCCATTCGTCAAACTTCTGCACACGCTTGAGTAGCAGCCTTTTTGGAACTTCCATGTCCCACATATGAGGTGCTCTGAGCTCTGTGTCCAGCCCGTACTTTAGCTTCTCAATGATGGGCCAAGCACCACTTGCTTTAGCAGCCTCGATGATAGCCTCTTCATCGTCGATCTTCTGCACATTACCGAGACCGATGAATTCGCGGACTATTCACAGAAGAAAACAATGAGCCTGAAGCATTGTATGCGAGCGGTATCAGAAGGTTGCGTACTTGTTACCGGCACAATATCTGTGGTCTGGAACAGCATGGCGATGTGCATATAGAGATCGTCTGGCTCATATTCCTGCACATCTCTGCCATTGACAAGAATTTGTCCCTCGTCTGGATCATGAAGTCTACCAGTTTATCGAGGATGAGCTGCAGGTAGAGCTGTAGTTCTGCTGGGCCAGCTCACCTGACAATGAGCCCGATGAGCGTGGATTTGCCAGAACCGGAAGCACCAACGATTGAGCAAAGCTAGAATTGTCGAGAGCCTCAGTCACGAACAAAACAGCATATGCGAGCCAGGGCTCACCGCTCCGGATGAAATGGTGAAACTCAGGTCTTGCACCGCTTTCTTCTTGGTGTTTGGATAGCTGAGGGCCTTAATGTCAGCAGTGCGGTCTCGTTCCAGATATCACGCAGACATGCGTGAATGACACATTACGGAACTCGATGCGCATTCCCGTAGGTCCACTGGGCACGTCCGCCGGAATTATGTCTTCTACACCTGAGTTCGTCTCGGCCGAATGAATTGTTGAGACCTCGCTCGACACTGGATCAGGGGTTTCTGTCTCTTGTGCCTCTTGGAAGCTCTCTAGGCCATATGGTACAGTATGACTGCGGCGTTTCAGTAGCGACTTGATCTCGCTGAGCTTGTAAAAGTCTTCGACAGGTCGCAAAGTAGCAGCAAAGTCCCTGATGTAATCGACCATGTCAAATAAGCCAGTTGAAAAGGACCGTGTCGAATGCTTGACAGTGTGGTAGTCGTTGAGAATGTCTTGAACGTTCATCTTGTTGGCGGCGGCGAATTTCAGCCAGGAGTTGGCGAATAGGAAATCCAGGGCTGGATCAACGACTTGGTTCATCACCATCTACATGCGGAAAACGCATCAATGCTTGCAGATGCGAGAAGTCAGGGAAAGATCCCCCTTACCCAGAAATGTTCGCTAATGGCGTTGCCATAGGTCCGATTGAAAACATCTGCAAAAGTTGGACATCAGATGGAGCAAGTAGGAAATAGAAGGACCTTTAGTACCTGGTGGAGTGTCTGAAACGTCGCCGACTTTCGCGGCCGCTTTGTGATATTCCTGCAGATAGAAGCGTTGCAGTCCAAGGACCTGGTCTTGAGCGCCTGCGTCCTCTGCGAGTCTGCTCATTGTCGTCATGCGCTTGTAATCCGCATTTGTTCGCGCATACTCAAACTTATAGCTTGAGGATACCCAGAGATAGTTCCTCAAGGTTCTCACGAAGGCGGCCAGGAAACTTAATTGCGCGATCCGCGCTGTTCGCGGGCTGGACAATCGCCGAACGGATAGACCTAGGGTCACAAGGGAAGACGCTTGACTGGTCAGGCGTACGACATGCTGGAAAGAGCTATAATCAGCTTCTAAACAATGCATGACAGCAAAATGAGACGGAGTTGCTCACCTCGAGGATGAAACTGTCTCTCCAATTTTGAGCCAGCAGCTTCTTGGCGCTGTTGAACTTGCCCGTGGTTTCCTCTGACTCTGCTGTGAGCGCATCAAGGGCAGACCGAGCCTCCATGATATGCTCTTGAATCAGCTTGCGGAAACGATACTCGAGACGAGCTCTGTTTGCCTCCATAGGTTTTGTAATGGCTTTCTGCGTCGCCCAGCAAGCTAAATCAAAGCCTAGGAGCTTGAAAAAGCGGACCTTGTCAAGTACTCGCTCTTCCAGAGCTTTCTGAAGGATCTGAGCTAGCGAAGTTCTTGCGCGCCATTGAAGATCAGGTATCTGTGCTTCAAGTATACTCGAGACCATGTCTATGGATGTTACTCGTCAGCTAGTCTGTGATGCTTGCTATCTGAGAATCACTCACAAAATGCGATTCTCAACCTGCCAAGCGGTAGAATATTTTCGCGCGAGAATCTAATGAAGAGCGGGAGCAGTCGCTTGTACATTGCCCATTTCTTGCGAAGTCTCGTGATTACATTCAGCTTCTTGACGGGCTTGCCTTTCCTCTCCACAACTGTTGTGTCACGTGTCAGTGAACTCCGCGTTTATCATTTAATCGCAAGCCAGCTCACCATGATGCAGCTTGTCAACCTTGACCATCTCATAGCTGTATGGCAATTTCGGGTGGGTGTGTTGCTCTCCTATCGAATCCAGCAATCAGTAGACGCTGCTGGCTACCTGTCCAACATGACACTTACGGTTGCCCACTGGCTCATCAGGCTCAGGGGAAGGCGCCCTGGTTGGCGCGGCTGTAGCCATATCTTGCATGCGCGAGGCCAAACGAACAGATGGGTTCCACAATGCTCGACAGCGAGTTGGAAGCCGTGTGAGCGCCTATGGCAGCTGTGCGAATCGAAAGCAGAGAGGAGTCGCCTGTGCGTACGAAGGCAGTAGGAAGAGCCAGAGGCAGCTTGCCCGTTCGACATCCTCAACAAGTCATCTGGTGTATGTGCTGCCGGTCGGCCTCGTCAGTCGAGTGGCCACGCGAAGATGTAGAGCAGGTCGAGAGGAGTCAGCATCGGTGGTCAAGTTTGTGCTACTCCACTCATGACCATCGGGGCCGAGCCGAATGCTCTTTGTTTGACTCGACGGCAAGTTATCGACGAAAGGGGAGATACAAAGTGGTCCGGTGCGATGCTTGCTTGCTATGCTAGATGATTGCTTTGTTATTGCTAGTCCTTCATCGCGTGTTGTGCAGATCGTTACCGGCCAGCGGGCATTCGAGACTGACATGGAGAACAGGTCCCTTGCTGCACAGCAGACAGTGGTGTGAGAGCTTTGCGTTGAACTCAAGAGCGATTGCGCAGAAGAGTGCAGACAGCAGCTTGGTCAAGTCGAGCCGCGTTGTGCGATGAAAAGCGCTCTTCCGCGATGTTGCTCGAGGTTGTTGTCGAGATGGATGGCCGCGCAGCTCGCTTTGAGATTTTAGTCTGACATCGTGTGGTCCCCGACGCAGCGGTCCTTGAAGCTGCAGAAATGCTCGCACGTCTCTGACAATTACGTCCTGACGATTGGGTGTGTATGTTTGCTTTCCAAGGTGGAGTGGTCTGGTTTGAACTGCTCTGTCGTAAGCATAGGTGAGGCTGACGCGAGAGCAACGCCCATCTTTAGCTTCAATACGCAGAAGCGGGAAGATGGTGGTGAATCATGGCCCATGCAACGTCCAAGTCGGCCTCCACGCCACCGTACTGCAGAGGCCCGCCAGAAGATAAGGCGTCACTTTGAGGCGAGGAAGGGTGCTTGAATGCAAGCGTGTGGCTCACCTCATCCAGTCGCAGCAGTAGTTGCGTGCGTTGACAAGTTAATAGACGATAGAATCGAGCTGTGGTACGTGGCTGCCAGTGCTCACAGCGGCGCACGAAGACGAGGCCGAAACATGGGCGACGGACGAGGATGCTGTGCATGGCAACGTGGGCCGGAGCATGATTTGAGAGCATTGCATGTCCTTATTTGGGCGCCCAGGCAGCGGGTCAGGCGTCTATTCCATGAGCTCTGCGATCCGTGGCCCTGCAAAGCACGAGCTTTTTGCACGAGCATCAGCAATACGCATGAGCAGCAAAGGCAGGAATGCAACCTCACTCTGTCAATGCGTGCAATTGAGCCGACCTCAGTGCAATAGCGTCGCGCGTGTGGTCCCAAGCAATGGCCGGCTGGACTTTTTTTGGCGCGAGAGGATGGGATTCCACAGCGGTGACAGCTGTCGAGCGGCATGGTCGCTGCTGGCGCTGTGATGGACCAAGCTGGGCGAGTGCAGTGTCCTCGACTGGTCCCATGCCAGTTTGCGCTCCTGCGAGGCGTGTGCCCAGCGTTTGCTCAAGAAGCAAGGTCCGACTTTGGCTCCATCTCGCGACAGCCGCTGCATTGCAACAATTGGCATCACAAGATTGCTTTGTATGAATGCTGGTATTACAATGAAGGGAGCCAGAAATGTACTACGGGAGTCATTACAGGTAGACAGACAAGAAACCAATACCTACATTTGTCGAGAGTGCACATCGCTGTACCTCTGTACAGCTTTACAGCCTTTTGTGAGCAGACAGGCTACGCCTCTTGGAAGCGCGCCCTCTTGACACCTTCCTTGTTATCTTCATCCTGTTGTCGCTTGCCAGTCGCGTGCGTGCTGGTGGTGATTGGACTAGGGCTAGGTGTAAAGCCCGACTTGCCGAGTCCATTGAGGATATTCTGATACTCGTCATTCGACAATCCAAGACCAAAAAAGGGATTGATATTGGGATCAAACGTGTCCGTGTCAAGATTCTCCAGCTGAACAGGATTAGGTGCCATTTCTGGATTTTGATGAATTTGTTTCAGGTGAATGAGATGCTTTTCGAGCATGCTCAGCATTCCCTCCTTTGTGAATGGTTTGGGTAAGACATCATTCATGCCGTGTGAGAAATAGGTCAAGATCTCGTCTGGTCGAGAATTGCCCGTCATGGAAATGATAGGCGTCATTGCGTCGAATTGCCGTATAAGAGAGGTCGCAGATACGCCGTCGAGGTTTGGCATTGAGACGTCCATCATACAGATGTCGTAGACGCCCGTCTGCATCTTGCCGACGGCCTCTACGCCATCGGCCGCGACATCGATCGTGCACCCAAACAGCTGGAGGAATTTTGTCGTCAAATTCCGGCAGACTGCGTCGTCTTCGACAAGTAGCACGCGTGGCGGGACCGACCAGCCAGGAATGTAGGTCGCGCGGCGGACGAGCAGCGGTTGTGAGGTGAGAGCCGAACGTACAGCCATGCTAGACTGGCCACCTTTGAGAGCCGCAGCAAACGCTGCAATATCCTCTCCTTCAAGCGGGTACGACAAGTTCTTGTTGGAGTCTGTATTGAGCTGGGTCAGCTCATTCCTCGTTGCCGAATCGGGCGTAATTTCTCCGGTCCCATCATCTTGCGAAGTCTCGCGCGAAGTATACGAGCCTCCGGTGTTGAGCGTAGAGATCATCACTGCGCCAGGTGTGATTGCAGATGAAGCCATGATGGGTCCTGACCCGGGGGTAGGGAAATAGTCAATCTGGGGCTCGCTGTGGTAATGCCCAGGCTGCTGCGTAGGTGTCGGAATTGCCAGATGACTCGATTTCGAAAGCTGAGACGTTTGATGCGGCTGATGAGATTGAGTGTGATTCATTTGAGGATGTGCGCCACCGCTCATCCCATAACCTGAGCCGTAGCCACCACCATCGGCGACAGCGCTCTGTCCAGGCCCACTGACTCTAATCTCTCCGACATTTGGGTTCACGTACGAAGTGTTAGACTCGCTGGTCGACGCAGGCGAGTCTGTGCGATTGTCGCGAAGGTGAGTCGTAGGCTGTGCTTGCGGAAAGTAGGAAAATTGCTGTCCAGCCGCTTGTTGCGCAGGATGATGGAGGGGTGTGCCTTGCATCCCGTACGGCGGGGGCGCGGGGGCTTGAGAATGCATAGGCGGAAGCGTATTGGGGTACGAGTGCTGCTGCTGATGCATAGACCTAGCGGATGCAAAGGGCTGTTGCTGCTGTTGTTGTTGCTGCTGCTGTGAGCGAGGGTACGAGAAGGTAGCACTGCCATCGTCCTCGTCGCGGGCAGAGGGAATCTTGTTCGGGAAAAGAGGCGATTGTTGATGTGCTTGTGTGGATCCCTGCCCTGCCGACCAGGGTGCGCCTCGCGTATCAATAGGCTGGACTTGCGGTCCTCCAGGACCAGCTCCAGTAGCAGTGCCTGGCGGTCCTCCCGCTGGGCCTCCCATTTGCGGCGGCAGCGGATGATGAGCAGGAGGCGAATCAAACCTCCTCATGCCATTAACAAACAAGCCCAACTGTTCAGCTCTGCGAGTCGTTTCCGTCATTTTATCATATCTACTGCGTGAGATTTCCGAATATGTAGCCATGAGCTGTTGTGCTTCCGACGACGGCGGGAAAGCAGGTGGACCATCTGCAGGGCCTGACAGCGTCAAGAGCCTGCACTCGAGATTGATCATGTATTGAAGCATTGAAGCTGTGAATGCGTCTTGTGCGGCTATTGCGCGGTGTTGCCCTAGCAAGTCTGCCATCAGAGCTTGGTATTGAGCCGTGAAACGGTCGAGATGCATCTCAATTTGCCGCTGGTTGTGCGTCAGGGCCCCGATTTGGCGATTCAACAGATTGATGTCGTCGTTTGTCTGAGCAGAGTTTCCGGGCCCGCCGCCTGGACCGACGACGATGCTGCTCGGTCCTCCAACGGCTGGCATTGGGCCTACGCCAGGAGTGTCGGGCTTCTTGTTGGCTGTGATCTTGCGCTTGATGTTTTCCAGCGAGTGCTTTTGGTCGGCTGTGAAGCTCGGATGCCGGAATTCCCAATACTGAGGATACGTGGTGGACAAGAAGACACAGGTTAGAAATCTCGTTGGCATTTTGCATTGCAAGACCAGGCAAGTACTCACGTTCTCGCCGGGAACTTCGCCCTGCCCTTCTGGATTCTTGACCTTGTGAAAGTCGTACTTGTTGAGCTGGCGGACGAAAGACGCAAAGTTGGAGTGCTTGAAGTGCGATGGCAAGATCGTCTTTGTGAATTCGTTCATGTCCTGGAATGTAATTGCATGGAATGGCGCAGAATCATACCAAGGTGTCAGGACGCCTCAGCAGAAGGAGGGTATTTTGGTACCGACGACAGACTCACCTTGACGATGAAGCTATCACCTTTAGAGCCCCATGTGACGATATCCTTGTATGCGTCTTCTTCGAGCATCCTGCGGGATCCCAGGCGGGCAAAGGAGAAGAGCCCGACCATGTAATCAGCCCAATGCACACCAGGATCAGCACACCAGCACGCTCAAAAGCGCAAGACGACGCACTTGTAGAGCTTCTTTACGAAATCGCTGGCTCCTCCTTGCTTGCCTTTGCCTTTCTCGCCTGCCCCTCCGGCACCACCACCACCACCAGTACCGCCAGCTCCATCTGCATTCGGGGGAGTCTCGCTCATCGGCGTGCCTATTGGTTGTTGGTGTGCATTATTTGCAAGTCCGGATGAGGCGAAAGGCGCAGTGTTGTTGGCGGTGCTGCTTGCTTTCTGAGCTGCATTTAGATTGCTGCCGTTGCTGCTTCCTGGTCCTGCAAGGGCGGCGTTCTTGGACGAGCCCTGCCCACCGACAAGCGCAGGATCTAGTTGTGCGCTGTTGTTGCTGCCATTCCCTCTCCCTGCTACACCAGGCCTAGCTGCTCCTGCCCCTGCTCCTCCACTGCCCTCACCTCCAGCCTGGGACGCCCCATTGCGCCCACCAGGAGGGAGGCTCGACAAGCTGAATGGGCGGGCCCCGATGTTGCTCTCAAACTTTTTGGACATGGCGAGGCGCTGTCTTGCTTGCTAGCTCGCTAGCTAGTCGGAGTGTGACGCCCCTAGTTGGCTGCGTAGCTATTCTCCTCCCTTCTTCCTGCCTTGCTTGCCGTCTTGCTGTGCAGCTCGCGCAGTGCAGTGCAGCAGCGGGTATCTGAATGTATCGACCGTGTATACGACGCGCGAGGGGGCGCCATGGACCAGCCCCGAGTCCTTTGCTTGCGGAGCGTGCGTTTATCTCTCTGCTGGCTGCCTTCTTCGGACGAGAACAGCGAGCTCGTCTGCCCGCTGTGCCAGTCGCAGCCCGTCGCAGCACTGCCCCGTGTATCCTGTGCAGTGCGATGAATGGATGTACGACACTTGCAGCTGTCTGCTGCCTGTGCTCGGTGTGTGCGAGAGAGCAACAGCAGCACTCGCTGGCCACTGCATCACTCCAGCTCGACAAGCACAGCAAGCAATCGAGGTCGCAACATGGACATCGACACACGCACGCACACACACACGCACACACAGGCCTTGAGCTCATACTACGCTCGCATTGAATTGCCTTGCTGATCTACTCTGCATTCCCAAGCTCTTGCTGTCCCATACGGTATTCCCGCACACTAGCCGCGAACATGACATGACGCAAGCCATGTACCGGTACTTCGACCGGCAGGACTCGCAGGCGGCGTGGAGGCTGCTCTTCAGAGACAAATCCATTCCATCACCCCGCAGCGCATCCCACGATCTACCTTCATTGCCATGTCTTGATCCTGTTGCTGTCATTCCCTCTTCGCACGCACGCGGGTAAACGCAACAGCTGTCGGACACCGCAGCAGGTCAAGGCAATCCCGCAGCCTTGATCCTGTGCCAAAAGGCTCGCTGGGCGTCTTTGCTCGTGAATGCCGTTCGAACGAATTGTATATAGACCAGCAGCTCACCAGCTTGGACAAGAGACACTTTTTCGAGTAAGCAGTCCAAGCTCGACTGCTGCAGCTCCGTGGTGCGTGCTTGCAGCTCGGTACAGCCTGCGAAATCTGCAGTGCGACTGACGCCAGTCTCCCGCGGCCATGTGGGGCGTGCATGTTCGTGGGTCCAGCAGGTCTCCAGATCGTGATGTAGCCGGTGCCGTAGTCGCATTGCTCTCGATGCAGCCTTGTTGGTCCTGCACAGCTTTTGCCCCCTCGATGTTGCGCAAACTGCCGAGGTCGCAAATGCACCAATTTTAACAGCTGTATAAGTCTGCTTCCTGCTTCATCCCAATATGCTCCGCCCGGTATGTTTCCATCTTCGAAGCATTCTGTCGAAGCGTTCAAAGATTGCGAGGATCCATCATCGAGAATCGTAGTGTCTTTATCCCTGGAGCATGCTTAAAAGATGCGCATAAGAGCAAACATGAACAGCCAAGCCGCCATGACCGCCCCTACGGATCCAACGATGAACCACATGGTGACTCCACCAGTTTTCTTGTATTCTTTAAGCCTATCACGTTCTTTGATCATTCCTCCGAGATTTCCCTCGAGCTTCTCATCTGCATTTTGTAGAAGCGTTTTATCTTTTTCTAGTAGTTGGGCGAATTCAAGACTGTTCATCTTTAATCGACCGGCCATTTGAGCTAGCTCTTCGGTTAGGGATTCTTGTTCGCTGCGATGGTGAGAAAGCAGGTTTGAGAGTGATTGAGTTGATGGAGTGGGATTCGGAGCGCCGCTGGGAGCGCCGGTACTTCTGCTTGCAGTAGTCGTTGAAGGCGGGTCGTTGCTTCCATTCGACAGCGTGCCTTCATCCAGGTCTGAGAAAGGTTGTAGGCTCAAACTAGCGCTGCCAGTCGGACCCGAAGAAGATCGCCTTCGCAAATTCGAGCCTCCTCCATTCTCCTCATCCGCCTCGCCGCCAAGAGAGAGCAAGTTATCCTCTGCGGCGGCCCGGCGCGTCTCCTCCTCCGTGAGCTCGGGGTTGACATGTGTTTTTTCTCGGTTAGAATCGCCTGAAGCGAGCTCTTCTTGCGGAGTAGATCGAGATGGTGCTTGTAAGGCTGCTACGGGAGGCTCTTTCGGACGAAGGTGCTCGAGGTTTGGGACGTGCTTGTCGGATTTGGGTTTAGGAATGTTCTGATGTTGCCAAGCCGCCAAGGTCAGTCGACGACGAGAGCATTGCTGATACAGAGAGTCGCTTCTACCTCTAGTACGCGCTGATAATGCGCTTGTAGCTTGTCCAGCCGGGTATCGAGGGCGTGTCTGCGTGGCGAATGCGTGTCAGTCGGTCCGGACGCATGGGACGAGGGCACAGCAACGTAGCCCACCTCGTCTGCTGATCATGCACCGTATCATCCTCGAGCATTCGTTTTGCGTTTCTTATGCTCTGTTGCATGGTCATTCAAGCAATAGACGTGATCGTGCGTCAGTCCAACAGCGTGTATCTCGTATGCAACAGCGTCCAGCGACGCACTGAGAGGGTGGACAGTGTCTTGTAGTAGTCATAGTCTGAATTGTGTGGTCGTGTGCTGTCCTGCTGTTGTTTATCATGTGGTGAGGACGTCGCCTGCTCCAGCCTGACCAGCATCCGTTCGAGGTTGATGGCGTCGCGGTGAGCTTGCTGGGCGGTCCGCGAGGATCCCATGTTGAGCGAGACCGCGTGCACGAGGAGCAACACGGCACTGTGATACTTCACCCTGTGCATGGCAGCTCAAGATTGGCTTGCAGCACTCTTCCGGCCATACACTGGCTGATCGGACTCCTGTAAAAGCTGGATTAAGAGCATTCAAAACGCAGCTTGGATCCGCTCAATTGCACGGCTGCTCCATGACAAGCACACGCTGACACTCGCACACTCTTGGACACCTCCCACTGCTGACCGCGTCCGACTGCCGCTGCCATGGTCCCGCTAGACGACCGTGAGCAATCTCCGACGCATGACTCTGCAATCTACGCGGAAGGAAGAGTATGAACTGATGACCTGGGAATTGGCGATGAGCAGGGCTCCGGCTGGGTCTCACTTCTGGATTCGTCAGGTGTGCATTTATACTAAGACACGCAAGATGAAGAGACCGCGCTCACTCGCTCACTGCATTCGTGTGGCCATCCAGCATCGCATTCTGGATTGTCGTCTATGTACCCCAGATTGCAGAGATCATTTACCTGCAGACGGGAGAGGGGCTGTCTGTACTCTTCTTAGTGATTGTAAGTGATCTTCCAATGCTCCAAAATCACGCCCATCCCTCCTTAGTGCTGAATATTGTCCCCTTCCAGTGGCTCACCGGCGACTTGACCGGACTCGCAGGCGCGCTTGCTCAAAAGCTCACTCCGACCATCTCCCTCTTGGCGATCTATTACGCGCTATGCGACATCCTCATGCTATACCTCGTATACTACTATCGCGCCAAGAGACGAAATCACCCCGAACTGTTCAAATCGCATTCTGCATTCAGTCGCGCTCATCATGCTTCTGAAAGCGGTAATGGTGCTACGGCAAATGAGCGCTCTCCACTACTTCGAGCTTCGAACGCTCGTAATAACGAAGAAGAAGAAGAAGAAGAAGACTCGGTCGCCAGCTCTGAGACCGCAAAAAGCCTCATCGCGCGGGCGCGCTCCTGCATCGTTCGAAACTGGATCTCCATCCTCGCCTACTTCCTAGCTTGCGTCTTCATATTCACAGTTGGTCTAGTAAGCTGGATCAGCACTGGCAAACATAAAAACCTGCCTAGGGAAGACGAGAATTGGTCTACTGCGGGTCAAATCGTAGGATGGTGGTCTGCGGCACTGTATCTCGGATCGAGGATTCCGCAAATTATGAAGAATACAGAGACGAAATGTCAAGGTCTTAGCTTGATGATGTTCTGCTTTAGGTGGGTGGTCCTTTCTCCTTGTGTGGGATGCTGGGCTGCAAGTTGACGATATGTCTCTTCTCGACCGCCGCGATATGTACCCTTTTCGCTCCCATCCTACCATCACGCCTTTGAACCTAACGCAACGCTATTTTTGCTCGCGTCGCCCGCATTGCGCACCCACAGCGTTCTTGGCAACGTCACCTACTGCGGGACGATTCTCTTCCCTTCTACCGCGCCACAGCACGTGTGGCTCAACTTCAGCTGGCTCGTAGGAAGCGCAGGCACCATCTTTCTCGATTTCTTCGTCCTTGGACAATTCGTGTGGTATCGAAAGGATCGCAAGGAGAAGATCTATATCGCTGGAGGAGAGAGTGGCATCAGCGGGATATAAGCATTGCTGGTACGACCTTTGTGTGCGCTTTGCGAGATTGAGCGTTTGAGTAGTTATTGTCGTGGACTTTTCTTTGGACTATTCCTTTAACTTGTTGTTTGAATAGCTGGCTATTGCTTGGATTAGAATGTACAGATAGAGCGAGAGGAAAGCATCTCTTCGCCACCGGATTGGCATGAGCGAGAGTCCGACTCTGGGAACAAGCATGGAATGGGCTAAGCACGACCAGCGTGTGTCGCGCATTGCTCTCACTGAGAATGCTTGATGTTGAATCTTCTTTGAGGTTGCCCGCCCGCTTCTGCCTTTCTCGCGCTGCTCGCCGTCCTTCTCGCTCCTGCCAATCGACGGACACTCGATAACGCAGACCGTCCATCTGCTTCGCAACAGCAGCAGGACACCCACGTTGCTGTTCATAGCATCCACCACAATGCTCTCAGCCACGCACGCAGTCCGCCGTCTGGCCGCGGGTCACTCTGCGGCTCTGCATCGGTCCATTGGCGCTGGAGCTGCTCGCAGCCTGAGCTCGACGACGACGATGAAGAACAGCAACACGACACACGACCCAAGCAAAGTAGCTGGATCAGTACTGTCTGAGCAGAAACCTGCACAGGCAGACTCGACCTCGCGCGAGATCATGGCCTCGGAGACGGCCGCGGAGGCAGACGCAGCTTTGACGAAACACCGCGCGGATGGAGAACCTGTAGCAGCAGGTGTCGTGTCTGGAGCGCCTAAGGAAATCTTCAGAAGGCCTGTGAGGCTTTACCAGCCAAGTCAAGAAAGTTCGTCTGCGCTCTAGTATTGATTCTCATGCCCTTCGAGATGCCTTGCTGAATCTCTGACGCCTTGCAGGCATTCAGAGCGCCAGAGCTACGAGGTGCGCTCCTATACTTTACGGAACGAGACGTCTAGCGATTCTAGCTAATAGATATTTGCTTGATACAGTCACCACTGGCGAATTGATTGGGATATACCGGGCTCGGCATTCCGCTGGGAAAATGCATTGATGGGGTGCGTTCTGGCATTCTGCTGTGTGCTTTTTTGCATCGAATGCTGACCTTCCCGTGACGCACAGATGGGCTTCGTCGGCGGATTATATGCAAGGTGAGCTACAATAGCACACATATGATCGGATTCAGGTTCCATTTGGACCCACCTGGCTCACCTACTCCTGCCGTGGTCACAGGCACGCACTTGAAGTTCAAGACCAAGGAGGATGCTATTCGTTTCGCCGAAAAGCAGGGTTACCCATGTACGTCTATCGTATCACCAATCCAGGCAGCTGCATACGATAGTGCAGGCGTCCCGCTTTGAGTCTCGCAGGCGGCTAAGCTTGCTGATGCTCTGTGTTTTACACCTTCAGGGTTCGTGCAGGAGCCGCACCACGCCAGGACGCCACCCAAGGCATATGCCAACAACTTCTGTGCGTTCAAAGCTTCGCGTACCTCGGAATCCTACGATTGCAATGCGACTGACTTCAATGTACTTCCATAAATGACAGTGTACAGCAAGGACAAGCTTCGCTACATCCGGACAAAGTAGACGCTTACTAGGCTTTGACGTCTTGCGTCATGGATAGCAGAGAAGTGATCTCTTGCAGCTCGTGTTAATGGAGAGAAACCACGGCGTCCCTTTGTTGAACGGGCTGACCGACTCGCTGCCACTGCATAGCAAGCCCTCGATGTGCCCCTGTAATGTATATCGATAATCCGACCGCCAGGCGGTCATCATGTCTTCGCTCTCGGCTTACCAGAGGCTAATCATGCTATCGGGGCAAGCCAAATGCTTCTTCAAGGATAGCGAAGAGGAGCCGGTCGCTCCGTCCTGATGATTTCAAGACTAGTCAATCCTCCAACAGTGACGCCAGGCGAAAGAAGATGGTTTGCAGAGCAGATGTAGTACAATTCAGACTACAACGCAAGAATAGCTGCAAGAGTCTTCGGGATGATGAGAGATTTAGAGGGAAAGAAAAATCAACGCAGCAAGATGTGTCAAGCAAGAATGGTATCAAGACGGCGCTATGCGCCTCAGTGTCGAAGCTCGAGACTGTCAAAATATCGTCGAGCGGTGTCATCCGTTCGGCAGAGCCTCCAGCTCACACTACCTCCTGTCGTTAAAATGAAAGCACAAGAGGTTGTCAAATATGCTCGAAAAGCGGCCAGCGTCTCGACGCTGCTGGCCAGCTCCGTGCTGTCGATTGCCATGACGATGGCGAGGGCGACGACGGGCCTGGGACGGGGCGGGCGCACCGATGAAGGCTGGCGACCTATGGTCCGAGACCAACATATTTCGGGCCTCGTTCTCGCTTTTGAAGACCATAGCCCAAGGATCGGACCCACCAGTCTCGTATCGGAGCCATTTGCCGGCGTAGCGGTTGACCGACTGACGATCCCATTGGCCTCGCTTCTCCTTCTGCATGGCACGCGAGGTACCTCCGTTGGCAGACGAGTACAGAGGCAAGCGAACACCGTGCTGTCCGAAGGGTAGCACCACCTCGATGGTACCGTCGTTGTTGGCCCAGAGCTCCCTGGCGCTGGCAATCTGTCGAACCTCCTGATGGGGCCTGGCGACCACCTGCGGAGCGGCCATCGTGCTGCGATTGTGCTTAAGCTGTACGATATACGGGCGAGGTGAGTGGAGCACTTGGAGTCCTTGGTGAGCGAGCCGCTCACCTTCACCTTCTGTGATGCGCCAAATAGACTTTGCGCGATTCCGTCTTCTCCAGATCAAGGCTTGGCCTCGGTGGCTTGCTTGAAGGAGAAGCTAAGGCAAGAGCAGCAACCGCTTCGAGAGGGCGCTTTTTGTCTGCTCTTGCGCTAGCGCACAGCCTCTGGTTTTATAGTCGGCTGATTGCGCTGGGTCACCTGGATGGTCATCCGCCCTGCGTGCGTTACACTACCGGTACAAAGCACTGCCCTTATCTCCGCCAGGCCGATTTTTGCAGGTCACGAGCAAGGTCTACTTGGAGGCTGTGCGCGCGTTGGTTTTTGAGACTACCATGCTCCTTTGTCGCGGGACCACTTGGTGTGCATAGACTCCAGGAGTGAGCCTGCAGCACACTGTGGGCGACTATGAGAAGCGCTAATCCATTTGAAGCAGACCTTGGCCTGCTGTTCGTCGGAGCGGATGTGGAACGTCTCATTGCAGCTGCTTCAGCCGCACTCAGGGAGGGCGCGGAGGTTCTGGTCTGGCCATTGGCCAGACTGAAGGGGCTATGCAGTGCTGGGTTTGTTAGAGGGGGATGAGTGCAGCCCTTGCACCCCCTGCTTGTTGCAGAGGATAGACAGGACAGAAGCTGAAAGCGTCAATTGTCGCTGTCTCGTTCATTCAGGATGAATTCTTCGGTACTCCAAGAGTCGTCGATGATGAGCAGATCATTAGTGTACACCACGCTCATCGCGCTGGAGGAGACTTCACCAAGGAGAAATTTGAGCACATGTAGTCCATGTACTTTGCTTCAGCACGCTGCTCGGCAGCAATGGTGTCGGATACATGTCACAGCCTAGTCTCTTCAAGCAGTCACCATTCGCGGTGCCCTATCTTGTCGATCTTGCAATCTTTCCGTTCTAAAAGTCTCGTACTTGCATTCGGTTGCGTCTTTCAACGTCTGAACACCAGCGTAGTGCCAGATAGCGAGAGGCAACGATTGTGATCAATTTCAGTATTCCAAAAGAGCCTACTAAGCACAAGGCTTGACTCACCTTCCAGCCAGTGGTGAACAAGACGCGCTTCAAGCCCGTGTATTCACAATGCAACTCGGTCTCCACTTGTGCTGTTCCATATCTAAACTGCCTGGTGAATCGCGCATGAGACGTGGTCGTGTCGTGAGACTCCTCTGCAAGCGGCTCCAAGGGGAACGATTCTGGCGAAAAAAACGATATCGGAAAGACACGCTCCAGCTCGCCGATTGTCGGTCTTTCTACGAGCGTTGAGAAGCGCTTTATCTTGCTCTCGTGGCAGCGCATTGAGTTGCTACGCGAGCGAATGACATGCGGCTCTGGAATCTGCGCATTCTCATCTTCGCTTTCTCCAAGCTTGATTGTCTCTTCGTCAAGCTCGCCCCCTGTGGACCTTGAAGTCTTTACGTTGGCCTGGCTGAAAGTCACCGGATCGAAAATAGCTCCTTGACCAGTAAAAGCGCGTACTGCAGCTTTTGTAGCTTCCAGCTCGACGAGAGATAGTTCGTCTGCTCGAGCGATAACTGGGATGACATTAGTCCGCTTAGCGAGTTGCTGCATGATGTCGAGATGGTGTGGGCATATCGACATGCCATGGAGGTGAGAGCTGGAGAACGCGGTCGTCTTTACCAGATCCTCGTCCCCGTGATGGATATTAGAGCCGCGAATGAAGCATGTAGGCGTGAGGAAGCTGCATGCATAGGTATACAGACGCATGATCAGCTTGACTGAGTCACTAGCCTTTGCAAAGCTGCTCGCACACAGCAGCGTGACAGCCGAACTCACTACAAGCAGACATGCACATGCTGGTCGGCAAAGCTCAACCGTTCCCTCACTACCGCCTCTTCACCTTGCAGGGTCGTCTCTAGCTTTCCTTCGACGTATCCGAGCAGGTCGAGAGCGCGGAGGTCGGCTGTAATGTTTGATGAACAGCTGGCTCGGAATGAGAGCGCGGCGAAGGAGGTGAGGGAGAGCCGGAGACGCTGTCCTGGCGGAGTGGTCGTGGTAAAAGCGATGGAATGTGGTCTGTGAGCATAGAGACAGGTCAGGCAAACCAGTCATGATACCAATGCTGCAGCCGGGCGTGGATCGGCAGCTCACTCTGAGGACATTGGGTCTGCGCCAAAGCTGGACAGACGGACGCTTTCCAGCGCTTTCTTGTTCGTTTCCTTGCTTTTATCCACATCCAGCGTCTCTACCATTAACCTGATGCAACTCTTCTTGCCTGCATTCTCCGCACCCGCAAAGAGGATATTGAAGGTCGGTATCTGCTTGTGTCGCTCCTTCACAGACGGCAAGACCAGCGGCGGGACTGGCGGGATGATGTATGATTGTTGTTGCTGATGATACTGAGAGTGCGTCGACCAAGGTGTGTTGGGCACGCTAGTCGTCGCGAGGCTGTCTGCACGATTTCGACGGATGGAGCCTGGTCTGCCAACGGTGTTGTAGAGGCTCTTTGCCCTGCCGCCAGCGGTATACACGAGCGAGGCAGTTGGCGTTGGCGGACTGTACGTGTGCCTGTGCTGCGAATGCGACTGGACATCGATATCGCGCACGCTGCCCAGCTCGTCAAAGTGGATGATAGATATCGGAGTGTCTGTGTGCACGCTGTGTCGCAGCGTAGCGAGCAGGTCGGGCGAGGACGCTCGTCCTTGTTGAACACGGCGGGCGTGGACATCGTGCAGCGCAGGCAAGAGCTCGAATGTCGTCCCTTGGATGTAGTGGTATGGCCCAGTGCCATTGTCTGTCGGTGTTGAATGTCCTTTGACCGTTCCTTCGACGCCTTGCTGACCGTGCTTGAGGCCGCCACTGGAGTCGCGCTGGCGCTTCTGCAGCTTGCGTCTGACCGTCTTGAACATGGTGAAGGTCGACGAAGATGGCAAGAGCACAAGGAGAGCAATATTCAGCCTGCGCTCGTCTGACGTCCTCGTCGCCCGTCGTTGCCTTTCCGACGCCTTCCTGGAGACCAGTGCACGTGATGAATAGCGAGGCGCGCGCAGCTTCGGATGATGGAACAGCTCAAGAGCGCTTGCAGGCGTGGGAGGGATGGAACGCAGTGCATCAGCGTGAAGAGATGCATCACAAGTGACCACCTCCGTGCGCTCCGACAAAGGCGCTATTGTTCTCAAGGTGGCGAGGGGACACGGCCAGCCGCACGTCCAGGCTTGAGCGTAGCGAAGATTTGCAAAAGAATGCATGTAAAGAGAGGTGAAAGCTATGATACTGGGGAGGTGCATAGGAGAATCAGTTTCAGTCAATCATCAAGCTCATAGCTCGTCAGGCCATGCACCACATACCAGGGCAAAGAACAGGTGAAGTCTCCTCACGGAGAGCAGCACGCATGGCCTCGATGGGATAGAGAGGAGCTACAGTGGTGAGAGTCGCTTGATGCGCACGTCACTAGTTCTATGTGCGCTACGCTTGCCCTTTGCGCTTCTTGAGCGCCCAATTGATGAAATTTGGCACATCGTGGGCAATTTGGCTTGGGAGCTGTGGGACATACATCAAGGATGTGAGCTGTAGTCGAATTAATCGCGGACAGCTGTTACTCACTGCTAGATCTGTAGCTAGCTGAGGAAGAGCACCACCAGCGGACGAGGCAGTCGCCATCCTATCGGGACAGTCGCGCATTCTCAGCACAACCGCAAACAGAGAATATCGAGCGTTCTCTGTGAACCCACCTCCATCGCACTTTGAGCTGACCGTCTTGGCCCACGACCTCTTCAATACACTCTACAGACGTGTACTTGCCTCTTGCATATCCTTTGCTGACGGGTACGTCGAGGACGGGGACTTGAACGACGATGAATCTCCGCCTGTCGCCGGGAGGGCTGGCAATTTCAGCATTTGCTGTAGAAGTAGATGCCGAGGGCTTGATGGGATCCAGGTCTTTTGTGAGCACTAACGAGGCAAACTCGCGGTTTGCAGTGCCGATGGGCGTCTTGTACTGGATTGTGCCCAAAAAAGAGCATGGAAAGAGCAAGCGAGTCAGCGAGTACACGCCACGCGGTAAGATCGCTGCGCTTCCACGCATTCAGCAAGCGCACCTGTATCAACCAGACTGGACGGATGACAGGATTCACACTCTCAGTGCATCATTATATGTATTGCCCGTGCCTACCAGCTCACCCTCTGCCCTTGGGAATTCTGCCTCTCTGAGCGACTTTATCTTGCTGGCGTGTTTGAGGTCTGGAACGTATTCCTGCTCGTTGGGGGTGTGATTCTGGCAAGAAGTCGAGCACATCAGCTGCAATACAGACGTATGCTCATTGCTCTGCGTGCGACCCACCAGGAGCAATCCACTGCGGTACTCGTCGTACGCCAGCTCGCCGTCTGCCATCGTGCCATGCTCGCTTTCTCGCATGTGCCAATTCAAACGCTCCGAGGCATTCTGAGGGCCTCTCTTGTATGTGTGCACCTTGTGCCCACCGTCCTGCGTGTAGGTGCGACCCTGCTTCCAGTCCTGCTCGCTGTCCAGCAGCTGCTGCGCGGCGTCAAAGGTCGCACTGATGGTCGCGAGTGAGAGCTTGTCGACGTGCGAGAGCGACACGCCCGACTGTGTGAAGAGCGACATGGCGGGGATGTAGACTGAGATTGAGCGGAGTGGTCAAGAGCAGAGAAGCAGAGCTCGATGCAAGTGAGCGCATGGAGAAGCAGCAGTTTGCCACCGCCGACAAAGGTGAGCGTAAGCATGCAGCGGAGGAGCAGAAGCTAGCCCCCCTCGTCCGACATGCTCGCACAGAGCCACGCAGCGAGTGACTGAGTGCGTTGCATGTCATCGCATCATTGCGTATACTGTAGTACGACAGCCAGCTCAGTTGCCACAGCGCAGACACCAGTCTGGTCACGTGACTGGCTTCTGAGCTCTGGATACCACCAGCATTGCAGTGCTCTGCTCTCGACGAACTGCGTACCTTGGCTGCTTGTTGCTCATTCTTGCGGGGCGAGCCTTCATTCATGAGCGGACTGACGACCTGAATTGGCGACATCATCGGTATCAATAATGGGAAGGCGGCTCAGTGCCATACCCGCTACTCGTAGATTTGCACCGCCCAGGGTTCCGTGCCAGTCGAAACCCGCTGCAGTGCAGGAGGCAGTCAGCTGACTGCCTTCCGGCAGGTGGCCGCTCCTCTTCACCCTCCTCAGCTCCCTCTCTTTGGCTCCGAGGGCAAGTCTCCTCTCTTGCATTCGCTCACTTCTGCATTTTTCGGTCCTGCTCTCAGCAGAAGGACCTCGCTCGCCAAATAGATCCTCCTGACTTGACATTGCTGATATCTCCGGACGGTGGCTGCACCTTTCAATGCACTGGATGACAACAACGTGAGGATCGAGCGGGTCTTCGGCCAGGATTCTGCCAACGCGACGTGAAGACTTGAAGTAGAGCAAGATGGCAAAATGTCGATCCTCGTTACCACCGAGGTACATTATCCGAACAGTGGGCGTTACTCACAAAAGCTGTCGACCCTTCCACTATATCTTGGAGTTAATGGAGGTGGCGTGCGCGCTGAGGCTATATGGGAATCGAACGGACGCGGGGGCGGTCAGTGGAACTCTGACAAATTCCATGGGTCGTATATACGGTACTCTATTCAAGGCAACTGGGCCATCTCTTACGCAAGGGTGGAGAATGCCAGATCTCAGCCGGTGCTCGACCCTAATTCGCCTGCATATGTGCCCCCTCCTCGTCCGACAAGTCCTCACGGTCTTCGACGGCTATTCAATGGCATTCGTCGTCGCTAGACACGCCTATATGGCACAGCTCTCTTACCTATTTGGACTGTCCCAGATATGATTCCTTTGCAACTTTTGCGTTTCCGTAGTACCGTTCCGTTCACATCCTCCTCCTCGTCAAATGTACTTATTCTTTTGCAGTCCTTCCAATGTTCTGCCTCCATACCTTTCTTGAAACCTCCTTTCTTTGCATCTCCTCGCCTTCTTATTTATAGCAGTCTGCGCGCGTCTCTGAAGCTCCACGTCTACTTTTCGAGCATACATGCCTTGTCCCCCTCTCCGTCAGATGTACCCGTTCCTTCTACCTGCTGTTTTGGTATCATGCCTCTCCCCACGTCCAGTGGAACGCTCTCTCCTTAGCAGTTGCACACAAGGCGATCTGTATGTGTTTCTGAAGCTCCAGGCCGTAGACTGCGAGCGAGTAGGCATGCCTTTGACGGGTCGCTCTCAGAAAAGCGAGCCCCGCAATGGACTTGTGTCGTTGTCGTCTAATCACCATGCTCGTTTCTGCACGCTGACACCGATTAGTATGCTCTATGTTCTCATACAAGGTCGTAAGATGCAGCTGCACAACCCCATCACTCGAGAAGGTGTCAGATTTCAATGTGAGCTAATTCCAACCCTGCTAAGCTCTGCGATGATTGTGATCCTCTCAGCATGTCAGGCACGGCTTCAACGCAATCATATGGAGCTGTTCGTTGTTCATTGAAAGCGAGGGCAGGTCACAGCACATCTAGCCTCTTCGGACGCACCGAAGAGCAAGAAGGCACAATATATACGACTCTGTACGCATTCACGGGCATGCAGTTGCACTTATGCGCCATCCATTCTGCTATCGCCTTGCTCGTCTTTGCCGTCTTCCTTCGCTGTTCGAGGCGCGGCAGCAGACGAAGCCTCGCCTTTCTCTGCCATAGCAGGCTTGTCTGATGACGCTGCCGCATCCGCAGGCGTCGGTGCAGGGCTTCCTGTTTCGGGAGGGGCAGCCTTGTCCGCAGGCACATTCGCCGTCTCCTCCTTCTTTTGCTCAGCACTGTCCGGCATTTGAGCATCCCTGTCTGTCGTCTTATCACCTTGCGTTTCGCTGATTTTCGCGTCCGCAGCCTCATTTTCATTCTTCTTCCGATCCTTTTCGGCCGCCTGCTCTTCAAGCGCCTTATTCCGCTTCTCCAACCATCTGCCAAGACGTGCTTTTCGCTTGCTGGCGAGATCCTTTGCGCCTTCGGCATCCAATTCCGTTGGCCAGTCGCGATGCATCGCATCTTCAGTGTCGGCTTGCCAGAACATGCGATAGCTACGCATGCAGATGCGCGATTCGAGATCCGAGCGGGCGAACAGCTGTGGTCGCGTTGCCGCTGCTTCTTGTGTCTTGACTGCTCGCAAATTGCGCTGGTTCACGACATTGTTCATAAGCTCCTTGTTTGAGAGGGGCAGACCTTTCGTATGATCGTCACCGATGAAAGACTCGATATACCGCTCCCAAGCTTTCGAGAGATCGCTCTCATCCTCTGGCAGCACTTCGTCCTTGCCAAGCAACTGGAAGGCCAATAGATGGCGACGAGGCAACCATTCAATGCGATAAAGATGCTCGTCTGAACCGGCTGCTAGCTCTGCGTTCATACGGTAGCTGATCTGCTGTGCTTGCGCAGTGGTCGGATATCGCCGGTCATCAACCAGCAACTTGAAGATTTCGCCGTTGGCAGCATACGTCTCTCTATTTGAATCGATCAAACTCCACACCGTCTTGACGAGGGATGAGAGCAGCTTGTCGATGGTGAAGATGTGGTATGACTTGTTGCCAAACAAATTGCGTACGCCATCTTCAAAAGTTGGCTGATCAATCTCCGATCCAAACAGCTTCTCGCAAAGTTCGAGCATGCTGTCGTACAAGAAGCTCGGCGTAGGCGTCTCCTGACCCGAAAAGCGTGGATTCGCCTTGCCAGCTTTGGTGTACGAAGAGTTGTTGAGCGCGTTGTCAGATGCTGTTGATCCTAGCGACTTTGCACTTTCTTTCATCGTGTGTAGGCGAGAGTAAAGAAGTTGAAGAAGGCGTATTGCACAATAATACGGGGTATTGCAGAAGAAGTTGAATCGACGGATCTGGTGCTGGCCATCCCGCTGAGCATTGTGCAGAATAGGTGTAGTTTGTCCGGCTTGAGGAGGTGTGGGACCTGCAGAGTCGCTTGAGCTGGCAGTAGGCGGGGTAGGCGGGGGAGGCAGCATGGGACCATTTTCTACCACATCATGCGCCAGTTGCATTGTCTCGGGAGGAGCGTTCGGATCATATAGCGAATGAGCAGAAGGGGTTCGGGGGCGCTGAGCCTGCTCTATGGTCTGCGTGGCGGAAGCCACAGCGGTGCGGACGACTTCCACCCCTGTCATTGCATCGAGTCCAGCTGCGGAAGCAGGAACGTCGGTCTTGAAGGAGCTCTCGCCGTTGGCTTCTTGCTCTGCTGCAGAGGCAGTGCCGTTTGTTGAGTCCACAGCCGCAGTTGTGCCTGCCATTTGGGTGTCCTCGCCGGCAGCCGGTGGCACTGGCGTGGTATCACGCGAGGAAGCAGGCGTCATCTCTGCAGCTTCCAAGCCATTCCGGACTTTGCCCGCACCAGAGCCTGCTTCGCCAGACCCAGCATTCTTCATCGCCTTCTTCCGCAGGTCGCCAAGCTTCTTGCCGGATGCAGTAGCGCCTGCTGCCAAGGCCGTCTTCTTACCGTTGGCCTGTCGGCCATCGACGGAAGAAAGCGCAGAATCAGAAATGTCATCGTCTGACAGGCTACCGGAGTTGTCATCGTCTTGCACTGGCGTAAGCATCGCATCCAGTACAGATACTGGAATAGCAAAGACCAGCGATGTAAGTGACCGAAGGAAAGCTTCTATCCGGTCTCGTTCAGCCAGAGTGTGGTAGCCTGGTGCTCGGTCGAGGTACGAAAGGAAAAGCTTGAGCGAGTCGAAGAGGACAGTCTCGTCCGAGATAGGGTAAGAGAGCTGATATGTAGCTGCAGGCGGGCGGTAAGGTAGCGGCGCAGCGATTTGCTTCTGCATTTCTGTTCGTCGCAAAGTCTCGATTTCTGTGACCAGCGATTTGGGATTGATGTACCGCTTGTCTTGGGCCTTGAAGGTGATGCCTTGGTGCTACATATGCAGACTGTCAGCGAACCCCAAACTAGCAGCACTGGAACGCAGACTTACGTCGAGACTCCTATAGAAATTTTTGGCATCAACCTCTCGCCAGACTCGGTTCCACTCACGCAGAGCTCGCTTCCACTCCTCGTCCTTTTGTTTGAGGCGTGCGAGCACGATCGGCACACTGACGCATGGATTCTCATGCAGGGCAGCGATAACCTCACGGCCAATCTCCTTGCCGTACACCTTTTTAATGATGCGCTGGTACAAGCTCTTGCTCTGGCCGCCGAGACCAGGTTTCAATCTGAACGACTCTCGCTCTTTCGGCGTCATGGTGGCGATCTTGCCAGCTATCGGTTCGAGAAGCGCGATTGTTCGCAAGTTCGCCTCAATGTGGAAGTCGTATTCGTATCTGTCGTCCTCTGAGCGGTGTAGAGCCTCTTCGAATGGATTTTTGCGGTGTGCCATGAAGACTTCCTCGCTGCCCATGCTCATGACGGACAGCCACTCGTCATTGAGCACTTCCCAACAAAGCTTGTCCCGTCCGGAGCAGTGCATATTAATCTCCTGCAGTTGTAGCGAGTCAGCGATTGATCCTCCCACGCTGCGCGTCGCAAAACTCACGCTCTGAGGCAAGCGCTTGTAGCTTGGTCCTGCTGACTCGGCTTTTGACAAGTCAAAAGTCCTGCGCTCGACGACCGGCGTGTTCTCCACGATCCACTCGCCATTCTCGATGGTCCGCCCATTGACATTCAAGCCATCTTGCCAACCAACGAGATGCCTGAAGTCGAGCCACAGATCAGGCGCAGAGCCAATGAACAGCCAGGCCCTCGAGACTAGCGTAGGCAGGTCAATGATATCTTGTGTGAACAAATTGAGAAGCTTGAGGAACTCATAATAGGTGAATTTGTCATCGATGAAATCTGCAACGCGGTCAAAGAAGAGGTGCTCGTCGCCGGTCATCTGTGACTGCGGAGGTGCGGCTTGCGAGACCATGCCTGATCCTCCCGAGCCGGGCAGGGTGTATCCAGGTGGCAGATAGCTGAGTATAGGCTGGGGATATGTTGGCGGGGCGCCATCGTAGCGTAGATTGCTCGACTGGGCAATGGTAGGAGGATCCTTGACACCTGCTGCCGCACCTTTGCCGACCTTCTTGCCGCCAGGTACTGCTTTTTGTGCTGCTTGCTGGTGCTGCTGTGGAATCTGCTGGCTTCTCATCGGCGGAGGAGCGAGCGTAGCAGGGTGACCTGACAGAGGAGCGTCGGGCATACGGTCCTGCGCAGGTCCACCAGCTGCTCTCTTACGCTTTTGCGCTGCCGCCGTTTCCTCGGCGCGCACTTGGCCAGACCTGCCTGCGGCTTGAGCAGCAGCTGCCGCTGCTTTCGCTGTAAACAGAGATCTATTCAACTCGTCTCTACGGTACTGCAGGCTGGGTCTCACCTTCAGCAGCTTGTCCAGCAGCAGAATGATCGGGCAAGAACTGCTTGAATTCATCAAGCAGATCCGGCGCGGTCCTAAACAAGCTCGTGACCTGCTTGTACACATCTTGAATCGGTCTCTGTTCTTTTTGGTACGTTTGCAAAATGTCCAAAAAGGTCTTGTAGATCTCTGGCTCGCGTTGAAAGCGGTTCTTGATCTTGTTGACGTACGAAATGGCGTGGCTGCGGAGAATAGACGTATTCGCGTCAGGCTGCTGGCATGATAAAGTGTGTGAGACGCGCGCTTCAGACTTACTTGAACTCGATGGCCGGTCGACGACTATCTGAGCTGTTCGACAAGGCAGAGGCAGCTCCCGGGGTTGCCGTTCGACTTCCTTGCGCGCTTGCAGCAGGGGGAGCGGCCAGCGAGCTATTACTGCCCGAATTCTGAGTGGTAGCGGCAGGGCGCTGACTTGTGGGTGCGGTTACAGCCGCGTTTGCAGGCACAGCTGCAGGTGCAGCCTGCTTAGCTTGCGGCATTGGCGGCGGCGGCGAGCGTCGAGGAACGGTTCGACCAGACGGTGACATGTTGCTAGGTACCATGGCGCGTAATGGTTCGGCAGGAGGTCCCTTTGGTTGTTGTTGCTCTTCGCGCTTCACTGGGGCGGTGGCAGCAGATGCAACTGGAGCAGCTGGTGCAACGGGTTCCGTCTTGACTCTGGCGGCGCCGTGCGCTGGAGCCGCAGCAGCGGCAGCGGCAGCGGTGGTGCTGGCTGCCGGGCCTTGCGCTGCCGTGCGAGAAGCTTGGCCAGCAGCTGCTGCTGGAGTTGCTGCAGCACCTGCACTCGATGACGCGGCAGTACTCGCAGCGGCCTGGCCCGCTGGTCTTGCTGGTCCACCCGGTCGACCATAATTGGGCAAGCTGACCTGTCCCGGCAAGACTGTGCCAGCGAGTGAAGTCGCCTGGCCAGCTTTGAGCTGCTGCGTCGTGTAGGGAGTAGTCACGCGGTACGAGGTGATGTTCTCGCGGTTGTCTGGGTCGCAGAGGCACTCGATGCAGTATCCCTCTGGCAGGAAGAGATTGAAGCTCGAGATAAGAGTGGGATGGTTGCGGAAGAGGGACGAGACGCGGTCAATGACGCCAGGAGTGTCGATGCTGCGACGCAACGAGCATGTTCAGTCAGTGCACGTATTAGTCGCTCGGTTGATGGCCTGCGCCTACACCTGCGTCTTGAAGTCCTTCATGCTGAGAGTGGCAAAAGAGCAGGGTCAGGATAAAGTCAGGCAGAGACGCAGTGCATGCGACACGCACATGTCCAGGAACGAGTTGTAGGTGTCTGGGTCTCCCTTGAACTTGGCCTTGACCATGTCGAGATACGACAGTGCGTCCTTGACGTTGAGCGGTCGGAGGCCACCTCCAGGCGTGCTTCTCGGGTGGCTCGACGAGACGACGACGAGGTTTGGCTGCTGGTTAGCCGTACTGCCAGTGCCAGCAGTTGATGCTGCAGGACGGGCAGCGGCATTGCTTGCAGGTGTCGTGGTCGCGTTTGCAGACGGCTGTCCAGCGCGAGGCGGATTCGCGGTGGCTGCTTGACCAGGCTGCGAAGGCCGTGCAGGAGCAGCTGTGGCAGCAGCGGCAGGACCGCTACCAGCAGTTGACGCAGACGTCGATGTCGCAGCTGCTCCCTGCTGTCCTGCTGGCCGCGCTGCTCCTCCTGCGGGCTGCCCTTGGCCTCCTGCAGCCGCCCCAGCATTGCCAGGACCAGCAGACGCCGGCTGGCCCGACTGCTGCTGCATGCTCCTTGTAGTGGAGTGCAGTCGGATCCACAAGTGCGCGTCGCTGCTTGGTGTGTAGCTGTGTTCAACGTGGTCAAGGGCAAGAGGCAAGAGGCGTGGTGTCCGCTTCAAGCTGGTGGCAGCCACGGGACCTGCGAGCATCCAGGCAGCCAAGCAGACACAGCAGTGCAGACTGTTAACTTATGATAGTGGCACAAGTAGCACTACAGCCTGCAAACGTGTTCTACCCATTTCCTTCCACTTTGCTGGCTCTTCGCCACCGTCACCCTGCTCGCGGCTCGCCCTCGCCACCGCCAGCTAGACGCTTTTCTTTGCGCGATGTCTACTAATCTTGCACAGTGGCCTGTTCCGCGCTCAGACTCGCACTGGTTGTGTTGACAAGCTGATCTGACTCTTCGTAGCCCTGCCAACTCGCCTCGTCTGCTGACCTGCTCTGCCTGACGAGCTGATCCGCACTCGACAACTTGAAGAAGGGATGAAATGAGGCACTTCCCCAAGCCGGATTACTGCAATTGCAAGCATACAAAAGAACACACTGACTCTATCTTGGATCATAACCTGGTGCGCAGGACTTCGTGCTCGTGCTGCAGGTAGCGCAGACCAGGCCCCCGTCTTTGACTGGCATCGGAACACTGCCATTTGCGCAATAGAAAAGGATCACAGCCTTGCCTATCCAGTCTGTCCCCTTGCAGATGTTTGCGTCACTGATGTGCTACCACGCACTCTGCCCTCTTCTGCCATTCGACTCACCCACACTTTTTTCCCGGCTTCTCTCCTTGCGAGAGCAGCGTTTGCATACTCGAGCAGCAATTGTCAACGAGCAAAAGCTGGTCTACTGACAAAATCCATCCACCTCAATCAATGCTCTTGTGCATCATCTAGACACCTCTGGTCCAGCAGGCACGCAGGGCCCCAATACGCAGCTCGATACTAGACGTGACATAACCTCTGGGCAAAGCTGGTCTCCAAAGCACTCTTCACCAACGCATATTACTAGGTCACCATCAATACCGAGGCTTCATCATGCCTCTCAAAGGCAAGAGTCCACTCAATCCAGAGTTTGGCACCTAATTTGTCGTCGTCAGTCCATGCCGTATCTTTTGCATGTGGCTCACTGCGTTTTTCAGTCCGCCTGTAGCAGCTTGGTGAGTATTACCACCGTGCCCTCAGAACGTGCGCGGCCGAGAAGCTCTGGCTGATTTCTGTGGTGACGCCATACCTCTCAGCATCGTCACCGGCTGCTCATGGCATTTCATCCTTAACATCATTCTTTCGATCCTGTGGCTGCCAGGTGAGCTTCGTCACGAATTTCTGGGCTGGACCATGCCCGCAGTCCTACTCATGCATACTTTGCTACTCATTTAGGCGCCATACACGCAATGTATCTCGTATACAAGTCAGATCGCTCAGGAGTCCGTTTTGGCTTTCCGCTTTGCTGTGCGTTTCGATGGTAGCTGACCATGCAATCTTCCACAGTATGAGATCCGCGATCCTGAACTCAATGGCAATCAGTACACAGAAGTGCCTCGCTACGAGCGCGACGGTCGCGAGCGATCAAGGAGCAGGCAGCGATGATTAGCCGAACTCAGATTACTCGGATGGCCCATTTAGACCTGCTTAGCGTTTTATAGTAAGCTCGGGCTTGGTGAAATTGCGCTCGATGTATTGCGCCAGTCGAGCGATTACAGACAGCGGCCCTGCTGGCAGTCTCAATGTAGTGCGGTACGCCAAGCTTCGATCCGCTCTTGCGTGCTCGAACACATCGGGACGTCCCTGACTATCAGAGAGGAGTAGTCTACCTGCGCATAGCTTTTCTCTTCCGCCGCTTGCATTGCCTTCCGGATCGGCAAAAGAACTTCCTCGGACGGCCTTCCTGCTGCTCTGAGATTCCCACTCTCCCAAAGCGCGCGCTTGCCAAATTTTGACAGGAACCGTGCGCCAGCAATGTATTCCAATAGCCACCGGGGTGGGCCAGCGAACATTGACGCTACAGGTGAGTCCCCCCAGACTCCAACTGTATTCTGACTGGGATGTTGAAGAGAATCCCCGAAGTAATGGACGACAAAAAAAACAGGTCGCCCTTCAGGGTTGTCTTCCAATACCTGTGGGAAGGTCAATTCCGACTCATCCTGCGGCAGCGGCCAATTTTGAAAGGATGCTGGGATCTGCTAGTACCCCTTTGTCAGAGCTTGGGCATAAATGGAGTTCAATAGCACACACATACAGGCATGAAGGCAAATGCGGGTTTCGCATTGAAGCCATCGTAGTTGACATGTGTGAGGATGTCTATAGAGACTGCGTTTTGCGGGTCATTTATGCAGAAAATGTCCGCCGCGGCGAGCTGCCCGCGTACTCGTGCCAAGTAAAGGAAGTCCTGCAATTTCAAGCATCCCCAGCCAGTCAGCAAGACGGTTGCATAGCTTTGGAGTGATACACAAATGAAGCAGTGGGTCACGAAGAATATCTTACCTCGGGATTGCCAGCAAAAGGGAATAGATGCGCTGCTTGGAACGATTGCCACGAGGTCACCGTGCCTGCATGCAATTGCACCTCGTAGTCGGGTGGAAGAGCGGACAAGCACGGCTCGATCCGTTTCCAGTCTACATCTTCGTTCTCCGGCGTATTCCTGGCACTTGATCTAGCACTTTTCGCTGTGATTTTTAGTCGAGCCTCGATATGAGGATGGACAAAGAGGAGTCTTTGGCGATTGAAGGGGTCACCGTTGTCGCGAAGCAATGAGCGAGACCGGAGATATGGAATTCGTTCGGACTGCCGGGATGCCGAAGAGACCGTTGAGTTTGCAGCGCTTGATACATTGTTCTTCGCGCGCCCGCTGACCCTGAGCAGACTTGGAGGAAGAAAGTTGTACAAGACAGGGTTTGCTTGTAAGAAGACATACGATGTCTCAGCGGCTGAAGCTCGCGGCCCCTGAAGCAGCCGCTCGACGGAAGGATCCATTTGAATGAGCGATATCGAAAGTTCATCCATGTTGATGGCATTGTCGCTCGCATCGTGCGAATTCTCAGGCAAATGAGTGAAACTGCCCTCGGACTCAGGCAGCCCGAGGATGTGGCACGTGTAGAGGAGCAGCCATCGATAAGGAAAGGGTCTGAAGCCGTTTGCGATGTGGAGCGGGATCTCAAAGAGAACTCCCCATTCCTTGTCCGTCCGGTCTTCGACATTGCCTGAATTGAAAGCGATTGTCACGCAAACAGTCGGACCCGAGTCCGCCGCGGCGTTTGAGAAGGGATCCCCGTCCATTCGTCGTCCAGCCAGCTCAGTTCGTATTCCTTCTATGGACGGCGTGAGTAGCTGTGCTCAAGGTGTGCGTTGCTGTTCCCATGGCCACTGGAGGATGGAGGGGGGGAAACTGCTAACGGGTGTCGACGATCTCGCTCCGTCCTGATTTCGAAGACGAACACAGTTACGTGTAAGCACGACGCTCCTGCGATTACGCTCTGCCTTCACAACCGAGTCTCTGAGCCTGGCTGGTGTGAGTCGATTGCGGAGGTGTCTCCGACGTGTAAACATTCCAGTCAACGCTGCGCGCCTCGACGAGCTGGCTATCGCGCCACGGCGACGATGTGTGCAGTCCGGTGTGACCGCATTGCAGCGCTCTTGACAATACTGCTGTTCGCCATGGCTAATTTTGTGCGTCTTGGTGTAGAAAAGACACGCAGCTTTGGTCTTCGCGCGACCAGCAGGCGCAGCACAGTGGCAAAGTGCAGAAACAATGCAGGTGCAAGGACAAGAATGCACGCACTCAATGGCTACCGAGCCCGTATAAGGAATTTACACGGGTCTGCTAAGCCCGCTTCGACTGGACAATTCTGCAAAAGGTGGGATTGGTGGCGGAATCTACCCTGCACGACTGTATATATGGGAACAACTTCTTTCATATATTGATGACGTTGAATGCCTTTTCCGAGTTAAAATCTCATCCTCTTGCTCGTGATGCGCCCGGCTGTCAGCTTCACAATCCGCTCGCCCCGAACGCAGCCCAAGAGCCTGCTTGCGACGGCACAAACGTCCCTGCCGGTCCCGCAGAGCTCTCTTCCCAAGTACTTGCCGTGTCCCTCAAGATCAAGCTCGCAGCATCCACATTGAGCCGCTCCAATCCCTCTAGATCCAGCTCTAGACCCCTTCCACGAAGATTGGTGCATGCTTCTCGAGCAAGAGCTTCCGTCGCAGTTGGCAGCTGCAGCACGAGTCCTGCTTGCCCAAACCCTTGCGGCAGAAGACTGGGTATGCCCCTGAGATTTGGCAGACTGTCCTCTTGCGCTAAGATTGTCAGCAAGCCGTTTAGGCCCGTGTCGTAGGGCGACACGCCAAACCACTGCAACCGCTCGAGGGAGACAGGCCACTCTGCGCGATCGTTGAAGCCAGGCAAGCCGAGGATGGATAATCGCTTGAGGCGGACGCATGCGGTGATCCAGTTGGGAGAGACGGCACATCTGCTGGCGCGCGGACTCGATGATGTTTGGTCGGTATTGTGCGGATCCAGCAAAGCTTCCTCGGTATGAAAGCTACTGTCGCTGGAATAGCTAAATTCTGGACCGCACCGGATCGACATGTACTCGAGAGTCGGTGCTGTTACTGCGAGGATTGCCTTGGCATTCTCGACGGCCTCGCATTGCAGCGCGGTGACTTGCTTGCAAGACCACAGCAGCTTTGAGCTGATCTGCCCTCGTACGTGCGACAAAGACAGTGATTGCAGGGTCACGTGTGAGAACTCGCCCACTTGCCCCGGTCCGACCCCATGCAGTAGCTTCCAACGAGCCAGAGAAAGGTGTCGAAGTGAGTGAGGGAGGCATGACCAGATTTCATCGGGTAAAGCGGGGAGATCAGACCCGCACTTGCGTTCAAGACTGAGCGAGACCAAGGGCAAACTGCGGAGGATCCGATAGTCAAATTCGGCCCATTTGCTCAGAGTGTCGAGTCGAGTGACTTGTGTGGTATGCTGAAGAAGCTTGTAGATCGGACAATCTGATGCGCCCTCGAAAAGGAGAATTGGTTCGCTTTGTTGGGCTGCTGTGGCGGCGTGAGGACCATGCGCTTTTGTTCGCCGACGAAGCAGGGAGACGCTTTTGATGAGTGTGGCCAGTTGACTGTTCTCCTTCACCGTGCTGGTGAGCAAAGCCAGTCCTATGTCTTCTCGCACCGCAACATGGCGATACAGTGCTTTCGTGGCAGGCGCTCGCCAGGTCCGGCAGACCAGCGGCAGCTTCCTCATAGACTGCAGGCGCAAGAACACACATTCTCCATGTGCTACAGTCGGCGTTTGAGCATCCAATACGTCGCCGTGGTATGGCAACCTTGGATCAAGAGCGCCCTCAGAATCGTCAGCAAGCTCGAAGATTCGCGACCAGATCTCAGAGGGTGCCCTGGCGAGGCTTGAACGCGAATCATGCCACATCGGCGGTGGGGCCTCGCTGCGACGGGATGTCTCGCAGGGAGCGAGCCAAGTCGTTGTCGGGCAGCTCTTCGATGTGCTTGCTGTTGTGAGGTGTTGCAGCGGAGCGAGAAGGGTGCAGGAGAACTTGTCGGGCAGAGCGTCGGCAGGACGTGGCGACATGGCGCAATCCAGGCACTCTAGATGAAAGGGCTTTTCCGCAGTCGTACGCGACGTCACAGCACAGGTGTGCCTGCCACAGCCAGGAATGCCGCAGCGTCGGCTGGATTGGCATAGCTAGCAGAACGTACTCTACCTTTGTTCAATGTTATTGATTGTGGAGCGTGTATTTCACTCTCTTTGCGGCACATATGCCCCGTTTAGACTTGCTTAGCGTTTATAGTAAACTCGGGCTTGGTGAACCTGCGCTCAATGTATTGCGCCAGTCGAGCGATTACAGACAGCGGCCCTGCTGGCAGTCTCAATATAGTGCGGTACGCCAAGCTTCGATCCGCTCTTGCGTGCTCAAACTCATCGGGACTTTCCTGACTACCAGAGGAGAGTAGTCTACCTGCGCATAGCTTTTCTCTTCCGCCGCTTGCATTGCCTTCCGGAGCGGCAAAAGAACTTCCTCGGACGGCCTTCCTGCTGCTCTGAGATTCCCACTCTCCCAAAGCATGCGCTTGCCAAATTTTGACAGGAACCGTGCGCCAGCAATGTATTCCAATAGCCACCGGGGTGGGCCAGCGAACATTGACGCTACAGGTGAGTCACCCCAGACACCCACAGCATTGTGCCTGGGACGTTGAGGAGCCCGCGCGAAGTAGTGCACGACAAAAAAACAGGCCGCCCTTCAGGGTTGTCTTCCAATGTCTGCGGGAAGGCCAGTCCTGACTCTGCCTGTGATAGCGGCCAATCTCGAAAGGACGCGGGGATCTGATAATAACAATGCGTTCGATGCGTTAGACCTTTCGGGCTTGAATGGGAAGATAACATTTCAGTCGCGCGTACCGGCATGAAGGCAAATGTTGGATCCTCTTTGGAACCGTCGTAATTCTTGTGTACCGTGCTTTCCATAGTGATTGCATTCTGCGGGTCATCTATGCAGAACATCTCCGCCGCCGATAGCTGCCCGCGGACATGTGCGATGTACAAGAAGTCCTGCAGGTTTCAAGCATTCCCAGTCAGCAAGGCGGTTGCATAGCTTCGAACAGCATAGGCAAACGGAGCATTAGCATTAGATCAGGAGGAACATCTTACTTCGGGATTGCCAGCAAACGGGAATAAATGTGCTGCTTCAAGCGAGTGCATGTGGTTCACGCCGTCACTCAGTTGCACCTCGTGATCGGGTGGAAGAGCGAACAAGCAACGTTCGATCCGGTTCCACATGCTCTTTTGATTTTCCGGCATCGTTTTGGCACGTAACCTAGCGCCTCTTAACGTGATTTTTGGTAAAGTCTCGGTATGGGAATGGAACAAGAGGAAATTATTTGGGCGATCTAAGGGGTCCCCATTGTCACGAAGCAATACGCGAGAGCGAATGTACCGGTTCCGTTCAGATTGTCGAGATCCCGAAGAGACCGTTGAGCTTGTTCCAGTCGACGCGTTGCTATTTGCACGTCCGCTGAGCCTAAGCAGACTTGGAGGAATGAAGTTGTACAAGACAGGATTTGCTTGTAAGAAGACATACGATGTCTCAGCGGCTGAAGCTACCGGTCCCTGAAGCAGCTGCTCGACGGAAGGATCCATTTGAATGAGCGATATCGAGACTTCATCCATGTTGACGGCGTTGTCGCTCGCATCATGCGAATCATGAGGCAGATGAGTGAACCTGCCCTCGGACTCGGGCAGCCCGAGGATGTGGCACGTGTAGAGGAGCAGCCATCGATAAGGAAAGGGTTTGAAGCCGTTTGCAATTTGCAGTGGGATCTCGAAAAGGACACCCCACTGCTTGCGTGTCTGCTCCTCGACATTTCCAGAGTTGAAAGCGATTGCCACGCATACCGTTGGATTCGCCGAGGCGACGTGAAAGGGATTTCCTGCCATCTCCCGTTCGTATCTGCAGCTAGCGAAGTGTGTTCTCATATGTGGACGGATTTAATCAGCTGGAAACGTGAGGGCGTGCTGTGCTATGCCTCTGGCCAAGGGAGAAGAGAACCAGGCTTATACGGGTGCGGACGATCGCGTTACTCTTGATCCTGAACAGGACCACGGTACGTGCAAGCGCGTAGTCGATGCAGTAGCTCTCTGCCTTCACACGACCGAGCCTTTGCGCCTGGCTTGAACAACTTGAATGCGGATGGTCCCGAGTGTGTGTCTCTGCCGCTTCAACTCGGCAGTCCAGGCTGCGCGCCTGGATGAGCTGGCTATCGGCTATCGGGCCTGAGCAACGGTGTGTGCTGGCCCTGGCCAATCTGACCGCATTACAGCGCTCTTGAAGGTGCTTTTCCTGGCCATGCCTGATTCTGTGCGTATTCGGTGCAGGAAAGACACGCAGCTTGGTCTTGGTGCGGCAAGCACGCGCAGTGGCAAAGTACGGAGCGACCTAGACGTGGATCTATTAAAGCTGAAGAAGCAGTATCTATTCTTATAGAGGGGCTTCTCTGCGACGATTCAGAGAGAGTTGAACAGATTGGCTCGCTCTTCGAGTACGGAAGTGACTATGATACAGGATACACCCTTGAATTCCCCCTCAAGTCTAGCTTGGCCCTAGGTACTCGAGTAGCTAGTCTATGCTTCGAGCAAGACAGCTTCTAAGCTAAAGAATGTGCGAGGCAGTGATACATTGATGAACCTCCTTTTGGCGGATTGAGCTTCAATCCTTTTTGTTGCAATGAACTGACGCCGCCGGATGCGGTGATGACAAGATTGCGCCAACTCGTTCACTTAGGCCCACGCTGCATGTAAAGCATTGTCAGGATTGAATCGTTCACAAGGTGTGCGACTAGCTACTCACACCACGAGATGGGGAGGACACCCTGCGACAGCCCGCCGAGAGCGGAGAAGGCACCAGTGGAAAGGTCGAGCGAGCCGTATCCGCAGCCAGGGCAGAGACTAGTGGAGGGGAAGAAAATTCAGGTCAGCATCAACAGTCTTTTTTGCACCTAAGCTGCATCCACTCACTCGGCAACACGGGCGGTGATGGTCTTGCCTCCGGAGCTAATGCGCACGCTGCTGCCGCAGTGCGAACCACCAGCGTACTGAGCAGAGTTGACGGCGACAATGTATGCGCCATCAGAGTTGACCGAGCCGCAGGCACCAGCGTTGCCGTTCTGAGTGTACCAGGTAGCGCGTCCGTGCTAGGTGCATATAACAAGGTCAGCAAGACAGATACGTGAAGACAATTACATGCGGACAGCTTACGAAAGAGCCACCACCGCCGCCGCTGCTAGTTTTTTTGGGCTCCTCCTTCTTAGGCTCTTGCTTCTTGGGCTCCTCTTTCTTGGGCTCTTGCTTCTTGGGCTGCTCGGATTCGGACTCTTCCTTCTTTGGTTGCTCCTTCTTTGGCTGTTCCTGTTTAGGCTGCTCCTTCTTGGGCTCAGCCTGCTTAGGAGTCTCCTCCTTCTTGGGCTGCTCCTGCTTGTGCTCTTCCTTCTTGGGTTCAGCTTGCTTGTGAGTCTCCTCCTTCTTTGGGGTCTCCTGCTTTGGCTGTTCCTTTTGAGGAGCTGCCGCAGGCTTGTCATCCTTCTTGGGGGCAGCCGCAGGCTTGCTGTCATCCTTCTTGGGAGCCGATGCAGGGGTGTCCTGCTTCTTGGGAGTCCACTCGGTGTTGCCGTCATCGTTGTTGTTGTCGTCCTCAGGTGCGACCCACTCTGGGACAGGCTCATCGACGAAGATGTACGAGGCTTTGAAGGTGGCGCCCCATTTGAGCTCCTTGCCGGCAGTCTCCTGGAAAGTAACGCGAGAGACGTTCAGGTAGTTGCTGGCAGCGTGCTCGTCCTCTGCGAGTGGAGAAGCGATAAGGATAGAGTGAGGAATGCAGAAAAGCAAAGTCACGTGGTCAGTGTACGCGCGCCTCCGATGAAGCCGAAAGACGGGGTGTCTCGTAAATGTGACACACTCACCATCAACAACCTGGGCGAGGACAGTCTTGCCGTGGTCGTAGTCAGTGATCTTGATGGTCTTGCCGCAGTTGCTCTCCTTTGCGTCCTTGGACTTGACGACTGAGGCAATGTACTGCTTGGTAGAGTTTGTGTAGCCGCAGCTGCCGTGGTACTCGCCGGCCCAGAAGTACGAGGTGCCTGACGTTTTGAAGCGGTGAGTATGGGTTGGAGCGGTGAAGGTACCATTGAAGCACTCACTGAAGTTGCCATAGACCTGGGCAGACTTGCCATTTGCACGAGTGCTCAAAGGAGCGGCGGCAGCGAGGCCAGCAAGGGTAGATGCGAGAGCAATGGAGCCGAACATGGTGCGAGTTGGGGCGTATTCACTGCGACGGGGACGACTGAGAAGTAAGAGCAGATGCAGAAGCAGAAGAAAGAGAGGAGAGGGTGAACAAGCCCGGTATAAATACTCGACCAGCGGACGTCCTACCGGACCGCCCCAAAATTTTTTTCATCCTCGCGTCGGGGTGTATCGAGGTCGTGAGAGCCCTCTATCCCTTGAAAAAGGCAACACACATCGCAGGAAGCAATCAACCTCCCGCGCTGTTTATTGTTGCTTGTGCAAAACGAGTGACAGTCCCTTGCTTTTCATGAGCTGTTGATGGCTGTTGAGAGCTGTTTGGATGTCACTGGATTGCTCGCCAGCGTAGGTGATCTGATTGTCGAGGCTAAATGTAGCCGCTCCAGCGGCGGCAGGCGACACTCTGGACCGACAAAAGGGCTATGGTGTTTGCTGAAGGGTGACACCAAGGCTGGTTGCCCGCTTGGTCCGCGCCACGACCTCCATGTCACCTTTGATCTGTCGACTGCTGGAAGCTGAAGGGCAGCGCTGAGTATGGGAAAGATTAGAAAATTAAGGGGCACTCGCTGGACAATCCCGCCAATTGCTTTGGAAAAGAGGGGTCTTTGGCCCCCTTTTCTCGCCGGTGTCGCAGAACCCGCGGCCGCCCGCCTGTACAAGGGTACCGTTACCGCAAGGTAGGAGAGCCCACGCTGACAGGCACGTGTGCTGGTGACAGTGTCGGTCGACGTGTGGGTCGTGTGCATCGTTCAGCGAGACATGCAGGTTGCGTCTCGAGGGCTGTTAGCAGCAATTGCACACAGGCATGATTCAAATTCGCCACCAATATTAGTAGATGAGCTGGTCGCTGTCGCGCGAAGCCAGGCAAGGCGTGATGCAGCAGTGAGTATTTTGCAGTGACATTCAGGACAGGCGCGTGTCATCGAGAAGCTGCAGCATTAGCAGACCCGCCAATTAGCAGTATAGTCACCGCAAGCTAGGGGGTTTGGCAGCGAGTTGGCGGAGCATCTGGACCGATCATGCCAGCTTCCGAATTGGGAAGACAATCGCTCTTTCTTGCATGCTGAGTCCATCAGAAATTGTTGAGGAATTGGAGACTTGCGCTATCGATGCTCAGAACGTGGCAGCTCAGCATGTGCAATTTGCATTGTGGCGTGCTGTTGCTCCTTCGACAAGTCCGCCCTCCTACTCGAGCAATTCTCCGATGTTCGCGCTAGAATTGCGTGTGCTGTAGGTCATAGCACGGAGCCAGACGAGCAGTATGGGTGCCTGGAAAGCTTTTCTTGACCGGTGGTGAAGCAGCGTGTAAGCATATATTCCAGCGGAATGAGGAGCTCTTAATGGACGGATCGCGGAGCCTCGTCTTATACAAGGTTCCAGTGGAAGCGAGGAGCTAGTATGGCTCATCATACATGCCGTCCGGAGGCATCATGCCTGGATCCATGCCGCCAGCGGGAGTTACAGACTTGAGCTTGCTCATGAAGATAACTCCCTGTGTGCAGTGCGAAGGCATCAGGCTGCCTGTTTTCAGTAAATTACACCAAGGGCAAGATCTACTCACAAAAAGCAGGCCAACGAAGCCGACTACAACGAGCACGTATGCTGCAACGTATGCAAGTGTGCTGATGCTGTGGCAGCGGCAGAGCGGGATTGGACGTCACCTTTCATGACACTGGACCATGAGGCTGAAACTGAACATACTAATGATTTAGAACGGAAGTACCAAGCCACTATGAAATGCTTCCCTTCATCAAAAGAGCTCCTCTTGGCGTCAAACATCGCTGTACTCACAACTTGAAGCAACGAAAAGGTAATCAAGCCAACGTTCCCAACTGGCGGGAGCGTGACAGTAGAACAGCCCAGCATCTCGGAGGCTTCGCGCGGGCCAGGTCGTTCGAGCCATAAGAGACCTAAGAGAGCTATGCCTGGTAAAGCATGTCCTTCCCTCAGCTTTGCGCACGTTAGCGGACAGGCGCACCGCAATAATTTGCTCACAATTGAAGAAATGGTAAATCACAGATCTAGCTATACCGGCTTTCCTGCACAACGGCAAGGGCTGAGATCAGTCCTTCTTATGGGAGACTTGCACCCTTGACAGAGAGTCACTCACACTGCCGGCACATCGAACCCCGAATAGTATTCACAAATGACCTCTGGCAAGGCTGCTGAGCTTTTTTCGGTCTTATCGTCCTTAGTCGCCCGAGCGACCAACTTCGATACAGCATCGAGTGCTATATCTCGCTTGCGGAAGCTGTTTTTGGCTTCCAGGATGCTTGACATGGGTTTAAGGCGCGAGTTCCTGAGCGACCGCAAGGTGAGCATGGCGTAGAGGTGGGTGCCAAGACATCAATCGGGAGTAGCAAGCGGCAGAAGAAAGGAGGACCACGAAAGCGAGCGTAAGCCTCTGTTCACGGGAGAGATCTCGTCAGGCTCATGAAGAAGCGAATAGTACTGGATGGCGATGCTGGCTTCCAGCCCGATGACGGCGACGATAGCCAACACACTCATTGCTTTGCGAGAGAGCATGAGGATGCCAAAGATGCCACTGGATGTTGGACCGGCCATCATGTCTGCAGAAGCCGAGTGCATTGACGAAAAGTCAGAGCTATTCCTGCTAAACAGGTGCATGACCATCATGCGCAAGCAGCTCACCATCGCCGTAATCCATGATGGGCGCGCCTGCTCCGCGAGGTCCACCCGGGCCTGGCGGCGGGCCCACGTCGTCGTAGCCATCATCGAATCCGTCGTCCATCATCGGAGGGGGTGCGCCCGCCATTGTAAAGGCTGCAGGGAGGCCAAGGTAGGTCTAGAGTGCGTCCTACGAGCAGGGTCGCTACGACAAAAGGCGATTCTGTGAAGTGTAATTGGCTCGTTTCAGTAGATCAGCTCCTGTGAGCTGACCGTGGCCCGTGCTGGTCTTTCTGCGCTTGCTCGCTGGCTGTGCATCTAGGACGGCCTGCACGCGTACGGAGCTTGAGCGGCGAGCAGCAGCGAGAGGGCAGAGGAGGACTGGAAACGAGAACCTGTTCATAATGTGGCCATATCAGGGTAGGGAGCACTGTCATCGCTGTGGAGGTGCGTGGTTCGTGATGCTCGACGCGACCTCGGCTCGCCCTTGATGCTGCACGCTGAGCAGCTGCCAACCAGGCCGACCAGCAAGAGACGCAGCAGTCTCAAGCGAGTGTCATCCACAGCACCATGTCCTTCAGACAGGACCTTCTGAAAGCACGCATGTCCCATCTGGCCCCGGATGTGCGCGCCATGGGCTTGATGAGCCTCGACGACGGCGGCGACGACGAGGCCGAAGAGGAGCTCGACGCGTTTGACGCAGACAGCGCGATGCCGTCGACGAGCAGCGGCTTCATGAAGTGCGTGTCATCGTCGACTGTGCCGTCTCTGCATGTTGGGCAATGCTGAGCTGCGTCTTTGCTTTTGTTGCTGGCGATCATGCTGGACACACCTATTCGACCATTACAATTGCCTGGACTTGCTGATATTCGCAGACCACGCATGCCCGGACAGTCGTCAAGACACGCTGGATTGGACTATACGCCTTTGTCCGGCAAGGACTGCTTTGCTCAAGCAATGGCTGTCGAAGTGGCGGAATCATCGTCATCTGCATCCACATCTACTAGTAATGCTGTAGGCGCAACAGCCAGGCCGTCCTCCTTTCGTGTCTACTATACTCCTCCGACTGTCAAATCACAGCGGCATGACTTGCCTGCTGGCAATATGGGCATCGACGAGGATGACAACGACGAAGAAGGGCCTGTCGTCTTCGTGTGTCATCACGGCGCAGGATATTCTGCCATGAGCTTTGCTATGCTCGCACAAGAGCTGGTCAAAAGTACAAAGGGTGCAGCTGGCGTGCTGGCTTTAGACTGCAGAGGGCATGGTGGGCGTCTATGCAACTTTTGCCGGAAAGCAGTCTTTACTGATTTGCGATATGTTCCACCTTACGTCATGCTGCGCAGGCAAAAGTGTATGTCACGAGGAGACAAACATGCAGATCGACACATTAGCAGATGACCTTGTCGGCATTCTCAAAGAAGTCTTCCCCAACAAGTCGCAATCGCCGAGCTTTGTCTTGGTCGGGCACAGTATGGTGAGCGAAGTCTGAACACGAACACGACATCATTGCCGTGAATGGACTCCGCTGATCCCACTACTTCCCTCTCACTGCTTTCAGGGCGGATCTGTTGTGGTGCACGCCTGTCAGCGCATACAAAACGAAGTTGGCCAAGTCGTCGGAGTCGTCAACCTGGACGTGGTCGAGGGTGAGGCCCTCGCACAGGAGCCCGACAAGTGACATGAAATCATGCTGAGTCCTCTTGATGGGTTCCTTGATATACAGGCACAGCAATAGAAGCTCTCAGCGGAATGATGGAGATTGTCTCTTCGCGGCCGAAAGGTTTCGCAAGCTTGGAAGCTGCGATAGAATGGCAGTAAGCAAACCTATCTGACTGCCGAATTGTATATACGCAAGACGCCGGCTGACTCCTTCTGACTTACAAAGCGTACGGACGAAGACAGTCGGTAGCTTGGCGTCTGCGCGAATCAGTGTACCACCTTTGATGCGGGAAGACACCGTCGAACCGTCCCCCAATATACGATGGAAATGGCGAACAGACCTTGCTGCAACACAGCCATACTGGGAGGGTGCGTACAGGTCTGATTCAACTTTACGTCCTACGAGTCCAACTAAGCACCTCTAATATCGTTCCTTGTTTTATTCGACACAGGCTGGTTCAAGCAGCTTTCATCCATGTTCCTGACCCAGCGGGCCGCCAAGCTGCTCGTGCTCGCAGGTGCCGAGTCACTCGACAAGGACCTCATGATTGGGCAAATGCAAGGGAAATACCAGCTTTCGGTCTTTCAAGACGTTGGACATTGTCTGCAGGAAGAGGCACCCGGCAGACTTGCGAATTTGCTTGTTGAGTTTTGGAGGAGAAATCTGGGAGCAAATGATCAGGCGCGAATACTCAAGGGCGTAAAGAAGGTGGGAGAGCGGTAAGCTGTGCAGCTCTCACATTTGTCGGCAGGTAGATTCGCCACCTGCACCTTCCTCCGGTCATGCGAATGCTAGTCTGAAGCAACAATTGCACGATCTCACAATATCGGGAAAGATTCTAGTTGACAGGAGCATCTTCGCTCGATGGAGGCTTTCGAAGTGACCTGATCACGCTGACCAGGGAAGCTCCCTTGTCTTGCCCACGTGGGCAAGATGCAGACCGGCGTACGATTCAGCGTTAGCAATTCGAATGACCAAGCGAGTTCGCCACGCGACTTCATTGCTCGCAAGTGACAGGCTCCGTCGCCCTTGTGTCGTCGACTCGCGACGTGTTTCTAGACATATGCTGCGAGGACATGGTGGCAATCGCATCGTCGGCCTGGACACAAGTGCGGGGCTCCGCTGAAACAAGCACTGGGGCCCGGACGCCCGTTCATACAGTAATAGTAAGCAACAACGGCGGCAGCCGAGACTCCCTGTCACGTCTCCTTCGGTCTCTGGTGTTCCTTGGAGCGGCTGAAGTCAATCACCGCTTGGTCGGACTTGAAAATGCGACACAGAAAACGCCACCGCAGCGGACATTCCTCGAGGATTGTCGCGCGGAGCCCCAGAGCATCTACTGCCCTTCCACCATGTATGTATAGTCCTGTAATCGTTTCTCTACTGCCGTCTTGCAGCTATCCAGCCCTTCCTTTCCTTCACATAGTCGGATTGTCGCGTGCCCACAATGACCGAATCTAAAGTCAACGGTCACGCAGGAAGCAGCCTTGAGGAGAAGCTCGAAACCGCACTGCGTCGCATCCAGAACCTCGAGGACAAGAACGCGATCATCGAGCTGCACTACAAGTACGGCTACTATCTGGACAAGTGCCTGTACGAGCAAGTTGTCGACCTTTTCGCAGACAACGAGAAGACGGCTGCACACTTTCACGGAGGCATATGGCGAGGAAAGGAAGGCGTGCGCAGGCTATACATCGGAAGGTTCCAGACCAATTTTACGAATGGGCGCAATGGACCTGTCTATGGCTTCTTGTTGGACCACTGCATGTATCAACCAATCTGCGATGTGGCGCCGGATGGCATGACTGCCAAGATGAGACTTCGATGTAACATGCAAGCGGGCTTGCATGTCAAAGCACTCCACGATGATCCTACGCATCGCGACTATCGCGAGCGACAATGGTTTGAAGGTGGACTCTACGAGAACGAATACGTCAAAGAGAATGGGGTGTGGAAATTCCAGATATTCAGATATCGACCAACCTGGCATGCCGACTGGCGAAGCGGTATAGCATATACTCCGGAAGAGTTTGTCCCGATCTTCAAGACTCTGAAAAGCGCAGCGAACCCATATGGTCCGGATGACGCTGAGGAAACATCGCTTTGGCCAGACACCGATGTTCTGCCGTTCCAGTAAGCTGCAGATGTAAGACAGCCTTGAGATGCGCTTCTGTGCTGATCTTGTCTGCCGCAGCTATCCCGACGCTAAGGGTAATATGCTCACTCCCGAAGAGATTAAGTGTCAGAGGAAGACTTATACAGCGGGATCAAATGCCCGTATCGCATAGAACAACGCTGTGGGAGTGGACTTCGCAGGCCGAAAGTGCTTTTCATGTTGTGTTAGCTGCATCAGGCAGAAACCTGGATTTTAAGGGGGAAAGCGCCTCAACTGAAAGCATGTGGCATGTAGGACAGGGCAGTGGTCTCGAATGTGTCAAAATTGTCCGCGTTTTGCATGCGACATGGCCAGTCTGTTACGAGCTTTACGATTACACAGCTCCACTGGATGCAGTAGGGAAAGGATGAAATGTGCCGAAATCAAGCGTGTCTGCAAAGTCTGCCAGGAAAAGTCCATGGTTGGTCGGAGATGCCACGAGGAAATCTTCAAACGACATCCAATCGTCTGCCCGCGTGGCACTGTCGATAGTTGAGCTGGGAGGCAGAGACGAGGACTCGGATGGGACCAGTGGTACAGAGACCTGTTGTAATTGAGCAAGTCTTGCAATGTCTGCAATGTAATGCGCCAAGCGTCCAGATCGCACGCTTTGGAGACCATGTAATTTGTGCGCAAATGCAGAGATGACATTGCTTGCCCGCTCTGCGTTGGCGACTACTGATCTCATGCGCGAATTCTGACGAGCGTCTTGACAGGCTTCCGCAGTAGACTCGAGCAGAGTGAGATACGTGACAATTTTGGCGTGATCTTCTTCTTTGGGCAGGGCGGCGAAGAGGAGGACGCTGGCATTTAGCAGAAACGTGACCGCAAAGGGCATGCCTCTGGTCACTGCGATCGCGACGGGCTTGGTGAGGCAGCCAACAGTATTGATGGCCGCTTGCTTGGCTTTAGCTTCACATACTGCGAAGTCGGTAGGTTTGCGTCGAAAGTGACTGGGTATTTTCGCCTGGTTCAGCAGGGCTTGATTACTACCTCTAGTGCCGCTCAAACTTACCCCATGCCGGCGCGCCATATTCTCAGAAGACCGCCATACTTGTTCATGGTGCAAAAGGTGTGGTACGCTGACGGTCGCGCAGTGAGCGACTGTTCCATCATCCATACAGGGTGGTGATAACAAGGAGCTCACCCTCTCTCGAATGCAGGACCGAAGGACCAATGAAAGTTGATGGCGCGCCCTGAAGCGCGATAATCTGCGAATCTACTTGCTTCTCGTGGAAATCTGCCAGTCCTTCATATTCTTGCAGGGACGCATTGGAGTCGTGGCGTACTTTGTAGAATCCAGAAAGGTGGGCGGACAAAGCTCGTTGACCTATCAGGTATAGTCCGGATGGGTTATCTCGTATGCTGCGCTCAACGGTGACGGTAGACCACCCGAGATCCTCCTCTATGTACAAGGGAGAATTTATCAGTGACTATGCACTCGGCGCAGATGTAAGGCAATCTCACCTTGGCACAAAGCCGGGTGGGCTGAAGTGCACTTATCCCTATCTATCAGATATACTGCAGCCAGAGTCTCCATCATTTGATAATCGTGCCACAGTCGCAATGCCATTTCTCTTCGAAATCCAGAATGACTGCTTCCAAATGCCGGCTCTGGAGCCGGCATGCATTCTGGATCGCTGCCAAGCTGATCTAGCCCAAACTTTCGACAGTGCTGAAGTGCGATTGCGACGCGGTGCGTTTGCTGTTCGCTGTCGCGCTCGAAAGTGCTCTCCTTGACGTCGGTGTGCTGAGATGTCCACGCCATGACTGCCAGGGTCTGTACAACGCGAAGATTAGGCGTGGTTGCCCAATTTGCAGCTGCCAGCGCGCCGTGGGAGCAGTGTGCAAAAGTGTCGATGAGAGTGAAGATCTGCGTAGGTACATTTGCGCCAGAGATGTGGCCGTGTGTCTCGTATTCGACCATTATTCCGGCGCTTATGATGATGTATAGCAGGGCTAGCCAGGCCGGATCGATTTCGTGGGCTTGATTGGAGCTCCGGAAGCGCTCAAACTCGGCCAGCTCGGCATTGAACTGAATGCTGTTGATGCCGTGGACGGACCGCATTGCATTGGGTGCAAAGTAAAAGTTGACCATGGTCTGCACGATAGGTGGCTGAGGAAGGAGGGACAGCAAGTGCAGGAGGAGGTGCTGCGTCCATGCGTAGCTCTGGTGGTACACGCTTGTTGACCGGACTGACGAGTAGAGGATATTGGGCGGGGTGAGGGTGCTCGAGGTGTCATTCCCGTTGAAGAGGTTGAAGTCCTCGAAGGACGCCAGTATGGGGCCAAAGTCGAAACCATCCTGTTCCAGAAGAGAGCTCTCGGTGTTATGATCCGTAGCTTGATTGTCGTTGGCGCTGGTCTGCAGATCCTCGTCTTCTTCGATGGGGTCCTCCTGCGCCGGCTGCTGGTCGACGGGCGACTGCTCGTTCACCGCAAGACCTGCGCTGAAAGCAGGGAACTGGCTCGCGAGGAAGGACTCGATGTGCTGCAGCCTGCTGCTGTGCGCCTGAACCTGCGCATCGAGGGCGGTGTTGGACGGTCCAGCCTTGCGGAAGTCTGGCGTGCAGAGAGAAGCCACGCCTCGTCGAATGCACTCATCGCACGGCGTCTGACGGTTGCATCGTTGCTGCACAAAGTAACGAGGTGAGTCTGCTGTATGTCCTGCTGAAGCTGCTGTCGTCGTCTTTCGTACCTTGCGCCTGCGACAAGCAGTACAGGCTATCTGCTTCTGGTGCTGCTTTGGAGCTGCGGGCATCGAATAGCGCGCCCTCAGGCTGCTGGCACGCGCATCAGAGGCGCGTTGATGGCTGTCAGAAACGCTCCTCTGCCCTGGCTCTCCTTGCTGACGGTTGGCCGCGCGCTGATGGACAGGCAGACAGAAAAGACTCGCTACAAGATCAAGAACATCGTCACGAAAAGCCGGGCTTGAAAGGAAGGGCCAGGCTCAGACTGGCCGATGGCAAATCAAACCGACGAGACTGCCACTGCTCGCTTAACGGGTCTATTGAAGCTTTCAGTAAATGTGACAACCGTCAGACTGCTCTGTCAGGGCCCCACTGCAGTTCGCATTTCGAGATCGCATGTGCAACCTGCACCACTACACTACGCTCCTTCGCCGTACTACTAGGTCCTAATCTTAATCACCAGGACAGCGACAAATGCCCTGAGACAGCGTCCGCCTAGCTGATGCGTCCGGTGGATCCTTCCTTGTAGACCTTTCTTGCACACTTAATCTCGTCTGGAGTGAGGTGGTTGCCCTTGGCATCCGGGTAGCTGGGATTACAAACACACTGTGAGTCTGTATCCACTCGCAAATCACATACAGCACTCACTGGAACGGAACAACATCCGTGTCAGGCCACAGCGTCACTTTCTCCACCTCATCTGGGCCAGTAGGATTCTCTGCGCTCTTGACGGCCTTGACAAATGGGACAAACTCTTCTGGTGTATAGGCGATGCCTTCGTTCCACTGTGCGTGCCAGATAGGCCGGTACTTGAGGACTTGAATTTTCCAAACTCCATTCTCCTTGATGTACTCGTTCTCATAGATGGCGCCCTCCATCCACTGTCGCTCTCGGTAGTCGCGGTGATTCTTGTCGTTGTGAATGGCTTTGACGTGCAGCCCAGCTTGCATGTTGCACCTGACGCGCATTTTGGCGTACGTGCCGTTGGACTCGACGTCGCAGATCGGCTGATACATTGGGTGGTCGAGCAAGAAGCCATAGACTGGTCCGTTCCGCCCACCGGTGAAGTTACCCTGGAAGCGACCAAGATAGATGCGTCGAAGGGACTCTTTTCCTTTCCAGATTCCGCCATGGAAATGGATGCGCGCTTCGTCGTTGTCTGCGAACAGGTCGACTACTTGCTGATAAAGGCACTTGTCCAGGTAGTAGCCGTACTTGTAGTGCAGCTCAATGATCTCGTTCTTGTCCTCCAGGTTCTGAATGCGACGCAGGGCGAGCTCGAGCTTTTCTTCGAGGCTTCCACCTGCATGGCCGTTTGCTGCATGGCCGTTGACTTTTGGCGCGGTCATTGTATGCACGTGACGATGTGAATACGCGAAGACCCGAGAGAAGAATTGGAAATGCACAGGGGAGTAAGAGCAAAGGAGTGCAAGAGGGGATCAAGAGAGCAGAGCCCCAAAGAGATCTCCACTGGGGCTCCTCGCTGTCTCCTCTCCTTGCCGGCAGCAAGCTGCAGCGGGGAAGGGCGCCGTCTTCTCAGGCGCACTTTCAAAGTCCGGTGGCAACGCGCCTCTTCCTTTCACGCGAACGGTGAAGAACAGAAAGGGCAAGGGGATTTCGGTGTTTCCCGTCGATGATTGTTGATGGCGCTTACACCCATTCGTCGGACTTAAAGACTGTGATAGCGGAGCCCCCTCTCCATCGGGCTTTTGAGCACCGCGAAGCGCAGCTGGGAAGGTTGCGAGAACGGAGTGCCGCACGAAACTACTAACTCGAGCCAGACTCGAGTCGCGGTGATCCTCAATACTCAACATCAAGCCAACTCAAAGGCTCTTCCAAGACTCAGCTCTCAGCTGGCACGAGAGCAAGCCACACGCCCCCATCGCGTTCAGCTCTCTGCAGCAACATGGCCGCCACTTACTCTTCTCCATTTGCAAACTGCCATCCCGTACTGCGGGAGCCCGCGTTTCTCGGAATAGACGCACCTTCAAGGTTGGAAGGAGAAGTATGGGACTGCTTCGTGAGTCGACTTATAGCAGCGGGTTGTCCTCTGCATGGACGTCGCTGACCCGCACTTCGCCACTGGCCATTATTAGATTGAGGGCGAAATCCCACATGCCATTGATGGGACCTTCTATCGAGTCGCTCCTGACATGCAAGTGCTGAGCAAGTATCCCGGTGATGTCAACTTCAACGGCGATGGTATGATCTCAGCATTCCGTTTCCGAGACGGCCATGTCGACTTCAAGAGTCAGTCTTTAGGTTCTTTTTTGCGATTATGCCATCAACTGACATTCAATCGCATCTACAGACCGCTTTGTACGCACTGAAAAGCTGGTCCGTGAGCGAGCGGCCCGACATGCGCTTGTTGGCAAGTACCGCAACGGCTATACCGATGATCCCATGCTTGCTGGAGCTGTCAGGACTACAGCAAACACCAACGTCGTGCACATGTTTGGAAAGCTGGTGAGTTGAGACAGGTGAATGGCGTGCAAAGAATCAGCTGAATTTTCGAGGTCTTGCTCAGCTGGCGCTGAAGGAAGACGCACTGCCTTACGAGCTCGATCCGCATACACTTAGAACCTTGGGCATTTCTAATCTGGATGGCAAGTATACAGCGCCGACTTTCACTGCAGTACGTCTCACACGAGCGTTTCGACGGACAGACGGGCGCGTCATTGACGTGCTCTCGTTGCTACTTTTACACCATTAGCATCCCAAGCAAGACCCAACAACTGGCGAGTGGGTCGTCTATGGCTACGAAGTCGACGGCGAAGGTACGAAAGGAGTGAAATACTTCCTCTTCTCGGAATCTGGCGAGAAGCTAGAAGAATTCCAATTCGATGCACCTTACTGCGGACTCATGCACGATATTGGAATCACACCCAATTATGTCGTGTTCCAAATTTATCCCTTGGTTTGTGATGCTGAGAGGGTGAAAAGAGGCGGAAATCATTGGGTCTACGATGAGACTCTGCCGATGTACCTTGGACGTGAGTCCTTTTGCTGTCTCAGTGCTTGAAGTCAGGCTAAAACGTTGCCGTCAGTGATCCCGCGAAGAAACCCGACACAGGCAGACGTCAAGTGGTTCCACTGGGATCCCGACCATTTCGAAGGTCATTTCTCCAATGCATTCGAAAAAGACGGCAAAGTCTACGCAGACTTCCCGGTCATCAACGGCAATGTCATGTCCTGGTTTCCCGACAAGAACGGATACGCTCCTCCCCGACCAGCTTTGAAGACCTTCTTCGCTCGCTTCGAGCTTGACCCCAAAGCTTCCAAGATGCGAATGCCCGAACCAACTAGACTTTGCGAAGTATCAGGCGAGTTTTCTCGAATCGACGACCGGTTCCAAGGCCTTGATTATGAATGGACCTTCTTGGCGGCCATCAATATGAAGTTCCCATATGACCGTGAAAAGAGTGGAGGCCGACCTTTCCCCGGCTTTAATTGCATTGGGCGCATGAACAACAAGACTGGAGTCGTGGACTATTGGTCACCTGGACCTTGCGCGTCCGTTTGTGAACCTACCTTTGTCCCTCGCTCGGCCGATGCGCCCGAGGGAGATGGCTTCGTGCTATGCCGTGAGCAAGAGCTCTCCAAGTCGGATTACAGATGTAATCCCAGCTGACTCGCGCCTTTTCCCCCCAGTGATCAATCGACATGATCACTTGCTCTCGGAGCTCGTCATCATCGATACGAACGACTTTACGAAAACACGGGCAACCGTCAAGTTGCCTCTGCGACTGCGACCTGGTCTGCACGGCAACTTTGTGCCCCGAGACAGCATGCTGAACCCGGATGAGCCGCTGGTAGATATGGAATGGGTGCCTGCGAAGGTTTGTTCATGAATTCTGCACTTGCTCTTCATCGACGAGCCAGAGACTCGTTATGAATAGCTGACACTTTTTCTGTCACTGCAGCCCTCTGGTCCAGTTGACGATGCCATAACCGGAGCCAAGATTCCATACCGCGGCTCAGTCACTCCTGCTCATGGCTTTGTTGGCGATGGCGGAATCAACGGCTTCCCTTTGACGAATGGAAAAGAACATGCCAATGCCAATGGCAATGGCATAATCGCTGCTGCCAACGCAAGTCTTGAGCGGGACGCGTAGAAGCAGTCACATGGCGGGTGCAGCAAAGTATTGCAAATGCTCGAGACATGGAACTTGTTGAGAGTGAGAGGAGTGCCTTGAAGACTACTTGGTTGGGAATTGGCGAGCGTGTGGTGTCTTTGTAGTTTCAGACTGGCATCAGGTGCCAGTCTGCGTTGTGGTGTGAGTCGTACAGAAATCAAGCTGTGGCTTTGGATGCACAAGTGGCCTGCTTTGCCGGCATTGCCACACAGGCATACCTATATAAGTATTATCGATTCAACAAGACCAGCAGCTGGGTTCAAAGCAAGCCAGACAGACATTCAGCATACAGGCCATTTGTAACGCAGTCCATGCACGCTATTGCAGTGCTGCTCAGCTTCCGCGTAGAGCAGCTTTTACGCGCCTTCTTGTCCCGATCGCGTCCCTTGCATTGCCCATGCTCGCACTTGACGTGACACAGACACAGACGGTGGACAGCGCCGTCGCACATGGCGAGTGCGATGTGCATAGTACAGTACAGCATAGCATACTGTATGATAGGTGTACTGCATGCCCGCCCGTTCTCACGGTCTCGCCTGCAGTCGGCCCTCTCGGTCGGGGTTCACACCCCGATGCCAAGACAAGTCTGGATGGCCACGAGCAAGCTTCGACGTCGGGGCCCCCCGCGAGAGCGCAGATCCCGCAAGAAAGCGTTCTCCCACTGACATCGCATCGCATCGCACTATCCAGGTCCGACGGGCCCCCACTGGGACTCCATTCCCATCGACCTGCAAGCACAAAGAGCGCGGGGGGAAGAATGTCCCTTGTTCAAGGCCACCTGGCTCTCTGCTCTGGCACTCTTCTCTCCCTTCTTCATCCTGGACTGATCCACTGAGTCTGTGAAGTAACAGTACCTCGACTGACCTTGGATCTCCGCAAGCCATGGCCAGCCAGCAGCAAGACCCCGCCATCGAGGCAAACTCCAAGCTCGAGCAAGACCAGCTCGAAGACAGTGCCAGTCAACGCAGGTCTGGTCCATCTTCCTACATCGAAGATGACCCCGAGTAGGCGCAATCTCCTTTCAGCTACACATCATCACCGCCGACGTATACTGACATATCGATCTCAGCGCCCTGGCCACAGAAGGCAAGCCCTCGTTGAGAGCATGGGGCATAACCGCCCTTTGCGCCTTCCACACCATGTCATCCCTCTTCGTCTTCAAGGCTATTGGTGTCTCAGTGCGTAGAGCAGCGCTCGTACAGTCGGGCGGTTTTTCGCTCAAGCCTCGTGTCCGGAACTTTCAATAGATTCCCAGCATTCTCGCAGACCTCGGCACCCCTTCGCTCTCGATCTGGCTCATCTCTGGCCGTGAGTCGTCTTTATGTTATGATAGATCTCGCGGGCTTTGCGCTCACTCTCATTCTCCGATAACCCCGCAACGCAGCCACCCTCGTACAAACCGCAATCTCGCCCATCGTCGCCCGAGTCTCTGACCTTACCGGCAATCGAAAATGGTTCATCGTGATCCCTACGGTATGTTGAGCTGTTCAAAGTTCTCAATGTCAAGAGAGTCGCCTCTGATGGACCCTTCTGTTGGGATTCAAAGGCTCTAGGCGTTGTTGGCGGCATCGTTGCAGCAACCGCCACGAGCATGAACATGCTAATCGGTGGTATGATTGTCATGGGCTTTGCATTCACGCCTGTCGGGATTGCGACGTGAGTCTTGCATGTGCACTCTCAGCTCAATCGTAGACTGATTAAGTCTTGGACTGTTCTTCACCTCCTCGCGTGATACAGCTCCATTCCAAGCGAGGTGGTCCCGCATCGATACAGGGCCATCGCCCAAGGCACAGTTCTCTGGGGAGGCAATCTATCCTCTCTTCTTGGCACTTTCCCAACTGGTATTCTGTTGAGAAAAGAAAATGGCTGGCGAGGGTGAGCCTGTACCCATCCTTCAGGCTTTCCAGCCGACTACGAAACTGATCTATTGGAATCCCTTCATCATGTCTTTCAGCAACTTTTGGATGATGGTCGCTTTCTGGGCTACCACCGTCGTTGGCTTTGTCTTCCTCTACAATCCGGCCCCTAAACCCGTTCCAAAACGCACAATCGGACAGCTAGCTCACGAGGCCGATGTAGCGGGATGCTTGGGCCTCGGCGCTTCTCTCGGCTTGCTGCTGCTGGGATTCACATGGGCAGGCAGCAAATTTCCCTGGGTCTCTGCTGGCGCACTTGCGCCTATCGTCTTGGGCGGCGTTGGCATCTTGCTCTTCTGTCTTTGGGAATGGAAAGGTCGCAAGAACGGAGACGGTATCATCAATCACAGCTACTTCCGCATCGGTCGCAACTTTGGCTTGGGTGCATTTGCTGTGAGTTTCTGCTGTAGACGGATTGTCCTTTCTCTGTTTACATTGTCTGATGCGTTCGTGTCATGACAGATGTTTGTCGAAGGCTGGGTATACTTCGGTGGTCTGGTCGCCTATCTGCCCCAGGTCGGTCCTTCTGCGCTGCCAATCACTCTTCTGTGCTGGCCACTGACGCTAGAATACCTGTCTCACAGCAAATCCGTGCGCTCGGCTACTCCGCCGACCCTTTGCTCCTCAACGCCCGCATCTTTATCTTCAACGCCGCTGGCTTCGTAGCCTCTCTCTTTCTCGTCTTTTACGTCACTCGCACCAAAGATGCCAAATGGCCTTTGGTCGGTGGCTTCACCTTGTTTTTGATTGCGTAAGTCGCACATGTTCTAGTTCCGTCTTGGACACATGCGCGCCTTGCTGACTGTCAATGAAACCACAACGCAGCGTCGTTCTGTATTCACAAGCCCAACCTGGAGCACTGTGGGACAAGGTCACGATGGTCTCGCTCACCATTGGAGGTGTCGGTTTCGCGGCACCTCTGGTTCTCATCAATGCTGTCGTCCAGCTCTCCGTCCCTCCCGAGCGTGAGTCTAGACTAGCCTTGCTTGCCAGACTCCCAAGCATACGCTTACTTGTGACGGCCAACAGTCATTGCTACGGCAACAGCTCTGGTAGCCGCGGGTCGCTCCTTGGGCGGATCTGTATGTCCATCGCTCCTTCGAGCAAAGACGAGTGTGCAATTTTTGACTTACACATGGACTTGCTTGGCTGCCAGGTCGGAGGAGTCGTATTCTCGAACGTCTACAACAACAAGCTTAGCGCCGCGCTCCGCGACAATGTCATCGAGCAAGCAGTCCCCGCTGGTCTGCCTGCGAGCTCCGTTGGTCCAGTCGTCGCGACGCTGAGGAGCCGAGCAGCCGCGATTGGGGGTGTTCCCGGCGTGACGCCTTCCTTGGTTCCCGTCCTCTTGAACATCTATCGAGAGAGCGCAGCCTACTCGTACAGCTTTGCGTGGTACACTGTGATCCCCTTCGTGATCCTCGCCATTATCGGGTGCGCACTTCTCACGGACGTGAAGAAGCAGATGAATTGGAAGATTGACCGAAGCTACGAAGGCCCCGCCAAGAAGCCCCGAGACGAGGAGAACGCGACGCAGGAACTGGGCATGTCGCAGCGGGCACCAGCTGTTGAGACTCCCATGGCAAAGTAAGGGAGACGTCGATTGTAGCGGCGCACAATGATTCGGAATGGAGCTGTGTTTGAGATGTATCGGCGGATAGTGAGACATCATGCAGGATTATGCGAGTGGTTTGAGTCAGAGGACATGGTGTGCATAGCGTTAATAGGCAATGTAATAGTGGGCTTTTGACCGACATATTCTACGTGATGAACAGCTTCAGCACAGCTCTGCTTCCAACGCACCCGGTTCAGCATTCGTGCAGAGCAATGGCTTCTGATGAACGAGCAGGCGCGAGGCTGTGCGGTACGACAGCCGTATGCCATCTCGTTGCAGTCGGGCCGTGCAGGCTCAGTCTTCACGTCGGCACACCCAGTTAAGCTGGACACCACGACTCCAATCAACGCGACAGCCGCCCGTGGGACGACAGCAGTATCGAAATGCAGCAGGTCAGACAGCTCTGCAGTAGCACATCTGGCCACGGGCAAGCCGTCAAACTCCCTCTTGCTATCGCACGTCCTCGTCCCATCAGTGTGGCAAGCTGTAGGACAGGAACATGAAGACTCGTTCGACAGAGGGTTGAGCCAGACTGGAATGGCCTTTTTGCTCTTCTCCTCTACTCCACATTCACTTTGGCAAGCTTCAGTCCGATACTGCTGCGCTGTATACGCCAGTTCCCCCAGCGTCTCTGGTCACCATGATGCTGGACAACTCACACACGAGCTCGGCCACGCTCACAACTCCCTCTTCGGCTGCTCAACGTGTGCCGCCCGAAGTATGGTCCAGAATCATCGCACTCGTAGACTGCGCAGACGAGGACCGAGGGCCTGGTTACTCGTTGGATTCGCCCCTCCCCTTTCACTCCAATGAAATGCTCGAGGCAGTCGAGGCAACAGAGGCTTACCGCGTGCGCATCAAGCAGTGCATACAGCGACTGCGATCTCTATCGAAGGTCTGCAAGCAGTGGTGGAGGCCCGCCAACAAGGCCCTCTATCGACATATTTGCATATCAGACGACATTGGCCTGGAATCTCTCGCCACGACGCTTAGCGAAGACCAAAACCTCGCTGGTCACGTTAAAAGCATCTCTTTCCAATGCGACGAACATGCGAGACTGTGCAGCACCCTCGAGCGGACATGTCAGTCGATAAAGGCATGTTCGGCACGTCCAGCGCTAAGATCTGCAGCATCCTCGCGTGCACAAAGAATCTCGCACGGCTGGACATACTCGGCGGCTGGGCAGGCGCTCGGTTCGACTGGACAGCATTGCAGTCTCTACCGCTTACGGCGTTTGCTCTGGAGATGTGCACTCGGCAAGAGCGACGGGTCATGCCTGCCAACTTTTGGGACTGCCTTCCCGGCAGTATTGTGCATCTCTCGCTGGCAGGGCTGGACCTGTGTGCACATTCACCAGATCAAGTGGTCGTGGAAAGTCAGGATCGGCCTCATCTGCGCTCTCTAGCTCTGCAAGACTTTGGCGGGCAAATCAGCGAGAACGTGGAATCGTCTTTCGAGCATCTGGAAGCCATCCACGTTGGTCTCCTGGATAGACTGTCATTGACTATTGTCACTAGGTCGTGCGCTGCTTCTCTGCTTTCCCTGCGGTACTACGGGCAGGGAGATGACAAGAGAACAGCCCTGCACTTGGCCCCTCCCGACAGCAAGTCGCCGAGAGCCCGAAGATTGCCGATACTTGGCTGGTCAGGGTGGCTAGCGAACCTTTCCAAGCTCACGACGCTGCAACTTTGCGGCGACACCGGTCTCACTGGGCCCGTTTCCTGGCCAGCCAGCATCGAATTTCTCGAGTGGGAATGTATGCCTCTGGCTCTGGATGGCGGATGGGACGTGCCAGACCTCCTTGTCACCCTCGCTCGGCCATCGGGGCTGCCAAACCTCAAGACAATGCCGCTACTACGCCACCCAAAATGCCTTCAGGCTTATATGCTCCTCAATCAGAAATGTACCCTTGGAGGAACATTGTAGATCAAGCTGCTGAAAACCTTGACTCGAGAGGCTTACCACCTCACCCTGCGGAAGACGTCAATCTGAGGCGATATTCACTTTTGATATCAGCCGCGGATCGTCTAGAGAGACAGGTCTAGTTCGGAAATATTGTTTGTCAGGCACGGCTCAGCAAAGCACCCATATACATTTCCGCAAATCGCCCGCGAGGACCCTGTTAGCCGTCAATATCTCCAGCAGAGCCTTTACTTTTCATCGAGTGATCGTTATTGCTGCTACTCTGACTATTGAAACTCTGCCCGCATCTGCCTGTATCGCGGTAGCAAGCCTTCAATTGCGTGTTAGCTTTTGCTGTTTCGGCTTGGCAAGTCAGGGGGGCTCACTCTCGACTTCTTCCATCATCTTCGACAAGCCCACTTGGGTCCTATCGGCATGCTTTCTGACAGTATCGCCCTCTGACGAAAAAAGCGAGTTGTTGAAGACTTCTGCGGTCAGCGGCCCGTCGTAGCCCTGTCAAATTCGCCTCACAGTCAGTTCATGTAACAGTAGCTGTGATTGAAGTGCACTCGTCACGCTCACCGTGGCTAATATCGCCGCAACCACTTCAGCCACAGGCATGTATGCGCCGCGGTCGTACTCGCAAGGGAAAAGTCGATGGCCGCGTGACCAGGGTAGAATGAGCGGTGTGCTCGGGTCTGTCGGTTTCTTGAAGACTTTCGGATCCATTCGCTCAGCGTCTGCAATTTGCACGACGTAGATCTTGTTCGGGTCAACCAGTGTCGCTAGGTCTTTCATCGAAGCTCGAATTACGTCCATGGATTCTTCTTCTGTCGCATGCAAGCGACCGTGTCCGTCGGCATTGTATGGATTTGCGTATTCTACGGCCAATAGATTGAAGGTGTCGAAGACGATGCCGACGTTCGGCTTGTTCGCTAACTGTACGACATCCCAGGACTGTCTCCAGCGATTTATTCTGGTACCCCAGCTCTACGAGCACATCAGCAGGGGAGTACAGCTTGATCCAGAGTTCCGGTTTGCTCACCAGAGCCTCATAGCCTATTCGCAGCGTCGGACCGCCGTCTGCATCAGAGTACGCTTTCGCCCAGTCTCCAAAAAGTGCCAGATCTGCTGCTATCTCGTGGAAGTCGGTTGATACATTCTCGCCACGGCTTCTATAGCTCGTTATGAAGACTGTGTCTGTGCCAAATGCCCGAAGGAAAGGAAAGGTGCTCTTGACGTATTTTTCGGCCCAGGCTCGCTCTTTGGGATCCTTGAGACCTTCGACGTCGACTGGCGGGCGCGGCAAAAGTTGCTTCAGCTTTGGTGTATTGCGGTAATTCGAGGCAGGAACTCACTCAGTGGCTGGAGGCAGACAATCTCCAATGCAAGTTCTTTGCACAGGCTTCCTATCCTCTGAGCAGCCTTGATGTGTTCTGGAGTGGCCGCCCAAGGGTCTTCCGAATAGTAGCCCGGCTGCTTGGACAGATAGACCAGCCAGTCATCGACGTAGAGGTCAATCGCCTGGAGGCCGGCCTCGGCCGCCTGCTTCAGCTTGTCTGTGTCGCACAGTGGCTCAGTACGCGTATATCCCTTCGGTCCGCTTCGGCAGCAGGGAAGTGATGCAGCTCACACTCAAGGTCATGGTGCTCGCGGAAACCCAGCGAGACGGTGCATGTCCCGAGTTTGTTTGATGGCTGCATTGATTTGTCTGTATATCTGCGTTGGGCTGCAGAGAACAACACGCGCTCTCCCTGGTCACCATCTTCCTCCCCCGTGACTCTTCCTCTTTTCGCCACGCGGCGTCTTTCCACCGCGGGCTGCCTTCTTCCCTCTTTCTTGCTTTGCGAACAGAACGGCTTTCCATCCGTTCAAAGACAAGGCCATACATTATGGCTGATACGAGCAAGCGACACACCCTTTACTGGTCAGCGAACAGCCCCTATGTCCGGAAAGTGCGGCACATCCATCATTCTCCTCTGGCTCCAGAAAAGCAGTCGCGTGGTGAATCGCGAGCTGACTTTGGGATTCCACTCTTTGTTCATAGGTGCTGGTCGCTATTCAAGAGCTTGGAGTTGGAGACGCCTTCCAATGCGTGTCCGCAGGTGGTGAGCCAGCCGAGCTTTCTTCATGCAAGGCCTGCACTGAATTGCCCTTGCCACCTCGACGTCGCTTGCGCAGACTTCATCCTCACCGGAGTAGGGCCATCTCCTATCACAACAAGTCTGGACCTCGACAAGTTCAACCCCACAGCAAAGGTGCGTAGATCTTACAGGCAATCCCTGCTGCATGATCAAGCTGAGATGAATGGCTTTCGGCAGATCCCGACGCTGGTATGCGACGATGGTGAACACTACTTTGGCTCTCAAGCCATTGAACAGTATCTCGAGTACACGTACGGCGATGCCTCTCAACTATTCCTGCAAGGCAAAGAGCGACTGCGACAAATTATGCTTGAAAGTCTAGCAGATGGGCTTTTGGATGCCGCGCTGCAGTTGCGGTACGAAGTGACAATCAGGGTGAGCGCGACAACCTACCTCCAAAGAGCACTGTTCAACAGACTGATGCGGCTTATCATTCAGCCGACCGAGCTTCGCTGGCCAGCTTGGAGCGAAGGCCAAAAATCCAAGATCACCCGCACGCTGGGAGCAATCAGTCCAAGTGCTGGCAAATGGCCCTTGCCCGACCCATCAGCCTCAAAGTTCCCAATGGGTGGGATCGCAATCGCTGCCGCGTTGTGGTATCTCGATGCTCGATTCCCAGATATTGCTTGGCGTGAAGACAAGGAGCTTGAGACGTGGTATGCTGCGGTGCAGAAGCGGAAGAGCTGGCAGGATGCGCTGGAGATGAAGCCGTGATATCAGTCTCGTCAGCATACATCTCCAGTCAATGCAGCCTTTTACATTGCAGTTCTGCGCACATATGTCCTTTCTTCGACGCGCTACACTTACTTATGCTACATCGAGGCAGCGCCGCCCCACTATTTCGAAGCTAGATCAATTTACCACGGTCCCCAAGCTCCTCCCAGAGGAAGAGGCTCGATGACACCTTGTGCCGCGCTCAAAGGTTCAGACGGCGCTACCGCGGCCAAGGCATTTTCATTACTCCAAAAATCGAGATTGCTCTTTTGGAAGCCATTCTGGTCATTCTGAGAAGCGATATCATGTTCGATGTCTCGCAGCATTCGACTCCAGAAATCGTCATTGTCCAGCCCTGGAAAAGTGGCATGGCTTTGCCCATTCATGCTAGGTTCCGGCATCAGGGTGGCTGAAGGTAGCTGTGTCTCGAACATCGATGTTTGGAGATACAGATTGTCGGATCCCCCTTGTCCCATCGGTTGCGCTGCTGCCAGAGCCCCCATTTCTTGAAGCTCCGCGAATGGTAGCTGGCCTGCATGATTGGGACTATCTTCGCGGCTAGCCTTGCGCCGTATGCGTCGATATGCATATCTACATGCACAATGCAGCAATATCACATCACAATAAGGAGTGAAGCGATGAGAGTGCGAACTACTCACTGTAGGGCTTTCATACAACCAAACGGATCATCACTCCGCCTAAAGAGCTCAATCAAGCTCTCAATCTTTATAAAGACCGCATTGAGTTCCTCCGTGTTGCCAAGTAAGCGCACTAACCGCAGTGCAAGAATCCCAGAGTAGGCAAAGTCAACTAATGACGACCCAAACAACAGATCAGTGAAGGACTGGGCTAGCAGGGTGCTATGCAGAGGCTCACCTAATGTAGGATGTCCTGCTTGTCGCCATGTACTGGTATATGCAGAAGAAGTGATGGCGATATCAACGCTCTCCTCTGCTGCGTATTGGCCTCTTCGCAGCAACTCAAGGATACGCTCTGGTAAGGTATTGATCCTTTGTTTGCGGAGATAATGACCCAAGCAATGACACACAATCATGAGCTGAGAGTCAGAGGTCAGTCACTAAGTCTAGTAGCTTCCCAATTGACCTTGCTTACCTTCGTGTTCGCAGCGCATCGGCGGAGACTGCAACGCGGGAACGAGTCTGCAGGCAAGACTGGAGGGAAGATGCGCATCATGAGAAATAGACTGAGGGTTTGACAGTAGCGGTGTGTCTGCGGCAACACTCACACAGCTGACCATCCCATTGCGCGTACCACTGATCTGCCTGGCTGAGAAACTGTGTCGTCTTGTGCACGACCTCGGTGTCCGGCACACCTCTTGGGTTTGGAAAGCTTAAAAGGACTTGTTTCCTAAACGCCGTATTTTCCAACATCGCAGTAGTTCGAATGTCGCTCGTGATAGCCGCAGGATGTCTGATGACCTGTCGTAATTTCTCAATGAAAACAGCTTCATTGCCATAATTGCATATTGGTAGATTTCGCATCGTGCTTTGACTGATGTCCATGAACCACAAATGACCAAAGAGACGCGTTTCTGCTAACAGACGGGCTTCTTCTTCACGCTCAATGTCGGTACGAGAGCGATGGGCGCGTTGGTCTGCTATTACTAGCAGGCGGTCTACTGAAGCGGGCAGCTTGAGGCTGTGCGCTAGACGCATGCCGTGGCCGACGGAGAGATAGGCGTGGCTGAACGTGAACAACCAATCAGTCGAGCTGACACCGGCAAAATGGCAAAACTGGATGACTCACTGATGCCATGTGCTGAGAATAACCAGAGCTTGCAGCTCGCTGACAGAGTTACTCCCCGCAAAGAGACCATTACTGACTTGCTGAAGTGTATTGTCCAACAAGATCTGTGCACGTTCGTCTATGGGAGTATAACATGTTTGTCAGTATAATCGTCATCATATTCAGGCTGACTCTAAGAGAGTCCGCTTACCGGGTGTTTCCTGAGTGCATAGTGAGATTGCAAGTATGGCGTCGAGAACAAGGGGAGCTCGCATGCGTGTGCGTTCAAACGTATCGCGATATGGATCGAGAATGGGGACATATTCCCTGGCCAAGTCCATCCACCTGCACAAATAAGAACCTATTTCAGGCCGGTGGCAACGATGGAAAAAAGGCCGAGATTAGAGTTTGTAGAACGCACCCTCTGAAAAGCTGCCTCGCTTCATATTCAGACACCAAGCCCGTCTGCACCGCGTCAGCATGCGAGCTGGCAGCCGTCGCCGCTGTAGCATTCGACGTCGAAGATGAAGCTTGTTCCTCTCTGCTAGCCCGAAGGCGTTTCAGGGGCCTATGTACCAGCGCAGCATCGCCACTGGCGCCTCCCGCTGCACTTGCGCCAGTGACGGGTGACGATGCTCGTGTAGCTTGAGCTGATGTGTTGGGTCGGTTACTCGCGTCTGCAATGACTTGATAGGGCGCATTGAGGGAAGCGTGCTCAAGCTCAAGCTCTGGATTATGCTCAGTTTGAAGCTATCAGCAGGAATTTGGAGTCAGTCGGGCTATTGCGAGATGCTCGACACAGCAGTAAAGAATGAATTCCACTCACTGTAATCTCGTCACTTTCGAATGAATGACCTCCCATACCGGTCGTACTTCGAGAGAGATGGTCGAGCAGCTGAGTCGCTTGCCATGTTTTAGGAGAGTTGATGGGAAACGAAGAGGCCGCGTTCGTCCCTGGTGGTGGAGGAGCAGGAAGATGTGCATGTGCTTGAGTGTTGTTGGGCGATACATATTGATGTTGTTTTTGCTGCTGAATATGTCCATGAAGCTGAGACGGTGGTTGTACCGACCCTTGTAATGGTGACAGATCTTCGTTGGGTCCCGCTCCAGCTGCCGCACCAACACTAGCGCGTGACAAAGCTTCCAATTGGTCTTGCATTGCCTTGAGACGCCGTTCAAGTAGTTCAACGCGGCTGCAGGCGTGGATGTGAGGAAAGGTATGGGGAGAGTGAATAGGCACGAAGGGACATTGAATGACGACCAATCAGTACACTAGCATATCAGATTGCCTCTGTACTCATAACCAGGGACGACGCCCGACTCACGCCTGTCCATTTCCTTCTAGCGATTCTTCATAGACGCATTCCAGCTGATTTTCCGCGCATCGCTGACAAGTAGTCGATTCGAGGTCATTCTTGATGCACCTTCAAGCAACGTAGCGGGGGATTTGTCAAAAATGAGCAATGAAATAAGATACCGGTACAGAAACAGAGTCAGCAAGGCTATCGACAACATCCTCTGCTGGCTGCCGCTTCTTCTTCCCCCGGCATGCATCACAACTCACTGTCTTTTTGCCTTTCTGCACAATAAACATGCTTTGCCTGATTTCTTGCCTCGTTTGTTGCCAGCTGCGTTCCCGCTACCACTTGCAGTTGCAGTTGCAGTAGTGCCAGGGCCAGTGCCAGAGGGATCACTGCCATTATTATTGGTGGTGGCTGATGTCGACGGGCCAGCAGTAGTGCCTGCCGCAGTTGGTGATGTCGCTCTTTCCGTGTGCATTGATGCTTGTGGTATGTTTGCGGGCCAGTGGTGCTGTATGAGCCCGCTTTTTGCGTTTTGCAGCTGGGGCGGGGCCAGCGGGCCAGCGAGCCGGCAGGAGTGCTAATTAGTAGCAGTGCTCGGGCGGAGCAGGGCAGTCAGCAGTCAGTGCGAGGGACATGTCAGCGTAGAGTGAGTCGCGCTGGGAGCAATGTCAAGCTGTGGTCTCTGGCAGTCCTGGACGGTTCACCTGGCCTTCGATCACGTCGAAGGGAGACACACAGTATTACGATGCGACACAGCAGCAAGGGCGAGCATGGCAGAGGGTGTGCTGGGTGCGTGTGCTCCATCGCTGCCATGGCTCACGCCTTGTCTTGCTCTGTGGAAATGAATGTTCTGGCAGCTCCTCCTTGCCACGCCCCGGTGTTTAGCGTGCGCCGCCATCTCCGCCGGGCCAAAGAGAGGAAGCACGCAAACGGAAAGAGTGCACACATGGCCAAGGCAGAGGGACGCTTCTACTGTACGCGCTGCACGTCTCGATCCGCGCAACACATTCAACACCGTCAGCACGTCCTGAAAGATATCCCTTGCTACCTCTTGTCAGCCCTGCAAGAGACAGAAAGAAAGAAAGATCACGCAGACCGACCGCAGGCAATAATGGCTCCCGCTCCTCCCATCATTGAAGCTCCGCAGACCAGCAACGGAGTCAGCAATGGCGATATCCAATCACACACCCAGTCCAACGGACATGCCGCTCAGTCTTCCTCTGTCCAAGCTTCCACCCTCGTACGCTCACAGCGTCTTGCCGGCAAAGTGGCCATTATAACTGGTGGGCCTGCGATGCAATTCCATATACCTCAGTTCCTCCTAACTGACTCGTGCTTGTACGTGGGGTATATAAGGCGGCGCACAAGGATTTGGAGCCAGCATCGCAGAACACTATATCGCCGCATCCGCCAACGTCGTCATAATCGACATCAACGAATCAGCAGGTCAAGCAATGCAAGCAAAATACCCTGAAAACTTGGTATTCTTGAATGCAGACGTTACAGTGATTCAAACTTGGCACCAAGCCGCGAGAATTGCTCAAGAAAAGTTTGCAAAGTCCGTTTCGACTGTCATTAACAATGCTGGAATTAGCTTTGAGCCAAAGGTGCGTGTTCTAATTAGACAGTGTAGGGACCTACACTTTGACGCTGTACAGCTGACATTTGTGATCATCATCCGCCGCTCTTGTGACATCAGCCCGTCCATGAACTCCCAATGTCCCTCTACGACAAAGTATTCAACCTCAACGTCCGGCCCGTCTTCCTCAGCGTCCAAGCGCTAGTAGAAGGCATGAAAGCCGTCCCAGGCGCGTCATTCATCAACATTTCAAGGTGGGCGGGGGATGTTCGAGTTCTTCAGAGCTGGTTATGCCGGTCCTGATATCATGAGAATCATCTTTTTCTTGTTTCGTTGTTCCAACAGCACCGGATATACGCGCCCTCGACCTGGTTTTGCATTCTACAATGCTTCCAAAGCTGCAGTGACGGTGAGTGTCGCGTCACAATGTGTGAGAGTCGAGCAATTGATCTGATTTAAATCCTCCATGTACCCGCGCAGACGGCCACAAAGACATTGGCGCTCGAATACGCCCCACTGGTCCGTTTCAATGCCATTGCTCCCGCATTAGGCAACACGAGCATGTGCGTGTCTTTCTTTTCTATCTGTCTCTCATTATACCCGAGCCATCTACCTTGTGCCAGACCCTGGAAGAAAGCAAAGAGCTGACGAAAGCCATTATTTTCTTGATGGCTGATCATGCAGGCTCCAAGTCTCCATTGCGCAATTTGCAGACCCACAAGCACGCCTCAAGGAGCTCTGCCAGTCTATTCCCATGGGCAAACCTACAGATCCAGAGGACGTAGCTTCTGCAGCTGTATATCTCGCTTCGGATGAGGCCAAGTTCGTTACTGGCGCGCTGTTGGAGGTGCGTTCTCTCCTCTTGTTTCGTCTGCGTCTATGGTCGATGAGATGCGTTGCTGATACGAGGGCGATCTTGGCACGCAGGTCGATGGGGGACGTGGTGTTTGATGGCATTTCGAGACTCGTCGTCGCTGCGTAGTTCAGTGTACTGTGCAGACTAGAATCAGCGAGCGATCAAATCAGCTGCAATGCATCGAGCAATGTTCCTGCCACAGTCGCTAGGAAGGAAATGCCTTCATCTGACAGTTCTCTTGCAGCAGGCCATGGCATGTCGAGGTGATCGATGTCAGCTACGACTTGAACCGCGCGGAGTGCTTGACTCGACTCCAATGCAAGCTGTGATTTGACTCACTGTCTCATGCGGTCTCATATGGCATGTCCAAGTCTGCTCTCCGCCTCAACTGCGTTTCATGCAAGACGCGCGAAGGCCACGGATGCGATTGACAGCAGCTACAGTAGGAGTGCAGAGCAGGACGCTCCCCAAGAGGGCCATTGACGCTCGTTTTAGTCGTTCACACCTTGCTGTGGTGTACAGCTACGCTGCTCACCCTGGACTCACGCGGTCGCTCTGCCTTGCCTCCTGCATTTTCATACGACCGCGTAGCTCGACACGGGTGGCGGCCCAAAGCACGTGCGTCAAAGAAGACTGCAGCCTTGACGGTCATCCAATGCTGCTCTGCTCTACATTGCTCTAGCAGCTAGGAACTACTTGAGATTCAGCTTCTCCACAAGCGTACGCCAAGACTGCACTCCCAGTTCTGCCATTCTATCCGGCACATCTGCTTCTTTCTGATGATGATCAGGCATAAAAACCTCTAAAGAGCTGATCCCCTTGTATCCCATCTCATAGACCACTCTTGCGACCTCCTCAACGGGCAGATATCCGCTCGTGCATGGGAATGGACGGGCGTTGCGTGACCATGTCAAGCCTGGCCGCTGGGATGGGTCGAAGAAGGGATGTTGAGGAAGAGGAGGGTCCAGAAGCGTAGCGTCGGAAAGTTGAAAGAGGAAGATCTTGGAGACGTCGAGATTCTGGCGCATATCTTCGAGGCTGCTCGCATCAGGCCAAGCGAGAAAGAAGTACCGTCAGTCAGTCGTTCTCCAACGAATACTCTCTATCTCGAAAAGAGCTGATCGTCGACATCGTACCTCTCGTCCAACGCCTGTTCTCCGCCAGGCCGGCGTCCACCAACAGCAGATGGATTGCCATAGAGCAATCCAGCAATATGAAATGTATCCAAACAAAATCCAAAATTCGGTCTGTTCACAAGATCGACGATTTGGATTGCTTGTTGCCATGTTTGGAGATGAGTGCCCCATTCCAAGTTTTCGTATGCGAAACGTATGGTTGGCTCGGATGCATCTGAAGAAGTGGATGAGCGACCGAGGTCGGCTAGTTTTTGAAGGTGAGAGACTATTAGGTCTTGCGAACCCGAGCATTCGCTCTTTTCCAACGCGTTGCAAGGGACCTGACACACAATGCATACATTTTTGTTTAGCTTTCCAAAGCAAAGTTGCTGCAGCGCGGAGATAATGCCTGCTCACTTGGACGACGTCCGCCCCCACGATCCGCGCAATAGATATCCAAAGCTCCGCTTCGACCAGCTTCTCCTCGAACGCTTTCTCGTCAATTAGTCCTTCAAAGCCTCCAAAGGGCTGCAAGACAAAGATTCGCAATCCAAGCTCGTCTGCCTTTTTTCTTGCCGTTTGAGCAGCGACGTGTAGCTTTTCACGCCGGCTTGTGGCATTTTTGGACGAAGTAGTGGACGAGGCCAGGTCTTCGGCTAGGTCGGCGAGACATTCAAATGTGAGCTCTACACCTTCATAGCCGTGCTTTGCTGCGACTTCCAGCTTATGCAGGAGCTGATGTTTGAACGCAACAATCAGCAGCGGTGTAACAGCACATTCGCCACTTGCTACTTTCTGGCCGGCGTCCGCCGAGAACGTCACGCACCTTGTGGCCAGCGCTTATGCGACCTAGGGAGACTGTAGGGATGACAACTGCAGGTGATATAGCCATAGTAATTGTTCGCTATGCCTTCAAAGTGACGGGATGGGACGCTGCTCCTGCTGCTGCCTCTTGCCAGACGGAAGGGCGCGGCAGAATCTCTTCCTTGGAAAGACCCCGGCCGCGATCGGGAAAGAATGGAAAGCCGCTCTTTCCAGCGGACAAGCGCCGCAAGCGCATCTCCTCTTTACGGATTGACGCCGCGAGAAGCAAGAGAAAGGTCGGGGTCCCGTCTTCGCCGCTCGAGGGATGGAGCCTTCAAAAAGGGCCAAGCAGGGCTTCAGCTGGTCCCTCTACTCTCTGCTCTCTCAGCACACTTCTTGCTTTTCCTTGTCTTTCGAATCGGAAGTACCGTCGCTAGGGGTCTTAAGCCAAGATGGGTCTCTTTTCTAGCCTCAAGGTCAAGGAGGATCGGCCTACCCCGAAGGAAGTGTACAACTGGTAGGTTTGCATGCTGTCCTTTCCTGTAAGATTGATTCATCATTTTAACATTTCTATTGCAGGAGAATATGGGCTCTTGCCTTTGGTGCTTCCATGGGAGGCATGATCTATGGATGTACGCAAGACGCAGCGGCCACTGGCACCTCGATTGCAGGACTTGACCCCAGATCGCTGACACGTATGATGACTCCATGATAGATGATAATGCCTTCATTGGTGGAACTATCGCTCTGCCTAGCTTCGTAAGTCTCCGCATTCGAAGTTATCGTGCAAATGAACTTATTCGCATGCACCCGCAGGCCCGCGACTTTGACCTTATTGGAGCAGCAAATGCGTCCAGGAAAGCCGGTATCTCTGCCAATATGTGCGTCTCTAATTCTGCTCACCACTATATAAGGAAGCCACGCTGAAGCTTCCGCTCTCCAGTGTCTCTCTCTACCAAGCTGGAGCATTCTTTGGCGCTCTTGGGGCATTCCCCGTCGCAGAGCGCTGGGGCCGCAGACCTGCCATGACACTGGCTGCTACTATCTTCTGCATTGGAGCTGCAATGATGACGGCCACTACGTCAAATTTGCCTCTTCTTTATGCTGGACGGACGATTGGCGGTGTCGGCGTTGGCATGGTCTCATTGTCTGGTGAGGTTTCGCCATGATGAAGGCTTCATCCATCGTTGCTGACAAGATAATTAATTCTGCCCCGCCGACTTGCTTCTCTCCTTCCTCGCTGCATGTGAATAGTGCCCCTCTACCTGGCGGAAGTCAGTCCACCTAGTATCCGTGGCCAGCTCGTCGGTTTCTACGATGCAGTGTTGCAAATCGGCGGTCTATTGGGTTTCTGGATCGCGTACGGGGTAGATCAGCACGTCTCTCCCAACTCTACCCAATGGCGCATCCCAATGGCTATTCAGCTGATCCCTGGAGGCATGTTCATCATCTGCTCCCTATTCCTCATCGAGTCTCCACGATGGCTGCTCAAAGTCGGCAGAGAAGATCAAGCTCTCAGGAATCTAGAACGTATTCGCCAGTTGCCTGCTTCGCATGTTTATATGCAAGAGGAAGTTGCTATGGTCAATGAACAGATCGAGAAGGAATCGTTGATCAATGGACAGAAAGCGACATATCTGCAAATGCTCCGCGAGATTTTCAAGAAGGGCATTCGCAATCGTCTTGCTATCGGTCTTTTGGTCTTCTGTGAGCATGTCAGCTTATACGAGCCGTCAATGCGCTGTCCACTAACACCTGGTGTACACAGTCTTCCAAAAGTATGCGAGACGGCTGCTGGACCTGTAAATACGAGTGTGGTGCTGAGCGATCGTTTTTCCGCAGCTTCTATGGCGTCAATGCAGTCAATTGTTAGTTCAGCTGCGGGGATGGCAATTCGACGATGAGAAGACTGACATGATCTGCATCATAAAAGACTACGCACCAACCATCTTCAGGTCTATCGGTATCACCGGCACGAGCACTGGTCTTTTCGCGACTGGCATTTGTACGTTTCCTCCACCAGCACCTGCTGATGCCAAAGCTAACCTGAGATTTCACTACAGACGGCGTTGTCAAGCTCATTGCGACTTGGATCTGGGTCTACATGCTGATTGATCAAGTCGGACGCAAGAAGACGCTCCTGTATGGCTCAGTCGGCGGCGCGTTCTGCATGTTCTGGGTTGGCAGTGCGTTACTCTGCATATGGGTCGCGGGTTTCGTAGAGGTGGTGGCGCTGATGAACATTCTTCTGCGTCACAGTCTATGTTGCAGTCGGAAAGCCACAGCTCAGACCTGCTGGGTCAGGTCCCGATTCTGGTGGTATCAGTGCCATTGCAGCAATCTATATCCTTGTGATGTGAGTGGCGTCTAAAGGCCGTCTTTGACCGCCTTTGTCTCCAAGGGAATTCGTGTTGATTTACATCCGTTGGGACCCCAGTATATACTGCTTGTCGTACTCTGGCACTCCGTAAGCATTTGCATACCCTTCAGCACGTGACTCCCTTTCCCCACATGGCTGATTATCGGCAATCTTTCGTTTTCGTAGATGGGTCGTCTGCTCCGAGATCTTCCCTTTGCAAGTGAGAGCGATGGGTGTCTCATTCACCTCTGCCGCTCAGTGGGGTTGGAATGTGGTTGTAAGTTTACGAAATCTTCGGTAGTACTCGAAGCAACAGCTTACCGTTGCTATGATATCCTTAACAGATCGCACGTTCCGTGCCTTACATGATTCTCAATATCGGCTATGGAACCTACCTTTTCTTCGGCTGCATGTGCATCATTTCGTTCTTCTGGGTATTTTTCTTCCTGCCTGGTAAGTCGATGGGCCGTGTTCCGGTCGTTCCATGTCTGACTACCTTCTACCGTTCTCAAAAAAGAAACTAAGGGGGTTCCGCTGGAGAGAATGGACAAGCTCTTTGGCGGCTCTCTGGACTTCGAAGCTCCCGCCTCTCGACAAACTGCGGGTGCTGCAAGCCCAGAAATCAAAGATGCCGAATCACACGACGACAAGCGCACAGTTCGGGAGATTGTATAGGGAGTACTCCCAATGCAGGAAAGGTGATGTCGTCGAGTTGCTTAAAGACAGTCAAGAATAGCTATTTGATGAGACGGTTGTTGCTCAATATGGCGAATGCGTGAAAGGTGGTGGCGTCGAGATGTTTACAGACAGTCCAGAACAGCTGTTTGACGAGACAGTGTTGCTGAAAATTGTGAATGGAAGCAGTTGGAGAGCTAGCGTGGCTATACATCTGATTGCGAAATCATATTCTCAAGTCCGAAAGCAGGAAGAACGCCACCGTCGCGCGGAGACCAGCTCTTCTGGCTTTTGCTTTTGCCAGACTTCAATCAGTCACGTTGCAAGACCAACGTAGCACGGAAGTATCATCACATCATGAACTACTCAGGCTATCCTATCATGTTCTCGCTGAGCGCGCAGCGGCAGCCAGGCGCTTGGGTGCTCGGTGCCCCACCGTCCTTCCAGATTTTTGCTGGCAACTGCAGCATGCTCTTGACCCGACACAGCAGCAACGCACACGCTCACCAGCTGAGACGGCATCACATTTGACAGCACTGTAGCCCGGGTAGCGCAGGTGCTCGCATCCTCAGGGTGCTCCTCTCCAAACACGTCAAGCAGGTCAGACCGATCATCCCAAGAACACACGAGTGCTGCTGCATCATGTCGGTTACGAGATTGGCCGTATGAAGAGACATAAATGCTGCTGACGATAGCATGGACCTGCCTTTTGCCTGCTTCCGCTTACCCCTGCCCCCTCTGGCCCGTGTTACCGCTCCACATTGACCAGCGCTGCTCGAATTGCCTGGAGACATCCTGCACCATGCATGCTCATTCATGGCCAAGAAGGTATGCCATCATTCTAACCTGCGCTTACGTTCCGATTCACGTCCTCAGGTTCGTATGTTCGTTTTCGGCGCCAGGACGTTGCTTCGCTTTCGAGCACATGCAGCGCGCTGCGAAGAATTGCAGTAGTACACCTCTTCCGCGAATTGGACATCAAGCACTCCTGGGAAGCTAGCGAAGCCTTACAAATGGCCGACGTAGACCCCGATATATGGATTCATGTCCGCAAGGTCACCTTCCGGATGGCTCCATTCAAAGACATCGCAAGTTCTACTAGCCGTGATTGGGTCTACCAACGCCTTCGGCACACCAGCAATGCCTGGAAGTTACTGCTGGGGTGCTGCAAATCGCTTCAGAGCTTTGTGCTGGACTTCAAATTGAGAGGCCTAAGAAAGCTGGATGAGCCTCAAGCACAAATGGTCTGGAAGAGCGTCTCTGCCATCTGGGATGAATCTCAAGAACTCGGGTCGGCAGCTACGACTCTCACTGTAATGTTCAATATGGACCACACAGAGCCCGAGGACTTAGATGAATGGACACCCAATACCTGGTCCGGTCTCTTTGAACAATTCATTGGGCCTGAAAGGCTTACGGAGGTTACGTTCGTCCACACAGATGCTGGTCCCTTGGGCGGCCCTTCGAGTCTGGCGCATCTACCTATCGATGCTCTCAAGTACTTGTCCCTTGATGTGCATCCAAGCCGAGCTTTGGCACTAGATGGCAGCGCCAATTTGACCAATCTCGAATTCTCACTCTGGCGGCAGACGACCCCTGGCACGGTTTTCAAAATTCTCGAACGCTTCAAGCGCACGCTTGTGACTATACTACTCACATCCACTCCTGGTGAGGCCGAAGCATTCAATTCTTGGAGGTCGGCAACGCCGTGTCCGCCCTTCGACTTGCCCAAGCTCAAAAAGATGACATGGAAACTAGCCAGCAATCTGACCATCGTAGCCAGTTTCTTCGAAACAGCTCGAGTACCACAACACTGCAAGCTAGACATATCCGCAATCTGCGACGAGCGTAAAATCGGTCGCACCACAGCCGAAGCACCAGACATGGAGGTCGTTAGGCTGGCTCGCGTAATTGAGCGGGCTGGCGCGCAAGCCAGTGTGGCTGTGATTTACTATCCAGCCTCCTCCCTCTCAGCAAGAATTGGACACTTTGCGCAGCTCTCTCGCTCCTTTATCGGCACACGAAGCAAACTGCATCTCACTATACCTGACTGCTCGTATTACGAGCAAGATGGCGTCCGGCCTGCAATAGAACTTCTGCACGGTTTGGTTAAGCAGGGCGTATCGCAAGCAGTGCACAAGTCGTGCCTCAGAGGGTGTGATTCTCTGCCCTTGGACTCTTATCGGTCGGAGGAGTTTCCAGCAACGCTTCCCTTCTTCAACGTCCGGGAGATCAGTCTTCAGATGGGGAAACGGTACACAAAGGAATCAGCGCTCCATCTCCACTTCCTTCTCGAAAGGTTGGATCTACCGGGTCTGGAAACGCTTTGTGTGGACATCAGCGGAATGGACGAACACGAGGGTTGCTTCGAAGCCTTGAACGCCGTGCAGACCTATCTGCCACGATGGCCAGCTTTGAAAGCTATACAAGTCTGGGTCAGACATGAGGTCAAGGTTGGTTGCGGGGCAGACGAAGCTTTACGAGAACTTCAGGAGATGTGCCAGGGAAGAGGCATTGACTTGGGCCTGTATCGGTGCTGAACCTTCGACATCCTCCAACGCTTCAAGCAGGAGTATCCACTTTGTCCACAGCCACCCGGACTGAGCGTTCTGAAACCTTTTGACATAGTATACAATCTTCACTATAGCGGTTAAACAATACTTCATGCTTCAAAGCTCTGCTGCTATCCATTGTCTTGCATGTTTTCTCGCAACTTTGTGGTCAGCGTCGCTTCGGTGGCAAAACTGGCGCGTCAGCATAGAGACACGTAAAGAAACACAGAGACGTGACAACGAGGCATCAGCACGCTTGAATGTGTACAAAATATAGGATAATCAATGTCTGCTGTGTGCAATTGCCGTGTTCCAAGCCCGTCGCCGCTGGCCATGTACGCGTCTTGCTTGCTTTGTTGTTGCTCTGACTCGCTCCAACCAGACGACGACCAGCGACAGCGAGCAGGGCACAGAGACATCACATCCAGCACACTCCCGTGCTTGTCACCTGCTCGTCACCATGGCCGCCTTCGAGCTCTCCACCGGCGCGATTCGCGAGGTCCGCATCAACGCGTCAAACTGCGTCCCAGAGCCTGTCCTCCAGTGCTTGTCCGTCAAAAAGGTCGGCAACAACCCCAACGGAGGCGTAGACAGATACAGGGCCATCCTGTCCGACGGTCAGACCTTTCTGCAGGCCATGTTCGCGACCCAGCTCAATCCGCTGGCCGAGGACGGGACTGTGGGCAGGTTTACAGTGTGCAGGATACTCGAGTATACTGTGAACATGGTGAAAGACAAGACGTGAGCTGAGTACCACTACTACTGTGCTGTAACTACTCGCTGACTGTGTGTCTTCTTGCCTCATACAGCATCATCATCATCCACCAGGTCGAGGTGCTCGGAGACGCTGGCGAGAAGATTGGAGAGCCAGCAAGCGTCGACGTCTACATCCAGGCCGAAAACGATGCTGCAGCAGGCGGTAATGGAGAGGACGCACAGATGGACGGAGCAGGTGCAGCAGCACCCAATGCCTATGCACCCCCTGCCAACCGCGGAGGAGGTGCTCCAGCGCGTGGCGGAGGAGCCGCTGGACGCGGTGGCAACAACAACAGCAATCGTTCCTCGACAACGACATCCATGAACGCAGGCCAGCAGCACCCCATCTATCCCATTGAGGGTCTGTCGCCATATCAGAACAAATGGACCATCAAAGCCCGAGTCACCAACAAGTCTGACATTCGACACTGGTCAAATGCAAAGGGAGAAGGAAAGCTCTTCTCCGTCGTCTTCCTCGATGAGACTGGAGAAATCAAAGCGACAGGCTTCAATGACGCTGTCGATCAGTTTTACAATCTCCTTGAAGATGGGAAAGTCTACTTTGTCAGCAAGGCTCGGGTCGGCATCGCCAAGAAACAATTCAGCAACGTTAACAACGAGTATGAAATTACGTTTGAGAGCGGTACGGAAATCAGTCTGGTGGGTGATATGCTGTCCGAATCACCATTCGGTACATTTCGCTGACTTTTGTCTTTCGTATTCCCTTCGTTCTGCTTTCTCCCCTTTTCGTGCTGCAGTGCACAGACACGGACAATGTCCCGCAAATCAAGTACAGCTTTGTGGACCTCAACAATCTCGAATCCGTCGAAGCTAACAGCATGGTGGACGTGATTGGAGTGGTCAAAGAGACAGGCGAGGTCTCGCAAATTACAAGCAAAGCAACACAGAAGCCGGTAGGCGATGTTTCTTCTTTTCTCCCGTTCAGTAAATTTTTCCAGCTGATTCACTCGCTTCATTGATGCTTTTAGGTCACGAAACGAGAGTTGACGCTCGTCGACCACAGCGGCATGTCTGTCCGCCTGACTTTGTGGGGACGACAGGCAGAGAATTTCAGCGCCGGAGGTGGCTACAATGACGATGGCACGCCCCAGCAGCCCGTCATTGCCTTCAAAGCCGTCCGGGTCGGCGACTTCAACGGCCGCAGTTTGAGCATGGTCTCTAGCTCTAGCATGATGGTTGATCCTGACATTCCAGAAGGACATTCTCTACGAGGATGGTATGACAGCCAAGGCGCAAATTCCACTTTCCAGCAGTACACGAATGCAGGTGGTGGTGCCATGGGCGGTGCGGGTGGGCAGATGAAATTCAGCGAGTTCAAGACGATTGGGGAGACAAAGGACCAGATGCTCGGTACTGGAGATGCACCGGATTATTTCTGGACTCGCGCTCAGCTGGTCTACATCAAGAAGGAGAATTTGAGCTACCCTGCGTGCCCAACTCCTAGGTGCGGCAAGAAGGTCATGATGGAGGAAGAGCATTCGTGGAGGTGCGAAAAGTGCGAAAAGAATCACCCGGCGCCAGAGTACAGGTGCGTGAAGGATAACTGATTTCAGTATCCGTACACCACGGACAACACGCTAATCTTGCATGACGCGCGTCCGCAGGTACATCCTCAGCGGCCAAATTGCCGATTTCACAGGCTTCCACTACTTTTCGTGCTTCAACGAGGTTGGACAGGTGCTCATGGGACGAACGGCCGACGAGATGGAGGCTCTGAAGAACACGGACGAAGCCGCTTTTGACAATGCGATTCAGGAAGTTACCGGCCAGACGTGGAACTTGTCCGTTAGGGCAAAGAGCGAGTCGTACAATGATCAGCAAAAGATCAGGTACAATGTCCTCAAGGCTGTTCCGTGCGTACTTCTTCCCAAACCGGTTACTTGAGAGTGCTGCTAACGTGTTTGCGTGGTCTTGCTTGCAGAGCTGGCTTTGGCGGGGAAGAGGCACAGGTCCTCATCAACCTCATCAAGTCGTACGGCGACATTCAGATGTAGGAAATCGAACGACGTAGAGCTGCAGAACGTGCACGACGCCCTAGAAGCCGAGTTGGACAACCCATGGCGACCCTCTTTGGACGCTTTGCCTCGACCGGGGTCATTTGAGAATTTTTGTAGAATCAGGGTAATTTGAGATTGCAAAGAAGAACAAGACAAGCGTGATGTAGATTCGGAATGTAAATGTGACGAATACACAGTGATACAGCGTCATCTGCGTGTTTGAGATGCCTTCGCGCCTGACTAAGCTGGACGTGGTGGCGAAATACACGGACTGGGTGGCTTTCTTTCTCTCTTGCCGGTCGTCAATAGCCACTACAAGGCTGCAAGCACATTCATCGCCCGCAATGAGCACCACCGCCTCGTTCAAGACCGAGTTTGCGGTCGAGCTGCACTGCGAGGCGTGCGTCAAGACGGTGAAAGCCGCTCTAGCGGCGCAGGACGGCGTCGAGAGCTACGAGATCTCGCTCAAGGATCAGCGCGTGTCGGTCGAAGGGCACTGCTCGCCGAGTCAGATTGCACGGGCATTGAAGAAAGACGGCAGACAGGTCATTGTGCGCGGGACGGGCGCGTCGAGCTCTGCAAGCGACGAGGATGGAGCTGCAGTGTGCATCTTTGAGGCATACACGCCGCACGAGGCGACGTCGCAGCAGCAGAGCTTACATGGGCTGGCTAGAATGGTGGGTTGCTGACATCTGATGCGTCAAAGTGGTGGAAAGAGCTGACTTGAGCGGCTTCTCCAGGTCCAGGTCGGGTCAACGACCATCCTCGACTTGACGATGAAGCACGAACAATGGGCGAAAGCAGCGCAACAGCAAGGCAAATCTTCATTTGACGTACAAACAACGACCTCCTCGGCACTGGCCACTGTGAATGGCAGCAACAGCAGCAGCCAGTCTTCCAATGTGGCGGACGATATCGACAGCGTGCCCACGAAATATGGTGTCTTCATTGCAAAGACAGGCGACATTAGCGATGGTGCAGCAAGTACAGGCGGCGTGCTCAGAGAACTTGGGCAACTCGAGCTGAGACGCAAAGATGGCTATGGAGACTTGTTCACCGAGTTTCAGAACTTGAACATCTGGGATAACATCGGTCGCGCAAGTGAGTAGACGATCCTCGCTTTACCATTGTTGACTAGTCAGTGCTGATCTGATGGTGCTATGCGCCTGCCTCAGTGGTCATCGCTCCCGTAGTGCAAGGACAGACGACCGACAAGGCCGCTGCAGCAAAGCTAGGGCCAGGTATCCTCGCAGGAGTGATTGCAAGAAGCGCGGGCGCGTGGAGCAATGACAAGAGCGTTTGCACATGTTCTGGCAAGACTGTTTGGGAAGAAGCGCGGACAGCAAAATTCTAAGGATCCGAGCAAGAAGGTCGTGAAGGTTCGATGGCTGTTGATGCTAATAAATAGCGAGGGACATACCCAAACATGCAAACGAGCAGGCAGCACCTGCTAGAGCATTCGCTCGCAGAATTTCGCCTTGACTCTCTTCTTGCTTCTTTCGCTCTTGCATTGACTCAGTACTGTTGCTACACTACTATACACTTGATCCTGCGTGAACGACGTGAACGACACTGCTGCTCTGCTAGAGTCTTGTTCAATTCTGGATCATCTTCCTGCCGTCGCCCCTATTTCCCAGCCTAGGATACGCGCAGAAAGCATCCTGCACCGACACGACATTCCACGTCCCCTCTGACTGCGTATAGATCGAATACTTGTGCGTTTGGACGTTCGTGACGGTGTGCGTCTCCAATACTGTGGGCGGTGGACCCTTTTTGCTGCTACTTCCCGGCGCTTGAGGCGCGGATTTGGTATATGTAAAAGTGAAGGGTGGCGTTCCTTCGAACTCAAAGACGATCTCTGCTTGATCGCCCTCGCGGAGGATGTAGTGATTGGCTGACTGTACTCGCGCTCGAGGCAATGGATGGATCGTCTTTGAGATGTCGGTGATAACCGACTTGCACGAATCTTGGTGGCTAGAAACGAGGACAGAAGATCAGCTTCTGGACAAAGAAGAAACGGGCGCCGATTGTAACTCACTGTGCAACCGAAAGTATCTTGAAGTTGCCCTTGCTCTCGGCGACACGCGAGAATCTGCTCTCCTTCGAAGTCACCTTTTGCTTCTTGCCTTCAAAATCATACTGAACGGTCCATGGTGCCGAGCCTTGCAGCACAAAGTCGATGCTATCTCCAACACAATGGTCGTTGTGAGGTTGTACAGCGGCGATGGAGGCAATGTCCGCGATATCGAGCCTGACGAACGAGCCTTTGGCGCCACGAGGGATCTTGCGTGCGCACCCTGTGCTGTCTATCACTGAGCGAAGGTAGATCGTATACGGTCCAGACTCGGCAAAGACATGCTGCGGTAAATGGACTTTCCAGTCTTTGTTCTTGACAATGATATCAGGGTACTTTTGCGAGATCTGCGAGCCATCGGGCGAAATTTCCAGTTCCACCCTGAAAGGTCCGGCTCCGGTCAGACGTAGAGATGGCGCGTGCGCATGCGAGCTGTCCAACGAATCCTTGACGCAATAGACAGGCTTCCTGTCTTGGTCTACGAAGATTGCAGAAGGGCGAGCCAGAATATCCTGCTCAAGACGCACGAGACCGTTCTTTGACGATGACTCAGGTGCGATGAGGCCGCTCTTGCTGGTTTGTGCATAATTGCTATCGCTGATACCGGTGAACTCGTAGACTCTATGCCCAGGCGTAGAAGTCGAAAGCTCGAATTGCGCGTGCCGCTGGATAGACTGAAGATCGCGTGAGACTCGCTTCTTCTGCCCGTCGAGACCTTCTTCAACGAGGTCATACGTGACGAAGAAGGGTGCTTGGCCAGAAAAGACGACGCCAGCTGTATCGTCGACACCTTCACAAATCTGCGAACGGACGAGAGAGCCATTCTTGACGAGCCTGCCGGCTTCGGAAGCAAGGCGAACCGTAGGCTTGAGAAGCCATTCCACCTCGTAGGCTTTGCTTGATTCCAAAACCGTGCCTGGACAGAAAGCATCCGTGACTGAAACAAGCTCGTATCGACCTGGCTTATTGACTCCAATTTGGCCATTGTTCGTCCGTACTGTAGCCTTTTGAGGCGTCTCCTCGTCTTTGCGATAGTGCACGGTCCATGGCTGCAAAGGGAATACGCGTTAGCAAGAAGCTCAAAAGGTGCAGCAGATACACACGCACTCCTTCTCCGGTCAGGCGTAGAGGGATGTGCACGGCATCGCCTTCCTTGACAACAACCTTCTTGCCAACGGCAAAAGTAGCAGTAGGCTGTGTACGATGCACGTTGACGACCAAATCTTCAACAGCCATCGGCTGACTGCAGCCTCTGCCATCCACGACTCGATCTGCAGCGGCTCAAGGATGGTCAGACTATCTCAGCAATCGCGATTGCTAGCTACTTACCAATCGAAAGCGTAAAAGTCCCGCCTGCGCTTGCAATCTTGGGTGGGATCTTGACATCGAGATTATGATTGGTCTTTGTGATTGCCTCGACGTGGTAGACCTGCTTTTGGCCGACGATGCGGTAGTCGACTTTCCACGGTGCAATGCCCTAAAGCGAACGAAGAGGATTGATCAGCTCTTTGAACTCCGTCCTCGTCCATTTGAATGGAGGGAGCGCACCTTGAGTTCTATTGGAACCTGCATCTCATCGCCTTCGCAAGAGCGGACCTTCTGTCCTTTACCAGCGTTTGTGAATGCAACGCCCGCCAGAGGATGCACGGTCTGCTTGACGGTCCTTCCAATCTTGATACCCTGATAATTGGCATCATCAAGGCTCGTAAACTCATATGTGGATTCGCCGGTCTGATCGGGTCGAAATTCCATCTCTTCGCGCGACAATCGAATAGTTTTTGTCCTCTTCTCAGGGCGGGAATTGCCGTGCTGAACGCTATAGTGAAGCTTGTACGGCGGTTCTCCGGAGAGTGAAAAGATAGCTTTCAGTCCTACTTCACCAGCGCACGAGTCTGTGATGGGATCCACGTCTAGGTCGACACTAGGCAAAGCAGGCGTGTAGACTGTGCATTCGGAAGGCTCGTACACTTCCCCACCGCAGTGCGTGCCGCTCACGCCGAGGATACGATATCGGCCCGGCTGGTCGACTTGAAGCATTTCCTGCTTGCTGGACAGCTTGAGCTCCCTTGTCCATCCCTCTTGCTTTGTGAGCGCCTGGCTGCCAGCGCTCGAAGCGTCCGAATCAGGCATTTCAGGCTCGAACTGCACTTGTACCTTCCAAGGTGAGTCTTCGACGGGCCCACTAGGTCCAGACTGAACGGTCCCAAGTGCACCAGCACGGATTTGCAGATTTGCAGTACCACCTTGAAGAAGCTTGACGGGCTGGCCTGCGGCATTGGAGCTGCTGAACTGCCTGCTGCCACGGCTCGTGAGTGCACCAGTCCCACATCCAAAGAATGAAACTTGACTTCGAGGGTAGATCCTGAGTTTTTTCGTGCCGGCAAGCTCGAGACTGCTCATGAATGCTTGCGAAGACGCGCCTGCTTTTCCGCCGGATCCAACGATAGCACGCCCACTTGCAGAAGCTGCGTTCTTGCCTGTCTTTCCGCCGCTGCCGCTACCAGTCGTAGGGTAGTCGCTTCCGGAAGCGCCGAAGCGCTCACGTAGCGCAGAGAAGTCGACAGAGTTCCCACACGCGTCGCTTACTTTCTCAAGGCGGTATTGATGTGCGCCAGGCGTAGCTAGGGATATATTGAGGGGTACAGAGAGGATCTGCGGCGCTAGCACTGGGCCATGTGGGTGCGGGTCGTGTGCTTTCGAGAGCACAACTTGCTGACTTCCGCCCGCTCCTCCTATCGCGCCTGCTTGACCTTGTCGGCGAGCCTTGTTCGCGGCACTGCTTCCTTGCGCACTGTGCGACGATAATACCGCTCCATCAGGCGCAATTCCGTCGATAGTGTACGAAAGGACTTCGGGTTTTCCACCGCGTTGTAGGATGTGCTGATACGTGAGCTTGAGGGGTGGATATCCAAACACGTCCACAGTGATGGTCTTGATGCTATCTTCGACATTTGCATCGCTCTGGCATGCGTTTTGAACTTGTACTTCTGGCAGTGCATGCTTGGAAGAGGAAGAACGACCGGACAGTCTTCCTTTGGTTGACGAGAGCTTGCGGTCTTCTTCTGAACGATGGAAAGCAGCGCTCGGACAAGGCACGACTAGGATTCGCGAGTCGTCGGCTTGAGGCGCGGGAATGCGAACATCTGCGTCTGATTTATCGATGATCCGTTCAATTCGTACGATACCAGGTCGAAGAACATTGAAAGCCCAAACAGCCTGAGATTTCTCCAATTCCAAATTCCTCAAAAATGCTTTTTCCCTAGCATGAGCAGGTGCATCTACGCTTGTTCCTCTTGTGGAATCACTGTCCAAGGTCCCATCGTATCCGATGAGTTTTTGACCAATTGTATTTCCAGAACCAGATGCGAAATCGAATTCTTCCTCCTCTTCGAGCTCTTCATCTAAAGTGTCATATTCCAATGCAGACCTTTTCCGCCGCGCTCGTTGAGTCTTGTAACTTGCAATCTGTTTGATTTCTTTGGTGGTGAGATTGTACATCTGCCGAGCTTCAAATGGCTCGCCAAAATTCTGGATGCTGTATTGCAGGTATTGGGGGGTCGTATTGTTGAGCAGCACAGGGATGGCTGCTATCCGACTTTGAGAGAAGAGAGGGAACTCATCCCCGCTGATCCCTTCTGGGGTTGAAGGAGGCGGTGATGACACGCAATAGCAGGACCCAGACTCTTGCATCACTAGCTTTGCGGTCGAGTGAGGCAGGATGTGCACTGTTGCAGAGCCGAGGATTTGCGAGGTCGGGTCTACAAGCGTGCGGTGCCGTATGCGGTGTTCCAGGATGGCGAGGTCGTATTCAAAGTAGTCTGTGTGCGCGTTTAGATCAGTACGAATGCAAGGTAACGGAACATCCCAAATAAAGGAAGAAGGTCAGCTCTTTTCGCATGGTAAGCTGGGCTGGAAGATCTGACCCACCTCGCCAACTCGTCGGCACGAACAGGCCAAACAGACCCAGGATATTAACGACCCTCCAATCTCCAATACATGCCCAGTTCAAGGCAAGCACGCCTCCGAGGAGTGCCATCCTGACTCTGGGCTGCAAGAAGGATATCCTCGGTATCCTCAGACGAGGCAAGAGTAGCCACAGAGTTATAAAGTCGTATAGTGCCCATTTGAAGAGGAGCGTGGTGCGTGATGTAGATGAATGCGAGTCGGCAGAGGAGATGTAGGATTCAATGAATTGGAATGCCTTGTAGGATTGCTGGAGTGCAAAGAGGGCGACCTGCGAGTGCATGGACAAGCAAGCACATCAGCACGGCGAGTGGAGCACAATGGTCGACGTTGAAAGGTATAGCGCACTGCATAGAATCGCTGGTTGGGAGCATCGCAGTAGTCGAGAGGGATGAGCGGGTCTGCAGCTGCGTCGCTGTCTGGACTTGTCGATGACCCAGCCTGCCCGCTCTTTGACGGCGCTGCTCCCCCCGAGGCCGACGCCATGCGAGCAGTCCGACTCTACTCCTACTACTCTTGTTTGCTCGCTGCTGCTCTTGCTGCTGCTGATGGTGTTGGATGATTGAAGAGCGCCAACTGCAGGAACAGCGACAACCAAGAGAGCGGCCCTTGATCGTCCTCGAGACGGAGCACACAGAGGGTCATGGAAGACAGCAGGCAGGCATCCATATATACAATGCACATACAACACACTTCAGATGTGTGCTGGTCAAATTTAACGACATTTGCACGTTGTTCGCGGCAACAAAGACCCCAAGTGGCAAAAAGCAAATGAGAGATGGACAGGAGCGGCAGTATAACGTGAACATGGTCATATTACTGGTGCATGCATGGAGTATGCTTTTGAGCTGCTTCTGCTGCTACTGCTGCTGCCGAGGATGTCTGCGAGACATTTCCCTACCGGCTCTGCAGGCCGACTTCGAGCTGCCTCGACCGAGCCTTCGCCATAGTGCTGCTTCACTCGCTCGCTCGCTCGCTCTCTCGCGCAGCTCACTTCCGCTGCTGTTTCTTCGCCATCTTGATCATCTCCTTTTCCCGATTCTTAGCTTCCAACTTCCTCCTTTCCGCAGGAGTCATCTTTTCTAGCCTCTCCTGCTCTGCTTTGGCTTTTATAGCCCTAGCTTCAGAAGTTGCCTTGTCTTTTGCTTCTTTGCGCGATTCTTGCAAGAGCAGGGCGAAGACTTCTGCTCGGCGCTTTTTCTATGTGTGTTTGTGTGAGGGACAAGGATTGGCGGATTGTCGCAGGGTGAAACGTGAAGGTATATGTGCACGTGGGGGTGTTGTGAAAAGCAGGGAGGCGCATGACACGAGTGATTGCATGCACAGCAGCAGCAAGCAACGAAAATCAGCTCTCCATACCAATAGCCCAGATTGGCAAACACCACGACGCGCTCAACTCACCGCCTTGTTGAGATATTCATTCGACAGATTATTCCCCGCGAGCACATCCACAAGGTTGAGTGCGAGCTCGACGAGGGGTACTGTTTCTTGAGCTCTCGAGCTTGAAGGAAGCGTAAAGACCATTGTCAAGCGGCGGGATTTTGGGATCGAGCCGACTTTTTCGAGGGTTCTATGACGGTTTAGAAAACGAGGGAACAGGAGGAGAAACATCAGCTTTTACTCCCTTGTTTCCTTGAAATGCATATCCAGCCCTGCGCCCGCAGGGCTGGATTGATGTGCTGTAGAGTGGAGACTCACGCCTCGTCCGGTCTCTCCTTGATGATGTCCGAAACGACAATACTCCTCAAATATCCGGCAGCGGTTGTCTCATCCCTGAGCAATTCCACAATCCCCACATTGGCCTTTTTGAGAAACAGCTCATTCAGAGCCGTAGCTTCCGAGAAAGTCGCCCATTCTTCGTTTCCAGCGGCAGCTATGAGCGCAGGCGGTTCACTGAGCGTAGTGAATGCTTGCAAGTCGAACCTATCATTTCGGAGTTGTTGCATGTAGTTTTTCTTGACTAGAGCCCAGACAAAGTCTTCTTTATTCATCCCGCTCTTGCCGGTAGTAGTGGATGCAGGCGCGTCGAGCTCAAAGTCGAGCGTGACGGTGTTGTAGGATGACGCGTAGGTGAGGTCGTAGATCTTGTATCCTGCTTCGAAGGCGAGCGTGAAGATGTCGTGTCGCGGCCAAGTGGATACTTTGGCAGCGAATCCAGCGGTGCCTCTTCGTCCCGAAGCATGCCCAATGTACGTCGATGGGTCTACGCGGGTCAAAGCTACAGACGCAGGCTTGAGCTGGTAGGAAGCAAAGTTATCGCCTAGGACAGACATTGCTGCTGTGTTCCACGCGACGGCTTGGGACTCGCTGACCATCCGTCCGCCAAACGAGAGACCGACGAAGGCAAGGACGCAGGCGAGGAAGATGGCTTCTGTGCGGAACTCGGCTGGTCGGATGCGGAACATCTTCCAGCGGTACTCGCGGCCGGTGTATGGCTGTTCGTCGACGACTGGGATGGTGGTCTGCCCTCCTCCCGCTCCTGCTGTGCTCGCCGGCGTCTGCACTGCTGGCTGGCCATGGGCGACAGATGGCCCTCCACCCGGCGCTACGCCCCCAAAGGCATCGACGTGAGGCTCGGACGGAGGAGCAGGAGGAGCCACTCCATCGACGACGACATTGCTGCCTGCGTGCTGCTGTCCTGGCTTGATGCTGCCCGTGAAGCGGTCCAGGAAGCCAGCCTGGACGGAGGAAGCGAGGGCGAGGAGGAGGGACGCGGACACGGAGACGCGCATGGTGACGAGCGAGAGAGTGTGATGATGATGGCGTGGAGTGTCGAGTGGAGGGAAGAGAGAAAAGCAGTGAGATTGTACATGTGCTCTTCCATGCGGCTCCCTCGATCATCCCCTCCCAGAAGAGGCAGGAGAGGCAGAGTGGAGCCTGCGATGATGATGACTGGGGCATGCAGGTATACATGACATGCTTGTGGTGCTGTCTCCACTCAAGCTTGCAAGCTTGTCCTAGGTGTCTCTCTTGCACGGTGGCGTGGCATCCAGCTAGAGGACACCACGGACAAGCTGGTCTTGATTCATTCCAACCACTGACACCGACAAGCTGTACTGACGAGCACTTGATGGACACTATCACAATATCACTCTGACGTGACTTGGTCCCTGCTCGGTCTCATACATCGACTGGACAAACATGGCAACGACGCGCAAGAGCCCTGGAATGACACTCCAATACTCGCACCCCTTCACTCTCCAAGAACTGCATGAATTGGACACTAGCCTCGTATCAGAGGGTGCGCCTACTGCATGCACTTGGCAGCCCTCACTTTCACATCGGTAGACTCGGCTGAATGCCTCGCTCGCAGAAATACAACGCCTCCAGAAATCACTCGCAATGCTGCACTCTACAAACGCGACGCTCGCTCAATCCCTAGCTTCTTCCTCCTCTAAGTCATCATCACCATCACGACCAGACGAGCAATTATCATCCGAAGACGCCCAGCTATTTCGCGACACAATCTCTGAAAATGAAGAATCCATCGCAGCGCAAAAAGAGCGGATACAGATGTGTACCCTTGTGCTGAAATCACGGCTCGGTATTGATCCTACGTATAAACATTATGAATTGGATAAAGATACGACCGCCGTTACTGCTGTAGACAGGCCCGCGCCGGTTCTCGCGGGCTTGGTCGCTCCGCCGCCTGCTTCGACAGGCAGTGCGGGTGCAGAAAGAAGGCAGACGGAACAGACGGAGGCGCAAGCGCAGGCGTCGAGAGCTGGAAATGATGCACCTGACGGCACTGCCCGTGGTATCGGAGAATTGAGCGAAGAACAGCAAGAAGAAGGAGGCATGTATCTTTGAAGCGGAATTTTCAGAAACATCGGCAAATACAGCAGCAGGCAAGCGTTGACGCGGGACTTCGTATCACAAGCTCAATCTTCACGATATTAAAATCTCGGCATTTATTGCATTCACGCTGATTAGCTTACATTGTCTGACTGACAACTTCTCTCCTTTTCTCCCTTGATCTTGCTGATCGCTTGGGCAGGTCAGCACGCACAAGAGCGGCTTTAGGCTCACCTTCATTGCTGATGCTTAGGCGATTGTCGCCTCCAAGGTGGAACCACTTACTACACGCACGCGGTCCAGCTTGTCCTTTTTCGCAGTTGTGCAAGTAATGGAAGCATCTGTGACTTTTTTCACCATTGCGGTCACCATGGCGTCGTGGAAGCAAAGGACTTGGGCTGTCCATACGAGCGTGCCTGGGAGTAGCTTGTACTGCTGCTGCAGGCTGATGCATTTTGTCTCTTAACGCCTGATGCTCGACGCCGGCTGGCCACTTCGGATACCAGCGCGACTTCATGAAGCCATGTGGCCTAGCGCAGAATGACTTCATGCTTTTTGATCTCGATCTACCGCGACGCGTCGAGCAACTGGGTTCGCGGGAAGGCCAGTGTCGACAAATGCGATTTGTGATTCGTGGCTGTCATCAGTAGAGCGATTCGCAGTGTTCTTCCATCAGATCTTGGTCGCTGCCTGCTTGCGGCGGACAAACATGATAGCCAGCCATTGCTGTCCAAGTGCAGCCTTTATGTTGTCAGCTTACCGTTTGGCAGCCGTTATTGGGAGCTAGCGCGGGATTCCCCGAGCACCTGTCTCGCGCGTGTTGTTCTGTATGGGCTTCAGAGAAGGACGAATAGACAGACCCCGTACCGATCTAATGTCTTCTGGTTTCTTAGCTTTTCGAATGTTATCGAGACCTTGACTGGAGTTCGACAGCCAAGGATAGGGGACATCTCAGATCGAGCCAGGTTGCTTGCTTGTCGCGGCAAACGAGCGTGTAAGGCGACACCGGATAGGAGTGTACCAATGCCGCAGAGAGAAGCCCGTTCTTGTCCTTGAAAATTGCTCCAGCTTTGATTGCGGGCATTCTGCGGATCCTTGCGTTTGAGACGAAATCTCTTGGTGGGTGTGCAGCGGAAACAAAGAAAGCGGCCCAGCAGAAGCCTGGAAAAAGCGGCGTCTGCAACGTGGTCTTTCGCCCGCATCTTGTACTGAGGGTGATATTTGCGCAGGTACAGCATATATGCACCGATGTGGCTTTCGCATTGCGCAATGCTATTGGCTGACTGCTCCCGCTTGAGTGCAGGGTTTATGGCAGACGTCAAAGTCAGAGCAGCTTGGGCACAGCTGCTGGTCCATCATAGACCCGATGCCAGTGCAGCCGCTCGAGGGTTGGAGTCTTGCAGGGCCGCCAGACCATGGACCGTGCCGGACGGAACAAAGGACCCTTCCGAAAGCTGTACTTGAAGCAAGCTGTCAAGGATTACAAGATCTGGATGACCTCGGTTATATACTTTTCAGACGCTGTTGAAACCTATGGTCCCTTATGACAGCCTGGCAGTCTGCCTCCATGATGTCTATGTCATCTGCAAGTCTATCTTCGCCTGGACCAGCAAGAGTGCCGCAAAGACATACGTTGGAACAGTGAGAAGTTGCGCTTGAGCGGAGATATAACCCAGCTGTTCCGTTACCGTGGGAAGCGAAGATTGGGGAGAAGACGGCATTGAGGGATCGCCATTCGTCTGCCTTCAATTTACCCGCATAGACGATGGCCAAATTCTTGGGCAAACGGAGATTGTAAGAAAGGGCCAGGCAAGCTCAAGCTGCGGCCCTGGTCGCTGCATGACGCACGGCGTTTGTACCAGCACGCTCCGCCTCAAAGCCGTAGTCGTAGGCAGGCCGCGGCTGACGTTCATTTGCGTAGGGTTGCGTCGAGAAAGAGGCGACGTCTGGGAAATATGCAGCGTCCGAGGAATAAGGAGACGAGGTTGATAGATGCCGGAGCATGCAATGGTAGACATCCCGCGGGCCTGGCTGCAAAATCTGACCGGCTTCTAGTGTGGTGTGCTAAACAACATGCTCTTGTACAGCTTTGAGCAGGTGCGTGGTCGAAGTCGAGCGCGTTGACGATGCGCTGGTCGCTGAGGGAGCAATATGTCGCACAGCTCGGCATTCTGACTCTGTAACGGTCCGTTGTGATGCGCCTTTGAGGCTTCGTCAGCTCTTGGACAGGCAGGGTTGGCATTGCTATCGCCTTGCGCAGCCGCAACGATCTTAAGGATACTGGATGGCGCGTTCAATACGTCACTTGAGAAGTCCCTGTCGTCATGCAGGCCTTAACATCTGCTTGCCTAGCTCGTTGCCTCCGCATCTGCAGCGTCTTGAGACCATTTTGTGCTTCTCTTCGGTCAGGTTTTGCTGCGAGTCTTCCTTTCCTCGCTGTGGCGCCCTCTGACTTTTCTCTGGCTATCTCGAAATACTTGGGCCCTCTCCCCATAGCTGGAGGGACGGAGAAAAGCAAAGCAAAGCAGAGGGACAGCTCTCGATCCTCCTTTTTATACCCGCAACGAACTCACAGAGGCGAAAGCTTCCAGATCGCGGTTGAATGGATTGTCTTCCATTGTCAGTCAGCGGGGTGAAAAGGGAATTCTTCATTCGTCTTCCAGATTGGAATCAGCTAGCGTGAAAGGGTGGAAGGGGAGTGAAAAGGTCTGGCGGTCTTGGGGGAAGATGAGAAGAACCAGTCGGAATAAAACATTCCAGCACTGTCTCGTTTGTGGAAGCTGTGATGAAGGGAAGAAGTGTCAGGTGGAAGCTCACAGTCAAGGTCAGCTGATTCAACCCCCGTGTGGAACAGCAAACCTTGCCCGTGACGTCATATCTGTGGAAGGTGATAGGCGTTCTGAATAAAGGACATCAGGCCATCGTAGAAGGCTAAAGACGATAAAAGATTTGGAAGCCCAAGCATCTCGACGACCAGAGCCTGGACGTCAAGCTAAAGAACGATTAAAGCCTTGCGTGACGAAGCGTGGTCAGTCAGCCGCTGCGCGAGAGGGAGAGACAAGAAGAGAAGAGAACGGATAATTGTGAGCTTGAGGGTCATTTTATGTTGAGGTCTGCCGGCCAAGCGCAAGCTTCTGGAGCTGTGTCGCGATTGATGGCCAGAGCGGGCATTTCGATTTTTGCGTACTGGCAATTGGGCAAAGTAGCAAATGTGACATGAATTAAAAAAACGGGGGCCAAATGAAACGCACAGCGTCTTGCAGAGACTTTTTGATGAACCAAAAAGAGACAGGAAAGTGTGCATTGCTGGGGTAGAAATGTGGTTGCAATGCTAGAAGGCGGTATTGAGGCGTCGAAACTCCGAAATATACGGGCAAGACGGTACGGTTTTTTGCTCGTCTCATTTCTCCATACAAGTCTCCTAGCATCGATATGCCGGTCGGTTCCCGCTTTCCAGCTAAGTGGTTCCGTTCCCAAATCCAACGTATGCAGGGCGTACATGCGACCAAAACTGATGACAAACGGGGCTTTGTTTGTTTAATGGCCAGCGCGTCGCTGTTCGGCGATGATTCCAGTAAGTTCATCGACTTTCCTCTTGCCACGTCGGAGCGTTCCAAGGCGCTTCTTTGCCATTCGACGAGCTTTCTTGTCTTGTCCGTTCCTGCACATCCACAAACAAAGACAGAGAGATGATGAAATGGTCAGTATGAGGCTCTACGTCCGGATTGGTGGACATCTCTAGGGAGCTGGACGGGCAGAGGGACGGTTGCTTTCGAGACGTGATTCGTGTGGAGTGGCGGGCAGATGGCAGTGGTAGTCGTTGCGAAATTGCAGATGTTGTCGATGCGGCTGGAAGCTTCGTCATGGAGGCGTGTACAGCAGGCACCCGGAGGTGGTAAACTGCCCAGCACATAGCGTGTGCATAGACGAGCGGTCGTGCAAGCGAGCGAGCGAGATGCAGGTCGCTGCGATGCTGAACGACTTTGCAAGCCTTGCCCGTTTTGCTGCTTCTTCCATCGTGACGACTTTGCAGGTCGATTGCAAACTTTCTCATCGTGCTCTTGAGATGAGAACGCATGTCCTTGGCGATGTTGCCTGCCCTGCGTTGTCTGCCGTGTAGAATGGCACGCCTGCCTTGCTGCTTGTTCTAGCTCCCCGCCGCCATTCTCCCACTCATCCCCTTGCCCTCGGTCCCCCGTCCCGTCCGTTCCCAGTCCCCAAACGACGAAAAGTCGTCCTCCAAATATCTTGCTTCGACCCACCTGAGCAACTCCATGATTCTTCGCTCATAAGGCGACTGTCCGACGACCTCTTTTACGATATTCTTGACGAATTCATGGCGCTTGGAAGCTTTTCCTTTGCGCTGGCTTGGTCGAGCAGGCAGGGTGCGCTGCTTGAGGTCGCGGCCCTTGTCCATGCCCACGGGCAGGTCTGCGGGCAGGCACACAGATGAATTAGCATAGCAAGGGGTGGCTCGTTGTGTGATATGAGCCTGAGATGAGCTGTGCTGAGCGACGAGGGAGTGGGCGGGCTTCTGTCTTTCGAGTCCATCTCTTGCTGCTGATCACCCTGCATGGTTGTGCTGCTCTTGGTCATTCACCTGCGGTACTGTCGCTGTGGAGGTACAGCAGCAGCCGCAGCAGGCCGTCCAATGCATGTCTGCACGAGCATGTCCTGATGCCCAGCTGCTCTTCCTCGCTGTCCATACTCTTGCTGCTCCAGTCTTGGCCACCATCCTCCATCCCACCCCATCTCTGCCTGCCCTTTCGTCCACTCGCTCGCTGTCGCTCTCGCTCGCTCGCTCGTTTACTCACTCTTTGGCGAGTGTCCTGCGACGGCCATTGTGTGTGCTGGATGCTGTTGGTCGACAGTGTTGTCGCACTGCGCTGCTGTCCTCGTCTCCTCCACTCCTCGATCATTGCTTTCTTTCCTTCCGTTTCAGCCTTCCCGCGTCAAAGTCACGTGCAGCTTGAGGATCCTCGCAGATTTTACATAGCTTAGCATTGCGATTGCATGCATGCACACACTGATGACCGTTCATTCACATTTTTGCCTGCCTCTTCTATCTACCAACTCGCTGCACCAGTACCATTGAAGAAATGCCGCTGGCCACTGACAATCTGCAGGGAGCGAATTTGCCAGGGGAAGAGCATCCCTGTCTGACGCTTTCCAGACGCCGATCCTCGCGTACGACACCACCTGCTGACCTCTTCGACGCACCCTCTGGCTGACCCACCTGCTGACACTGTTCGAGGCTGCTGCGATTGCCTTCTTGCTGAAAACCCTCACTGTCGGTGAGCTCGTCGTCTGCAACGTCAGAACACTCGATGAGAGGTACCTATCAATATCCTCTTGCCGTGATGACATGCGATTTGACCGTACGTTGCTACGATGGCGCTGCATAGTATGGTATGTCCAGCCAAGGCTGTTTCCGCAAAGGCGAATGAGCTTTGTTTCGTCTGCCGCCGGCGATTGGCCATCTATCGGGAAGCTCAACCTCGATTCCGCGTCTCTCTTTGTCTCTTCATACAGCTCTCGCTTTCGACAAGATCTCCTCATCTTGCCGCCCGATACTTACATCTCGGGCTCGCAGCTTCTCCTCTCCTCCCGCTGTCGCAGCTTTTCCTCTGGCGGTCAATTAGGTGCATTTCTTCCGCGAGAAAGGCCTCAAAAGAGAAGAAGAACAAGGGAGGAGAAGGCAAGAGAGCGGGCTGCTCGTTTCAGACACGGTCATTCATCCCTCTGCCACAACTGCTCTGGACTCAATCATCCATTTGGATGCGTTTATCGGCTGAATCTGGATTTATACAGAGGAATGTCCCAACTAAACAATATTCACGACTAAGAGCTGACTTGCCAGACAGTGCATGTTTGTTGCAAGACAAGGTTAGCTGAAGTCAGATCCATAGATTCAAGGTGATGAACATATGTTGAATCGCTAGCAATCCCGTCTGGACACACTGGCGCTTCTTTTGGGATTGGGAACTACCCATTGCATGAAGCAGCTCAGCGCTCATGACTACTTGCTCGCTGACAGGCGAATGTTCGGCCATATTCGTAGAACACATCGTCTATCTCGAACGTTATCGCACCAATGCAGCCGGACTCACACCCATTATTCATCGACTGCATTCGCATCGCAGGTGTGGGCCAGACGCAGAGTAGCTCAGAACCCTCTTCTCAGCTGTGATTTCGTCAATGTCGTCGTGAGCGCAAGGAAAATCGATACATCACTAGCGCAGTTCATGACCCCGTGGGTAAGCTAGCATTCGAAGCGCTTGCCCCTTGCGTCGCTTGTGAAAGATTGTCCTCCCTTAGAGCAAAATGGTTTCTCGAGGCAGTGAAAATCTTCTTCACCTCAACAAAGAATAAAATCAACGACTTCAAACGCGATAAACCCTCATGAAGTGCGAAAGGAATCAAAGTTGTCGGGCCCGCATGTCAGGCTAGCTAGAAAAAGGCTGCTCCACTTCGAGCACCAAGCAATAGGAATGGTAGTAGTCGTCATAAGAGCGAGAAGCGAAGAGAGCGATTCGTCAACGGGTCTCAAGGGAGAAAGTAGTAGTGCTGCTGCTGGTGCTGCTATTTTGAAAGAAGAAAGATTCCTCGTGACATCATGACATGAGAGAGCGAGAGCGCGAGAGCAGGATTGTATATAGTAAGAGGATGAAGAGGTAAAAGGGGGGGGGGGGGGGATGATGGGGGGCATGAGTAAACAAAGCTAACGGCTCATCGTGAGATTTCCAATTGCTAAGCTATAAAAGGCGGCGTAAAGCGAGCTTCCTGTGTGCAAAATCCATACAAAATTTTGCATGGCATGATGCACAATACTCCACATCTCGCTTTGTAATGTATCGTCTCAAACACCCTGGGATAAGTTGCGCATGTCCTGCGCGCACTGGGTTGAGGCAGCATTTCTAAGGCCTGTTCTTCAGGCGGCCAGAGAGCTGCGGTTCGTCACAAAAAGGAGGCCCATAAGACACAATCAGCACATGTTACCACCCGCAAGACGCTGGCAAGGCACTGCCGCGCCCGTGTACTAGTAGAAAAGGCGCACCCATTCCAGACCTTCATAAAGGCCATCTCCCGAAGTAGCGCACGTAGCCTGGATGAACCATTCCCTCTGACGGAGACCATGGAGACCGAGCTTGTCTGTAATCTCTGCAGCGTTCATAGCATTGGGAAGATCCTGCTTGTTTGCAAAGACGAGCAAAAGAGCATCGCGAAGCTCATCTTCGTTGAGCATGCGCTGGAGTTCCTCGCGCGCTTCAGTCACTCGCTCGCGATCGTTGGAATCAACCACAAAGATGATGCCCTGTGTGTTTTGGTAGTCTGCAAGCAGTCCATGTACGCACACGAAGAGTGCGCGTGCAAAAATAGATCAGCGTCTGCGCGACTCTGGTACAAGTATTGGATTGTGAATACGCACAATGCCTCCACAGAGGTCGGATCTTGTCCTGACCACCGACATCCCATACGGTGAACGAGATGTTCTTGTATTCGACAGTCTCGACGTTGAAGCCTGCATTTCACCGAAACCGGTACGACCAGGAGGAGAAGAAAAGCAGAGAATTGAATTAGCTTGATGACTCCGATGTGTGCGTCAATAAACGTAGAGAAGTAGATTGTGGTAGAAGAGGTGTGGAATGTGAATGATGCGTGATGAGGTATAGAATGTGGGTGCTTTTGTCCCCATCCAATTGTCGTCTGAGCTTCGCAGCTCTTGTCTCAGACGCAGAGCCTCAGAAAGGCGGTCTTTGTCCATGCTACCCTCGCACGCTGGGCACGATGCAGCTCTCGATGCTGTTGCATACCCGTCCTTCCAGTCCGCGCGCAGGCATTGCCAGGCAGGTCCAGGGGACACTAGCTGGACGAGCATGCACTGGAGCAGACGATCGTGCGCAATTCCGTCACAAAAGAGTCCGCGGCGGCGAATTACTGCACTGGAATGAGCAAGCGCCTTCCTGCGTGCGACATGTGCGCTGCTTAGAAGACGAGGCTCGTCTCGCATCGACGACAGCGCCGGCTACTGTGCGAGAGCGGATCGACCCGAAAGCTGGAAAAGCACGGCGAAGCTCGTAGGCTCTCGACGAACGGTATTCGTGGCAGCGCGAGTATCCCCAGTGTTGGACATTCTGAGCTACCGCGAAGGGCGGCGTTTCTGGCTGTGCGTTTTGACCACGTCGGATTGGTATTGCGCTGCATATAGAGCATCGTTGTGCTTGTGAAACGCCCATTGTGCAGTGCATCGCGGCTCAAGGTGAGCGTCACCAGCGTCTTTGCCTTGCTCGACGTCGGATATGCGCAAGGATATTGACCGTGATCGAGGGTCGTCGACGAGCATTGTCGCCCTCGAAGCGAGATGACCGCCGCGACAGCTAGTCGCGCAATTGCTTTGCGTACCGAGCTGTGATCTTTCTGTAATATTTATCGCTCGGCAGTGACTGCTTCTTATAGGACCGGCGTGTAGGTTGAGGGCGCCGAGGGCTGAGATGCTCGTCCGAAGAAGCGCAGTGACACACGTTGCAAGATGTAGGAGTGATGGAGAGGAAAGAAGCAGGGCACGAAGTGCGGAAAGAAAAGGGAAAAGAGAGCAGATTGTCCGAGAGAAGACATTAAAGAATAGAGGGGAATTGCAAGACAAGACGGAGGAAGATGGCCGGGAGAATCGAGTGGGAGACAGTGGGTGGTAAAAAAAAGCAGCGACTTGCCAATGGTAGGGATCGTAGTTACGATTTCACCAAGTTTGAGCTTGTAGAGGATGGTGGTTTTACCTGCGTGAGACCGACGACTCATTAGTCTCCCAGTCTCTCTCTCTTCCACCACCGCCATTCGCGTATTACTCACCTGTTAGGAACGGGCAAAGCGAGTCGCACGGACAAGATGGGAGGAGGATTAGCATGAACTATATAGTCATTGCGCACGTATTGATATGCATCGCGGCGCCCTCGTTCGTGCCTGCTCTTCCTCTTTGATTGTCAATGCCCCCTGCCCGCCAGTGCCGATTCGACGCAGACGGCGACACGCGCGTGTGTCCTCAGGCGAGGCGAGCGAAGCGTTGAGGCGCGGCATCCGGCCACATATAGTGAGTGCACACACTGAAGCAGCAACTATGTGCTTTGGTGGCATGCACTGCTCGTTGCAGACTCGTTGAGCGCAGTCCCTCATCGCGTTGGGGGGCCATTCGTGTGCGTGTCGTGGCAGGCGGGCGGGCAGGGGAGACGAGACGAGCGAGGGCGAGCGTGCCATGAGGGTTGAACGTACCAGCGGCCTGCATTAATAAATAGTATGGTATACAGCATCAGCGTGTGTCCGTGCTAGGTGAGCATTGCTCATCCCATCGTGCCATTCCCATCCGCGAGAACTCGAGCGGATGCGAGGACAGGCAGGCAAACGAGGAATGAGAGAAGAGACAGACTCACATCAAGACCGACCATGAGGATTCGCATTTCTGGGTGGATGGTAGAGCATGTCAGTCGTGTTCTCTGTGTGCATGCGTGTCTGCGTGTCTCCCGCTCCGAGCAGCACAACTCCATGACACTTCTAGGCACACCACTGCGCACCTTTTTTGCCAAAGAGGCCCGAGAGGACCTTTGAGATGGAGAGGCCCATTGTAGTACTACAGTGGGTGTGTGCTGCTGTGCTGTGGTGCTGTGTGGTGTGCGTGTCGATGCGTCGAGCCGGGTTGGGACAGAGCAGAGGCGCGAGAATGTCACAGCGAGCGAGGGCGAGGGCAACGGTGAAGATCAACGGCGAGCGAGCAGCTTGCATTGCATTACATTACAATTGTCCATGTGTGCATGTCCATGTACACGCACTCTCACTGCATGCCCCGTCCACCGTCTTCACATCTCATCGACGCGTCCCTGCATGCCACGTTATCAATGAGAGGGCGAGAGAGCGAGTCATCGATGAGCTGGACAGTCGAGCATCAGTCTATCAGGCAGCAAGGAATACATTCCTGTATTCAGTCATGTCAGTCCGTCAGTCTCGCGTTCACTGCATATAGCTCGTCTTCAGCACCAGGTATCCCCCCAGTGGCAGTGGCGACATGGTCCATTCATGTGTTAATCCTCGTGCATTCAAGCTGCAATGCATGGACTGCGTCTTGCAGTTGATAGACGATATCATTGCTTGTCAGCATGTCAGTGTGTGCAAGTCTATCTCATTCTCGAGCCTGCTTGCCCTTGCTCCAGCTGATCGAAGGGCCGCCATGGCTTGACAGCTTTATCTTTACATGTTTGCTTTATGCCATGCCCATCAAGGACCTACACAATGACACACATTCAATAGCACATCTCACTCTGCTACTCTCCAAGACACCGCGACTCCGCTCATGGCCACGTCTACGAAACCCATCGACACGGACATGGACACCCACACCGACACTCCTCCCATCGCATCCACCTCTGCAGCGAATACAACCAACACAAACAGCAACAGCAACAGCAGCATATCCCTCACTCCTCTCATTGGCAGTCAGACATCTTCAACCCGCGCTCTATGCCACCTCCTTGAATTCGACGACGCAAAGATATTGCTAGATGCGGGTGTCAATCCGTATAGAGAGCAAGGGACAGCAGAGAGCTATGCTCAGGAGAGGAGGGATTACTTGGAGAGGTTGAAAGAGTGAGTGAAGCAAGCGAGCGTTAGCGAGCTAGCGAGCGAACGAGCGAGCATTGGCAAGCGAACCCTTGTTCAGCTCAATCCGCCCTCTTCGCGTAACATCACTGACAATGGCATTTGCTTACACCACCACCCTCAAAAGGCTCGCACCACAACTAACCCTCGTCCTCCTCTCTTCTCCAACAATCGAATCACTAGGCTTGCTGCCCTATCTCGTCTCCAAACTCCGCCTGGCATGTCCAATCTATGCTACATTTCCATGTCGGACACTCGGGCAGCTCACGCTCGAAGAATGGGTGGAAGCACGAGCGTCCGAAGAAGCTATTGATACTCTGCCTGCGGACTCGGTCGCGCCGACTGCCACCTCCTCCTCCTCCTCGGGTGCAGGTGGAAATCCAAAAGCTCGCCCTGGAGCTGCCAGAAGTACAAGTTCGCACGTCTACAGCAGTGGACGTGGAACTGGGAAAAACACGGCGGCTGGACCTGCATTCGACGATACCGGCGCAAGGGCAGATGACGTCGCGTGGCGCATCTCCAAAGAAGAGATTCACCTCGCATTTTCCCGAATCACACCCGTAGTCTACTCTCAAGTCATCCGCCTTTCCGGACGTGCAAATTCGCCTTTTTCCCTCCTAGCTCATCCAGCGGGGACTGCTCTCGGAGCCACTCTATGGTCATTACGATCAGCAACTACAGATTCATTGCTTTATGCGCCTACATTCAATCACGTCAAGGAACGTACACTTGATCCTGCGTCTTTCTTGGTCAAAGACAAAGATGGTCGAATGACTGTAAATGAGGCGATTAGAAGGATTGGGGTATTGATCATACCGGCCGAACGAGCTTCCAAATTGGCTACAAAAGCAAAAGAACGTGATAAGATCATGTTGGATACCATCACGCACACGCTTCGAGAAACAAACCAATCGATCCTTTTGCCAGTTGATACTATCGGACGGTTCATAGAAATACTCGTCCTACTTGAACAGCATTGGGCTTTCTCAACGCTTTCGCCGAATTATCCACTCTGTCTCTGCTCGAAGAACGCAGAGGCGATATTGTTCACTATAAGGAGATTGGCAGACGCGTTTGGTGGACAGCTGGGCGCGGATGAAGGGGAGCGGGAGCGAGTTCTTCGATTCAAGTGAGTGGGCGTACGCGCTAGTCAGATCACTCGGTGTGTCAGATTGGCTAACCAATTCCCTTCCTTCGTACACAACAGAAACGTCCGCATGTTTGAATCGCCCGAACAGCTGCTCGCGCGCTATCCTGCTGAACATCCCAAACTAGTCCTCTGCGCTCCTGCTTCGCTCTCGTACGGCTATTCACGGCAGCTTCTCGTCTCCACCTTCCTCTCATCACCCCGGTGCTTGATCCTGCTCACAAACCCAGGTCAACCAGCAAGCATGACCTCTCATCTCTTCAGCCTATGGAACGCACGCCAACCCGCATCAACGCGCTACGGAACAGGCAAAGTCGGTGAAGTGGTAGATTTCGATAAAGCACAAGCTGCAGAAGCAATCACTGCGAACACTACAGTCCGATTGAAGATGCGTCGCAAGGTTGTCTTGCAAGGAGAAGAACTCATGAATTACCTGGAGGAACAGAGAGTCGCAAAAGAAAAGGAAACAAAGGCAAAAGCTATGGCTGAACGAAATCGACGCATGATGGAAGCACATGATGAGAATGAATCTTCAGACTCTGATTCAGATTCAGACGGTGATTCAGATCAATCTGATGGTGAAAAAGCAATGCGAAGCGAAAAAGCACAAGCACGCGCTGTATTCGGTGGTGTCAGTGAAAATGGCGATATTCTCAATGACGAGAATGGACATCCTGCCTCTCCAGCTCAAGGTGTAGGACGGGGACCTGCCGCATTCGCAGAACCTGGTGCTGGACCCGTCATGAAGAGTTGGAAGCGCGGATTGGCAAAATCAGGCTACGAGCCTGGTTTGACGCATGCTGGAACGGGTGCATGGGATGAATTCCTCGATGATGTCAAGACCTCCCAAATTGGCGGCTTTGACATTTATGTTCGTCAAGCATCTACTTCTACCGCTTATGCCGCTCTAAAAAACCTAAGCATGCCACTGGCGAATCAAGCGCAAAATACACGATATCGCATGTTTCCGTACTTTGAACGTCGGAGACGGGTGGATGGATACGGAGAAGCAGTCGATATCGAAGGCTGGAAAACGAGAAACAAAGCGCCTGAAGAGATTGAAGCTGCTTTGAATGGTGACATGGATGCGCAAGCTGCTGCTGCCGCCGCCACCGCTTTAGGCAAGCGGAAGAGAGGTGATGGAGAACAAGGAGGAGACGATGATTCGGCTGCGCAGAATGAGCCGCCTCACAAATTCATCACGGAAGATCTTGCGATTCAAGTTCGCTGTAAAGTTCTCGTTGTGGATATGGAAGGCAAAGCCGATGGAAGGGCATTGCGATCCATCCTGCCCCTCATCGAACCTAAAAAGCTCGTCCTTGTCAATGGCGACCCAGAATCGACCCAGGATCTTGCGTCTGCACTCACGTCCGCGACGATGGCAGAAGAGAATATACTCACCCCTTCGGATGGCGAAAAGATGAAGATTGCTGATGTTACAAAGAGCTTCTCGCTGCGTCTCGATGATGGGTTGATGACGGCATTGTCGCTGCGGAAAGTGAGTCACCATAATTAATTAAAGATTAGACAGATTGAAGGTGCTAATGACGGCTGCTGCAGATTGAAGGATACGAAGTCGTGCCCGTCAAAGGCGTCATTGGCCAATCGGACGAGTCCACACTGCCGGTGCTCATTCCCACTTCCTCGCTCGAGATGCCTCCCGCAGCAGCAGACGACAACGATGCAGAAATCACAGAAGACAGCAAGATGGACGGCGATGATGGTCGACCGCGGCAGAATGCAGAAGCCACCTTGCCGAAATTGCCAGCGCCACACTTTATCGGCGAGATCAAGCTTGCGCTCCTCAAAGCCAGCTTGAGCGCCCAAAACGTGCCCGTGTCATTCTCGAAAGGCACACTTGTATGCGGGCCTGTCAAGCCGCAAGTCTCTGCTGCATCAGCGGCAGCAGCTGCAAAAGGCAAAGACGCTCGTCCGGCAAGAATTGCAAAATTGGCTGGTGCGGCGAGGCCTTCTCCTACCCCGGAACGCGAAGATGAACTTCTTGACACGTCTGGCGGGAAAGTTGTCGTGCGGAAACAGGGCGCTCAGCTCGTGCTTGAAGGCGCGCCGGGCGATACGTTCTACACTGTCAGAGCGGCCGTCTATGACCTGCACGCGATAGCTTCATCCTAGGCAAGAGTTGCTAGCAACGCAATGGATGCTGTGACGCCAAGCGGGCGACAAGACAGCTGTTACAACGACATTTGGCTAATTAGTCACTGACACTGCATTCAAGACCGCAAGCGCGGGACCAAGATAGGCTTCCGCTTCTCCTGCTGTTCCGGCTTTGCATTACGTGACAAAGTCTGCGGCCAGGGTGCAGATCCACCTTTGGCACGTACTTCTCCAAACATGCGCGCTTCGAGCCCTTCCCACGGTATCCATTCTTTGGGCAAGGCAGGCCCTGTTCCTCCTGGCTTGTCGAGCCCGTGCAGCTTGTTTTCCATCTGTCGGACTGCAAGTTCTAGCGCAAATTGATCGATGCCGGTAATTGTGCTGATAAGCAGATATACACGCTCGAGGTCCGGATGCAGCGCGCCGTCTCGGTCTGAGCTTTCGTAGATCTTGTAGCTTTGACCCGGAAACAAGGGTTCCTCTGAGGATGCTTCGCCAGGCAAGGGAAAAGACACACTCTTGTAGAAAGCAGTAATCATGACTTCCTTCTCTTCCTGCACAGCCTTGAGCCGCATACGTTTACGAGTATCGCCTGCTGCCTCTTCGCTATGTGGTTGGCCATTTCTCGGAAAGAAGCGGTCAAGCACTTTTGCGCTACCTCCCGGTACCGGCAGCGTCCCTAGCACAGCTACAAGAAAGCTCATCTTAGCACTTTCGAACAAAGCGTTATCAACAGTATCACGTACTGTGCCCTTCCACCTGCTGATCGACCAATTTGTCGTCGCAAAAGTCCAAGAAGTTGTCAATGTCTTCGAGACTCAAGCTAGGCACGTCCTGCCTGTTTCCGCAATATCAGCTCGAAGCCGTAGAGGACACTCGAAGCTAAAGTACTTACGACATGGCAGCCTGAGGCAAGCCACCAGGCGGGAATTTCCCGAGAAGCTTCTCTGCAAAGTCCAGCCACTCGCCGGCTCGTGGCAAAGCAGCGGCCATATCTTTATTGTCTTGGGCTATCCGCGGCGTGCCGTCTAAACCCCATAGCAGCTTTGCACTGACAATGATGCTCGCTGCGATTTGGAGATCCGGAAAACTTCGTATGCGGCGTTGCGTTCGGTATTCGAGGCTCATAGACGAGTGAAGTGCCATCAGAAGTCTGCGGCAAGTAATGTAGAAAAAGGCTGGGGACAATAGAGCAGGACTGTCGGCACGCAGTCATACAAGGAGAACACTTTGAAGACGCACGCGGCAGGCCAAGGTCGCGGACTGTCTTCCACAGCACAGGGGCCGCATTGATGTCTGGAAAGTCTATCCGGTAATGCTTGTGATACATCCGTGCGAATACCGTCACGAGGTGTGCGAAGTCAGGATCCTGATGACGGCTTCCAGACGCCATGACTGGCATGACATGCTGTGAGACAACACATTTGATCAGGTGAGCTCCAATCAATCCTCCCAAGCGGAATCGTGGCTTACCGAACGCAGAAACTCCATTTCTGTCTTGACGGGATCGAGATGCTTCTTCATGTCTGCGGGTATGGCAGACATTGCATCGAGATATTCAATATCATATGACTCGGCGAGTCTGCGGGTTGGGCATTTCAGAATCAGACGCAAGGTCTTGTCGTCGAAACTTTGACACACGATAGAATATCCTTCATTGTGACCGGCACGCGTAGCGTAAGACACGACAGATAGCATATAACCAGCGTATAGTGTAATCTGAGCTTGCGCGTGGGGTCAAACGCACTGCCGTTACTTCGCGTCTGACTTTGCCGCTTTTTTACGGTGTCGACCTCATCGATTTGACTCTCCTCTTCTTGCTCGCTGTTTTCCGATTGATCTCCCAGCATCTCTGCGTCGACCTTGGAGAAGATCTCGTCTTCGCTGTCGCTCAAACCTTCGTATAACTTCTGGACAGGATCCTCTGCGATTACAGTCTCATCCGGCAGCGGCGCAGATGGTTCGCCTGGTATCGCTGGCTCTGCCTGTGCATCTCGAAAAGGCTCGGCATCGATTGGCGACAGAGTCACATACATGGCCCACAAGTCTCTTGCTATCGTCTGGAAGGTTATATCCCAATTCGCTGAGTCCGATGTGACTATATCTGCAAGAAGCTATCACCCACCTCAAGCTCTGGCGGAAGATCCCACATCTTGACGATGGCTGCGACTTGCTTTCGGAGGATGAGCTGGGCGCATTGAAAGAAGAAAAAGCGGAGCTGGGGGCCATGGAATACTACAGACAAAGTCGAGCCCGTCAGCAAGTCTTGCATGCAGCTATGTGGCCTCGTCAGCAAGAGCACGTGTCAAACGGACAGTCTGGGTTGGCCGTCTTGCGTGCTTTTCGCTGCTTGTTCTTGCGGAGCTTTCTGCGTGTGGTTGCATGCTGAGATGGCCCTTCAGCCTCGTTGTCCTCTTGCACGTAGCCCTGTCGCAGCAACACCTTCAGCCTCGATGCCCTCGTCCAGCATTGCACGCCCACCGCACCTGCAGAATGTGGCCCTCCTCGCACACGACAAGCCCAGACTGACTGTCGCGATGCCATCGCTTACTCCTGCACACCGGACAGCGCGGGCGCGCCATGGCGGCCTGCTCGTAGTCGAAGCAGAGCAGAGCTGGCACAGCAATATTGCAGCTGAAGAGCAGATGTGGCAACTGGTGGCGAAATAGTGCAAGAGAATGGAAAGACAATTTGGAAAAGTACGCAAGGCTACAGCGGGTGTACAACGTGATGAGAATTCTTCGAGAGTAGCTCCTAAATCTGATCCAGAGGATGTCCGGCGAGCAAACCTGAAAGCGTATCGAAGCTCAATATCGGGAGGGTTTGAGAAGTTGTAAAGGGTCATTCCATGATACGGTCTTTCTCGTGGGGACTTGTCCGCCGTTGGGATTGCTGCCAAACCTTGTCCTCATTGCGCTTGGCCTCTGTGGTGCTGCTTGCCTTGTCGCGTTGCTTGGACCGCGAGCAAGCGGTCCAGAGACTGTCGTTCCGGTTGCACTTGCACCTGCCTTTCGGCTACCGGCATTGGGGTACTTCGCTACACGAGACTGCCATGTACCATCATGGTAAGAGTGAAAGCGAGGCTGCTCCTCCTTGCTCCCAATTGCCCACCTGGCTAGCGGAACGACCAGTCCAGTTTGCAATTCCAAGAAGCGACTGCCGTCATACAGCCTGGAGTCGTCAAGACCATAGTGCTCAGGTGTCTTGCAGTCTTTCACTACCTTGCCGTTGCAGTAAGCCTTGCCGTTGCAGTGACCTAGTTTGGCCCCACCTTCGCCTGTCTTCAGCAAAGTCTGACCACGGAGCGCTGCGTTCAGCAAGACACGCGGGCCCGCATCATCGGCAATTTTGGATCGAAACGTGATGTAGGTCAGCGAATTGTGTATAGCCCACGGATATGCATAGCAGGGGTGTGCTTCAGAAATGGTCGGAACCAACTGCTTGTGAGGCTGCCACTGAGAGGTGGATCGATTGAATGACAAAAACCGATGATTTTGCTCGTCTTTGAGTTCTCTCATTTCGCCCATTTGGGTATCGAAGCAATATAAGCCCGCCCACAGGCGACGATCCAAGAAAGACGGACAATCGCCATTTGGAAGAAATAGTGCGTACCCACCTCGCCGCCCAGGGGTTATCGCAATGAGCTGGCCGGACTGGCGGGAGTGGCCAGGCTGTCGCTTCAGCACGTCGAATGCCGGCTTGTCTAGAACAATGTAGCGTCCGTAGTCATAGCGCGAGCGCGAGTCGTTCAGTATTGCGTACTTGAATTGCTTGTCCAGACCCTTGGTCATCTCGGGGTCAGGCGTGGTCGTCATCGTGCTGCGCTGTTAGCGGTCCGAGGTTGTGCATGCAAACACCTTGATGCGAGGATGCAAGCTTGCAAGAATACAAGATGCTACCTGATCTTGAAGACGGAGTTTATCTGCTTGTGCAGAGGGGAGGCCTATGGGGCTGTGCATACATGGTGCTTCTGTGATTGGCCATCGACTGTTGCAAGACTAGCTTGGCCGCCGCTACCGAGCCGAAGCATGGACGGAGTAGATGCATGCCTTCACTGAAGTTCTTGTTCTGAGGTTGTAGATCAGTGCACTGAAAATACTTAGCAGGGATGGTTGCAGTATTGCAGCACGTGGTATAGGAGAGGACAAGCAGGGGTTCAGAAATCAATGACATGTGGGCGACTACAAAAACATTTCATCCTGATTGCTTTGTTGCGAAGAGACATGGTCATCGCAACCATCAAGCGCTACACTCGACATTTAGAAGCTGTTCAGCCAGCCCATGACGGTGCCGGTGTGTTTGTAGCCCTGGCTGACATTGTCAGGGGTGGCAGCTTGGACTTGCGGGCTTCTGTCGGCTCTGCCTTGTGCAAGAGCTTTAGTAGAGGCAGCCGAGCCAGGGGTGGCTACTGGCCTGATCTGCCACTTGCCGCCTTGCCAGAAGTGGAATCGGAGTTGTACCTTGGGATGCGTTTCTGGTGGGTACCGTTTCGCCCACCAGTCCAACTTATAGACCACGCCTGTGCGGAGCGCGAGAAATCGTGTCCCGTCGTAAAGCTTGGGATCGCCCATAGTGTATCGCCGCCTTTGATAGTAGGGAACCGTATAGTGGCCGTAAGCATGCACGGGCTGGCCGTAGCAATATACTTTTTCATTGTCCGTCTTGCCTGCCAAAGCTCGCTCTGGCATTAGGAAGGGCTTGCCTTGTACCGCTGCATTTAGCAGGACACAAGGGCCAGCTTCTTTACCGCTACCGTTATTGACGCTGACATATGTCAACGATTTGTCTTTCGGAGGCTCGAGAGAGTCACATAGCTGTGCCTCCGCTTTGGTCCGGAGGCGCGAAAGGAGCCGCCACTCGCGATGGAAGCTGAACAGGCACTGATGAGCTGGCATACCCTTGAGTGGTCTGATTTGACCAGTGAACATGCACGAGTAGTGTGTACTCGTCCAAAGGCTGCGGTCCAGAAATGATGTGTCCCTAGCTTTGGCATGCCAAAGTTGCCTGCCATGGGGTGTGATGGGGCACCCAGTGTTTGCACTGCGCTTTAGCATACTAAAAGCGGCCGCGTCCAGCAAAATGTACTGTCCTAGATCCGCCGGCCTGGTGCCATTCAGCACTAGGTATTGTAAAGTACTGTCCAGTGCCCGTGTAGACTGGTGATCAAGTGAGACCGACATTGCTGAATGAGATGCGATATTTGCTGATGTTGACGTGTATTTGTGATCCTAGGCGAATCGGAATTGTTGACTTGACTCGCAGTTGAGAACAGACCTTGGCGCCAGCCGTTGGTCGACAGCAAGAGGGCGAGCAGGGGTAGCGCGTCTCCCAGAAGACAAGGGTGCAAGCCCCAAAGAGCCGGATGCAGAGTGGCTGTGCGGGTCTAGAGCATGATGAGCGGTCCAGTGCCGAGCTACGAACTAGCAAAGGGCCGCACATCGCGGACTGCACATCACTAGCATGCATGTAGCACGAGCAAATTGACCGACGCCTGAACTTCAAGTCTGTAACTCAAATCGGGACAATATGACAGCCTAGTAGGCCTCTTCCTGACCATGTCTTTGGCACGAGTACCAAGCTGACTTTGGCTTCTTGCTGCGTTTCTGTGTCTGCGCGTAGTACGTCTATTGTGACCGTGCGCTGCAGTAGAGGTACGGCTCAGTTCAAAGTCATATCAGGCGTGGAGTCGCTCACTCACGTTTTCATTCTTCTGAACCTCGTCTGCTACATTGCGCAAATCTTCGTGATTTGTCGAATTGATGCTCCCAAAGCGTACTATCTTGTCATTTCGTAGCAAGCCCTGTACAAGCAAGCAGAGTCTGAGGGCGAAGATGTGTAAGGACGAAACTTGGCAGACGTACCGCCTGTGCGGCCGGGCTGCCTGGTGCAACACCATTACACCGTGCAAATGGCTTTGAGAGGGCTTCTTCGGTTGATGTGGATGCCTTGGCAGTCTCTGTTTCTGGCGGGCGAGCGTACACGACTTCTAGAAGGATGTGAATCTTCTGAGACAGCGCTTTTACGTCGTTGCGGAGCTCAATGACGCGGCTGTGAGTGTGTACGAATATGGATGGTGGCGACCAAGTATGACGCGGTCAGCTATAGCTTCGTAGGAAGCAAGGGACGACGCAGCCCGCTCACACTCTTGTATGACGGACACTGTATACGTCAATGTCCGCTCGCGGGAACCCTTCGCCGTCAATGAGCGACTGTCCGAGCTCTGCGTTCTGGCTCTGAAGGGTTGCGTGCAAGGCAGCGAGCTCCTTCTCGCAGGCGTCCTTTTCCTGGATGGCAGGGCTTCTCATCAGCTTGGTGTGCACCTCTTTGTCGACCTGACTCGCCTTCATGAGGTCCAGCAGCTCGAGCCGTGCGTCTTCAGCATTCATCGTCGCCGTCGTCATCTTGGAATAGTCGGGCAGCGGTCTTCCCATGAGCGGGCCAGTGGATCAGGGAGTGTCCAGATGGCCTTGATAGATAGACAACAGTGCTAATACGTGATGCTGATGATGAGATGGCGGTTCCTGCTCGAGTTGATGCAGGTTCAAGCCTGTCCAGCTCTCTTCCGGTCCAACTCGACCAGCGACCGCGCATCAACGACGACGACATCGACGAGCACTGTGACAGCATTCTGACACGCTGCAAGCACATGAGACACCCTCCCATGCACCATGCCAGGCCTCAAACGCGACCAGACGGTCCCCCAGGTCTCGCAGTCGCCCGCACCGTGGCCAAGTAAACAACAGCAAAACACTCAAAAACAGGGCACATCAGGCTCACACTCACAGACGACTGCTCTCCCTGAATATGACTATGACTACGGCAGTGATGACAACAGCCAGAGCTACACTCGCCCTCGCTCGCGCTCAGCAACCGTCGCCGACTCTGCTCACGACCAGCACAGACGCGAGAGAAGCGAGACCATCATGCCCGACGCGGCCCACCAGCATCAGCATCAGCATAATCATAATCACGACCACCAATCGTACTCCTCTGACAGCTACAGCAACCAGCAGACACACGGTCACCCGGACAGCGGGTTCGGTGGCGACTCGACACACCCTTCCTCTGAGCAGGACCGCGAGCTGGAGAGGGTCGAGCTGAATGACAAGGCAAGACTGCACAATGGCAGTCTTTTGAACGGATGAGCTGACGGAAAGAGACTTGGTTTTGCTCCGCCTCTCGCCTTCTTGCATCTCTTCTGCTCGTCTTCCCAATTGCCTACACCATTTCTCCTCTTTCCCGCTGTGGGTTTCCCCATGCAGATCGTCCTCTGTCTCACTTCGTGGAATGGCAAGATTGGCTGCTGCTACCATGATCCAGCCATGCGGAAGCTATTCTTGATCGAAGATCAAATCGATTCGTCCAAATTTGACCTGGCTCTGAACAGTGAGTACAGGTATTGTAGCCCAACCGCTCCGTGAATGACAAGTATCTGCATCTCGCAGTCATCGACCAGGTGAATCCTCATCTGACCTTGGTGTCGAACAGAGCAGACGAGGGCCTTGTCGAAGGCATCAAACGCAAACGTGAGCAGACGTGCTTTCTGTCAACACGCAATTGCTAACACTCCTTTCTGAGCAGTGTCTCAAGCCGCCGGTGACTTCACTCCCACGATTGAAATACGAGCAAATCGCGAATTTCAAGCCTCTCAGGGCAGAAGCTACCTCCTCGACCTGCCCGCTGTGAGCGGGGAGGACGGTCCGGATGCAGACGAGGATGATAGCACCGATGGCGGACGAGGAGACCAGTACAGACATCGCGGACGCTCGCCAGCAGACGACGACGATGAAGTAGTCAATATTGGTCAAGAAGGTCTGAGGAAAGCGTACGACTTCATGAGACTTCGTCGACCAAGGGGAAGAGCTAGAAAAGGCCAACTTGGCCGATTCATCAACTCGCTTCGATTGGGCGGCAGCGTGACCCTGGAGTCGGAGAAGTCGGTAGGTTGCTCTTGGAGAAGGTTGCTATAACGGAGTGATGCAATTATCACTGGACTTTCCAGCTCGAAACTGTTGCATGCCTGTTTTCTTACCTGATCCGAAAGAGAAACATCGGAGGGTTGGCTGGCGACAAGCAAGGTCTCGACATTGTCTCCATCGAGCTGATCTCTCTGTAAGCCCACATATTACGCGCATTGTTTCTGCAAGCTGACCTCTCGGTGTGATTTGCTAGCAAGAAGACGATGCTCGTCAACACAGACACGCTCTGCTCGTTGCAGATTTTCGAAGCTGAAGACCATGCCAATGTCCATTCTTCGATCAAGAAGGAAGGCTTGTCTGTGTATAGTATGTGCTTTTTTTTACACCATTTTCGCTGTTCGAGGGGTATTGGGGCTGATGACGCGTCTATCAGGCATGCTCAACGACACGCGTACTGGACTCGGCAAAAATTTACTGAAAAGATGGCTTTTGCAGCCTTCGCTAGAAGCGGACGCTTTGAATGATCGCTACAACGCGGTCGAATGCTTCTCGAAATCAGAGAACAGTACGCCGTCCAGTCCTCGCGTGTCTCGTTGAGCGTCACTGCTGATTCTTCAACAGTCCACATTTCTGAACAAATTCAAAAGATTATCAACGTGAAGAATGTACCTCGATTGCTGAGAAATCTCATCTCTGGCAACACTCCTGTACAGCAGTGGCAAGCTCTGTCGCAGGTCAGTCAAACTCCACTACGCAGAGTTCATGGTATTAACAATGCTCGTGCAGTTTCTCAGCGCCTGCGTATCTGTTCGCGATCTGATTGGCAATCTGGTCGGAGGAAAAGACGTTGCTGTGCTTCAGAAGGTATATTTGAGGATTTCTCTTGCATAACCGCGGGCTGACGCATTGACGGCAGCTGTGTGACAGTTTTGAAGTGGGCTTGTTCGGGGAGCTCTACGAGATGATCGAAAGCAAGGTTAGTCAAGTGTGAGGCGCGCGGTGCAGATGTGTCTGACTCTACATACGTTCAAAGGTAGACTGGCCGGATTCGAAAGAGCTTCACCGCGTCTGCATCGTGGAAGGGGTCGATGAGAGGCTAGATGACAACCGACGAACGTATAACGGCTTACCTTCCATGCTTGTGAGGGCCTCGTACGGCTATGCTGCCTGCTCGATAAGCTCTGACCCAGTCCGCACAGTCCAAAATCGCCCAGCATCTCTCCAAATCCATCAACCCAGATTTTTGCCAATCTCTGAACGTGATCTACTTTCCTCAGCTGGGTTACCTGTGTGCCGTACCTCTGCCTGAAGTCTTCCCCAACCCAAGGATGGATCGAGCTTCGCCTCCAGGCTGGCAATTCCAGTTCATCACGGAGATCTCCGTCTACTACAAAAGTCAGGAAATGAGAGATCTAGACGAGCATGTCGGCGATCTGCACGGCTTCATTGTCGACAGAGAAGTCGAGCTGGTGCAAGAGATGCTCGAACAAGTCCTTAAAGTTCAGGATACCTTGTGCGAGGTAGCCGAAGTCCTCGCAGAGGTGGATGTTCTCCTAGCCTTCGCCAGTGCTGCCCGGGCCAGTGAGTTCAAGGGTCATTGCTGTGCTTCAGGTGTAGCCAAGCTGATCGCCATGATGCAGTGGAATGGACGAGGCCTGTCATCACCGAAAGCAACATCATTCGGTCAGTAAGATCGCTCGCGTCAATCAAGCCGCTGCTGAGAGGTTGAATGCAGCATCACAGAGGGACGTCATCCGCTTGTCGAGAGATGCGTAGACGACTTGTACGCTTCTCTGCTTGAGATCATTCACGGCTGGTGCTGAGAGTTATGCATCGTCAGTGTCCGCAACGATGCTCATGTGGTCGGCGGGAGAGGTGTGAGCAAGGCACGCCTCGAGGAGATTCAGAACAAGCCCGATGTTGCTACGTTGAGAGCCGCACAACGAGCGGCAGAGCGCCTCGAGATAATCAATTCTGCCTTGCAAAGCGGTGTTGGCAGACAAGAAGCCGAGACTATGGCCGATGAGATCCTGAAAAGACCAATGAAGAAAGTCGCGATCAAGAACGAAGACGGCACTGAGGTGTATGTCGAAGTTGAAGACGATGACACCCCAATCGAAGAAGAGGAGGAATTGCTCAGCCCGGACGATTCGATTCTCGTTCTCACTGGAGCGAACGCGTCTGGAAAGAGCGTGTTCCTGAAGAGCGTCGCCATCATCGTCTACATGGTGGGATTTGGAGCTGAAAATCTAACAGCATTGTACTGAGTCCTTTACATAGGCACACGTCGGAAGCTTTGTGCCAGCCCAGAAAGCAATCATTGGCTTGACCGACAAGCTGATGACACGAGTCTCCACGCGAGAGAGCGTCTCAAGAGTATGTTCGCGATGCGCTCACTGTAGGACAGCGCAGGCTGACCCTTCCGACAGGGGACCAGTTCTTTCATGATCGATCTTCAGCAAATTTCCCTGATGTAAATTCCGGTCGCTCAGCGATTGCAGGGCACGTCTTAACCATATCTTCCATAGGCTCCGAAACTGCACGGAACGTAGTCTGCTAATTATTGATGAGTTTGGAAAGGGCACGAATTCTGTTGGTAAGTCACTGAAACGCTCATGTGGAAGTGCTTACCAGGTCCTGACGGGCAATACCCCACAGACGGAGCGGGTCTGTTTGTCGGACTCATCAAACACCTGGTTACGAGAGGATCTAAATTGCCGAAAACGCTTTTGGCCACGCATTTCCACGAAATCTTTTTCAACGAGTGAGACGCCCATAGGTTCGCGCCTCAAAGTAGACTAACAACGCACATGTTTTGCAGATTTCTGAAACGTGGTCTGCCAATCGGATTGGCCCACATGGAGCTCATCGTTGACCGGGAGAAGACAGCTCCTAAGCAGTCACCGAACGAAGGCAAAGTCCTAGGGGTCACTCCACTGTTCAAGTAAGACTGGCAGACAAGACTTGCGAGTAATGTCTGCTGATCACGTCGCACACATATTAGGCTCGCTCCAGGACTGTGCCTCAAAAGCTATGCTTTCCAGTGTGCCGAATCTTTCGGTATTCCACCCGAAATTGTAGAAAGAGCTCTACAAGTCAGCAGTGCCGTCACGTCATACAACGTGCACGAGATCATGGATCCACAAATGACCGAAGACGAGACCAAGGAACTAATCGAAGCCGAGAATATCGTCAGGCGTCTTTTGCAAGTCGACTTTCAAGATGAATACGATGACGAAGGCAATTATGTGCCGGTCATGCAAAAGCTGGCAATGGTAGTAGGCGAGAAGTATATGCCCGAGCCTGCCTCTATCGTAGCAGTGAAGCGTCGATGAGACAAGGTTCCTGCCGAAGCAGTGAAATGAAACTTGTACAGCAAAAAGCCACATTGCCCGATAGGACATGGGATTGGTCATACACCTACATGTTGATCGCTGGAATCGAGGCATCGTACAATGCGAAGACATGTAGCTCCATTCACGAAATGATCAGATCGCTCTTCTAGCAACACGCCGCATTGATATTGATCGATGTTGCGTGGACGCCTGACTCTCTTCGCCACATCTCGGCTAGCAGTCTGTTCCGTTTCATGTAGTCTCGTAGCAAATTTCTCTCGACTGTACGCTACCTCATTTGACTCTACATCGACCTCATCTCGCAATGCATCATTCTATCTCAAGCCTCCTCTGACCTTTCAGCAATTACTGTGACACTGCTGATACGCTTGGTTCACTCTCGCCTTTAGCAGCTCCCAAAATGACGTTTCGAAGGCGGTCAACAATGTTGACTGGCCGAACAAGTACGCCAGCTCGCGCAAAGGCTTTCACCGACCATGTTGCGGTATCAAGGATTGCAAGGCAACTAGCGATATCGTCCGCTGACATTGTTGATGCCGGCTCGAGGCACCCCTGGACTCGAATGTTTCTGAGTGCTCGCAGAGAGTGCGACCGGACAAGCCGGTACAGCTCGCCCAGTAGTCTGACGTTGTTGTCCCACGATAGAAAGAAGAGTCGGATCTCCGTCAAGCCTTCTGGCAAAGCCGACAAAGAAAGGGTTGGTGTAAAGAATGCAAGCTGTAGGCTCTGCAAAGAAGTTACTTCGGCCAAGTAGGACACGTCCGCGCCATCAGCATAATACAAGGCCGGGTAGACGCTCATGGCTTGGATTTTCACGTTTCCATTTCGCAGAAGGCGTCGAAAGAAGCCGGGCTTGAAGACACAGCTGACAAGAGCCAGCTCTTTGAGTGTACCTAGCCGAGTGAGGAGTTTGGTAAGCTTGGCTTGGTCGGTCGAGCTGGCCAGCCAAACCACTGAAAGGACATCCAGTTGTCTGACTTGCATCGCTTGCCAGTATACATCTGGGTTGTAGAGGTTGTTCAGGCGGAGAGACTTGAGGTGAGGTCGTTGCACGGCAGCCAGAATGAGCTCGGTGCCGTGCACTTCATCGGTGATAGAGCGAGTGGCGTCGCTACTGGACAAGAAATGATAGACAACCGTCCGAAGAGATTTCATTTGGCCAATGGCACGAACAAGATGCTCGCTGGTCACTGAGTCTTGCGACGCAATCTCCAAATGCAAATGGGTAAGGCCGTTGCAAGCAGCAAGCTGCGAGAATTGGTACAGAGTAGGAGGGTGCTCCACGAACAGGAAGAGACGCCGAAGCTGCGTAGCTTTTGCCGGTTCATGACGATCTTGACGAGTGAAGACAGTTGCCATAGAGACAGATGACCATTGATAGGATCTGACGGGAATGATCGTGCGCCAAAGTATACAGTTGGCAAAACTTCCGATGTAATTGTTCACTCTGCAAATGTTTAAGAGAGTCGTCCTATTGACTGCTTGCTCTGCCGCGAGCAAATGACGGTAGTGACCGAATACAGAGAAATTGTCGCGGGGCAGTAGTGGAGAGAGTGTGGCGCAGATCTGCAGAAGCAGGTCAGGCGGGAGCCGGTAAATCGGAGGTAGAACCTTGCTGAGACGCTTATTTAGCTTGTGTGCTTTGCCCCTGGTGCCAGTACGAACGAGAGGCCTTGTCTGAAAGTGACATGATCAAAACGTAAGCAGGCCGGACTTGGAAGCAGTGTTGCTGTTGCAACCACAATGACTCACATCTGGTCTGTTCGCTCGTATGCCTGCCCATCTCAGCAATCCCATGACTGCTTGGAGTCGCTATCTGTTGCGAGTGAGCCAAGCTTGAGTGCATCTGAACGCCGGGTAGTCCAGAAGTGTATGCTTGCTCGCCCAAGGCTGACTTACAAGCAAGACAAACACTTCTTCCAACAGGATGATGCGGTGATGTCTGTCAGGTCGGTCAACAGGGTGAAGCTAGTCGGAGTGTCTGTCAGTGGTGTCGATCCTCCCGGTAGTTGATGTGCCGCAACCCGCGACCGCTCTCGGGGTGCCAAGGTAATAGTCGAAGTACATGCGAGATCCTCATCGACTTGCTCTCGTGATTGTTCTGCTGTAAACTGTGTGGTCTCCTGAAGTCGGGCGGAAGAGGACAGCGCTAACCAATATTAAAAGTGGCGGCGCCAAGCCTTAGGATCTCGAGTGGTCTGTCCTGCCGCGCACTCGCGACTTGGTGGATCGCCGACAATTCTGCCTCTGACAGCCGGCCTGGTAACACCAGTCTCACGACACCAGAATCTTCCAGAGCTTGGGCGTAGGTCCCTACATCAAACAAGCGGTTTGTCGCGAAGCATCGGACATTGGGTGCATTCAAGCATGCACGAATGACGGAGCTGCCTGGTGCAATGTCAGCTGCAGCCTCGATCTCCGCTAGCGAGAGGGAGAAGCGAAGTGCGACGGTGTGAAGGTGTACCAAGACCGCCAGCCGGGTGTAGGTTGACAGTGCAGTGGCTTTGTCGAGATTGTAGAATTCCAGACTGAGATGCGTGAGATTTGGACACCCGACAATGAAGGAGGTGTACACGCTAGCGTTTGACGCAACTACGTCGATATGCAGTCTGCGAGTGTATGGAAGACGGTGTTCTAGACGCAAGAGTCGGAGCCAATGGAACGCACCGACGAGTGCTGTGCTGATGGGGTACTTGGTTGGCACGAGGGAACGATAGAGCACCGGAACTGCCAGTGCGTAGCATAGCCGGCACGCGAGTGCGGCTGCCGCCAGCGTCTTTCGATAAGCGTAGTTGAGCTGTACGGTGGCCGTGTCCCTAGCGTAGACGAGATAGCCGTGCTGTGGTGGTATGATGTGCAGTTGCCGGACTATGCAGGCGTAGACGGCGTAAGGCAGTCGGGGTGCTCCAATTCGGAGCACAGGCATGCGCGGTCTCTGTACAAGGGCGATCGTCAAAACTGCCATGGAGCGCGGCGGGGATTGGGCTGCAGCTCGAGCTTGTTCCTGCAGCTGACGATGCAGATGCGAGTAGTCGGGCATGTTTGTTGTGGGAGTCCTTGATAAGTTTTGCTTCGACGGGATCTGGCAGAGCACAATACTTTGGCGGTAAATCAGGTGCGGGCTGTCTGAGTAAGACCAACGCGGTGCAGTGCATGGTGAAAGACATGTCCGACCTGTTCAACTATGTCGCGAGTCAGCATGTCAGTACCTCTTGAGCATGAGCATGGTCAGTCAGTACTGCCGGTATTGCTCTCGGCAACGCGGCATGCCAGAGTGCCTCTTATGTGCTGCGTGGGGTGTCAGCTGTGCCCATCCAGTGTCGCTGGCAGAGTATGGTATGAATCGGTAAGAGGAAGAGCCAGGTCGATGTGCTCAAAGGTGGCTTTTATAGCTTGGACAGTGGCCGACATGCAGGTCGCACACGGCTCACACTGGCAGCATCGAAGACATCAATAGCAGCTTCCTTCGGCAGAGCAGCAGACTCACTCGCTGCCTGCCATGGCTGGCCTTGCGCTACTCTACCGTGGCAACCTCGTCAACCCGCTCGAGGACAAGTCGCTGGACCTGCTCGAAGACTACGTGCTGGGTGAGAGGGCATGCAGGCATCATGAGTTTGTGCCTCTGCTGATGCCGGCTCGCCTTGCTGCGCTCTCGCGGCATTCTCGCTCTATCATGCCCTTATCGCAGGCGTTGACCGAGACGGCCTCATTTCATTCTGCAAGCCAGCTACAGACAGCAAGGAAGCGCTGGAACAAGCTCGCAATGACCACAACGTCACGCTCGTAGACTCAAATGGCCCGCATTCCTTCCTCCTGCCCGGCTTCATCGGTAGGCACACTGCAGCAACCTATCCGCCACCACTAGGATCCACAAGACAAGACTGACCTGTCACTCTGCCCAGACACGCACCTCCACGCGCCCCAGTATCTTTATGCCGGCACTGCCCTCGATGTCCCTTTGATGGAATGGCTCGAAAAATACACCTTCAGATCAGAGAGCCGGATCGATGCAGACCCCGATGGACTGGGAGAAAAGGTCTACGAAAGACTTGCACAGCGCTGCATCGAGAATGGCACAACCTGCGCAGCACTATACGGTACCATATCTATCGCTGCGAAGTAAGTGCACGGCTCCGCGTATGCAGATCCTCTGAAAGATCAAGCTAAACCTCTGCTTGCCAGTCTCGTTCTTGCAAAGGCATTCGCTCAAGCTGGCATTCGAGGTCTAGTTGGCAAAGTGAACATGGATCAGAATAGTCCAGAGTGAGCCAGACACCTCACTAAGCTCTGACCTTCGCTTATTGATGCGCTTGATTTTCTACGTTCGTACAGCTATTACACAGAAGGAACAAAGCGGTCTCTTGACGACACCGTCAGCTTCATACAAACCATGCGTGCTGAACACGGGTCAAAAGACTTGCCGCACCAGACCCTGGTTGAGCCCATTATCACGCCTCGATTCCTGCCGACTTGCTCGAAAGAGTTGCTGCGCGGCCTCGCACGCATAGCAAAAGAGCAGGGAGTAGACATCCAGACCCACCTCAGCGAGAGCGGGGACGAAGTCACGTTCACCCAGAGCTTGTACGGCCAAATGACCGACAGCGAGATCTTTGATGAGGTGCGTGCACTGAGCGAGGCTTGACAATGCGCAGTGCTCAAAGATTACCTTCAAATTTTTAGCATGACCAACACTGACTTTTTGCTTCGTTCTTCCGCCTGTTCAGGTCGGCCTGCTTACTCCACGCAGTCTCTTCGCACACTGTACGCACATTACGACACAAGATAAGAAATTACTCAAGGCACGAGGATCTAGCATCTCTCATTGTCCTCTGTCAAATACATACTTCAGCGAACGTGCTTTCCCACTACGCGAAATTCTTGATAATGATGTCAAAGTCGGCCTTGGCAGCGATATCGCAGGTGGCTACAGTCTCGGCTTGAACGAATCGATGCGATGGGCTGTAGGCGTGGCAAGAGGCAGAGAAGGAAGGCGGAAAGATGGTCAGAGCGATCCGTTCGCGTCGAGTTTGCAGCGGTCGATTCTGAGTCCGGAGGCAGCAGGTTCAGCGACACAGTCATACGCCATAAATTGGCGCGAGTCTATCTACGTCGCAACCCTGGGCAGCGCGCGCGCCATCAACCGCTCACACTATCTCGGCAGCTTCGAGCCCGGCAAGAGCTTCGACGCTCAGCTCATTCAGCTACAGACGGACAGCGAAGATAAGCCAAGTCACAAGGGAGGAATCGATTTGTTTGCAGAGAGCTTCCCGACTGGACGCGTGGGAGTCGAAGAGGTAGTCGAGAAGTGGTGGTCGCTGGGCACTGTGCAGGACCGAAAAGGGGTTTGGGTGGCTGGCAAACGCCTGCTGTAAGAGCAGTGCGCAGATCAGCGGGTTTGAGCGTTCAGAATTACTTGGTGAGCACGCAGATGCGGTACAGGAATGTCAACCGAGCAAGCAAACAGTAGAGACAGAAGTCATTAGAGGAGTGGTAGACTAGATTATAGAAATTGCATGTACATAGAGTGAAAGCAGACAGAAGTAGAATATCTGGTGAAGTCAGGCTTCGGTAGTGTCACCAATTCGCCATTGCACGGCTTTTGATGTCTTCGCTGGCTGTGCTGCGCATGCTGGGCGCATAGCCAGGTCGAGCTGTGCCAGGATCCGAGAACTGCCATGGCGACATGGGCTGCTGGGCCGGCTGACTTCGACTGCTGTACCTCGAGGCGTTCGAATATCGGTTTGAGAGAGGCAGTTCCCGTGGAGGGGCAGTCAAGCTTCGCCCACCCGCGGACGAGGCGGACTGATACGATGCAGTCGAATCCTGATGTCGATGCGAGTAAGACGGACGTGGCGGCGCAAGCATCGCTTGGCTCGATGATGAATGACCATTGACCCGATCTCTTGAGCTCTGCCTTCCCCGTGACCCAGACCTGCCCTCTCCACTGCTGCTACTGCTGCCTTCTGCGCGTCTGTCATACTTGTCAATGGACAGCTTGTCAGAGACGTATTTCGAAAGCTTGTTGTCGGTGTCCATATTGTCTAGCGCCATCAGACGACGCATTTTCCTCGTAGAGCATTTGATGCTGTGCAAAACGACCCGATAGTTGCGCACGAGAAGCTCGTCTTCGTCTTCTTGATCGAGCGTGAAGCCTCTTCCACCGACTTCGGCGCTGATCTGGGCAGCTTCCTCTGGAAATTCCAAATCGAGCAATACCTCACAGGAAGTCAAACAGACCCGTTGATGCAAGGACTCGACAGGGGTGATATTGTCGAAGGTGTCTTGCCATATGCGTGGCCATTTCACGTAGCCTGATAGACGGAGGTTTAGAAGAAGAGTCAGGGGAGAACTCACGATGATCTGGCGTCAATTAAGACCTCCGCACCTTTTGACGTCATCAGGTCCAGAAGCTCATCAAGGTCACTCGTAAAGACTCTGTCATCATCCACCATCACTGCTCCATTATCGGATATGCTGCCTCTCCGCCTCGCAGGGTTCGTCGAAGCAGCATGCCGCAGACGAACGGGTATGTCTCTGCAGCTGACATCCCCTATCACACCATTCAAGCGAAGGTGAGAGTCAATGGCTTTGATGGTCGTATCGTTTACGCGATATGCAAGTGGACCTGGACTCGAACGACGAATGTCATTGCCTGGAGACGGCCACGTGGCTGACATCACTCACGAGTTGCTGCTTCGTCTAGCAGTCTCAGAGACCAGCGTAGCTCAAAGACTTCGGTATTCTCGGCATTGCGAAAGGCAGAAAATCTGTTATGAAAAGGTCAGCCGGTCTGACGATGTTACGGTGTCCGCGCATTCGACCTACTTGACTTCAGCATTTGTTATCCGCAGAAAGAGATGCGGCATCGGCTCATGGTCTGGAAAATCGATGATAGGAAACTGCTGCTCTCCTCTGCGAATGCCATACTGTCCCGGTCGGTAGAGATATGCAAAGAGATGTTGAGGAGGCGGCGGAGGAGGTGCTGGAGGTGCTATAGTATCGGTAACAGACGACCTCCGCGAATGCGACCGTGATGCAGGGTGTGGGCTTGGACCTCGAGAAGCTGTACTGTTTGAGCGAGAGCGAGAAGAATGCGGAGCAGGCTGGAGAGTGAGCATCTGTGGGTGCGCGTCTCCAGGCGGCAAAGGCAGCGGCACCTGAGCAGGCGTCAAAGCAGCTGGGATCGGCGCTGGCGTCGGCTGGCGGACTGGTGTTGGCACCACCGGCGTCAAGGTCTGAACGTGAGCAGCTGGAGGTGGGAGTGGTGATTGGCGCGGAGTCGAGTGTGGCATGACTGGCGTCTGACTTGCATACTGGGCAGTTTGCGACGCTTGGCCAGGTGGGGGTAGTGCGCGCTGTAATTTCGTAAATCGGTAAAACTTGGCTTCTTCTGCCATTTTGGCAAGTGTCTGCTCATAGGACAGATAGCTCGGGCACATGCTCTTGCGCAATGGAAGCACCTGCTCTCGGTTCAAATATCGGTAGATAATTTCAAAGATGGCGCCGTCACGGTCGGGTAGACGGTAGGTCTTGGGAGGGATGCCGCTATCGCTTGATTCGGCAGATGCATAGTAAGTGGATGTGAGGTCATTTGGCGAGTCGAAGAGGATCTATGGTCGAACAAGGATAGACAATCAGCTTGGCATGGGCGTTGGTCTCGGGATGGTACCCACCTGCGCTTCGGTCAATCGAAACTCTCGCTCCTCGGGCCCTAATAAGATGATCATTGCAATCTTTGGCGGTCTCGAGGATGATCCGCTAGGGGCATAGAGCGGTTGAGCCGGCTCAGGCGTTCTGAGCCTGTCTCTGCCCATGTCAAAGTCGTCGGGTGGTCTCTCGCGTCCTCTGTCACGATCTCTATCTCGATGCTTGTGCTTTGGCTTTGAAGAGCGTGACCGACTCTTGTCTCTGTCCTTGTCCCTGCTCTTGCTGCTCCGATGCCGCCGGTCGTCGCTGTAGCCTGAATCGGCAGACGACGAGGATGACTCGCTGTACCGCCGCTCACGTCGGCCCATGCGGGTGAGGCGGATGGTGGATGCGAGCTGTAGCAGTGCTGTGACTGGCTATACTTCCGCCTGCCTCCAGCCGGCGCGCGATGCTACCAGCCTGCTAGCAACTCGGCCGAATTTGCAATTTAAATCCTGAATTTGCACTGAATGTGGATTGTCGATAGATCTGTACGTGCCGTTACAGTGATGTTGTGGTTGTGAACGAGTCGGCAGCTCGGCCAGCGCTGGCATAAAGGGCAGCTCTTGCTTGTGCGCAGGTACAGCGCAAACTCTGATTGTGTTTGATGGGCTGGCTGCCTGAACAGCAGTCGTCAAGAGCAAGAGCAGGCTCGTACAGTCTGCCAGCTGGATGCTGTGCAGGGTGTTGAACGGAGTCTTCGGACTGAGGTCGGTTCAGAGTTGCTGAGCCCTCCTGATAAGCCAGGCCAGGTAGGCCAAGCGGGCCCAATAGACGGCATTGCCGATGTAGAGGCAATAGCACTCAAAGGGATGCATACGGTCAGTGTGAAGCGTTGGTTGTGCGCTGTTTGACCGTCTCAAAGGGATATCCTACGCCGATGGGAGTGGTCCGTTTCGAGCCCAGCGAGTGGGAGAGCGAGTCAGCGGTTTTCAGTCCATTCAGCAGGGTCAGTCAAGCAACTCTCAGCGCTGTTATCGTGTCAGTCGTCGTCCCCGCCCGGATCGAGCAGAGTCAAGGCAGGATGGCCGCCTCTCTGCAGCTTCTTGCCTCTGCTCCATCCGAACACGGCGACAAGCGAACATGTCAGGCAAAGGTGGTGCCCGCGGAGGAGGCATCAAGGGCGAGAGCAAGAAGGGCGCTGCTGCTGCTGCTGCAGACACGCCCGTCGGCGCCTCCAAGGCCACCCCCAAAAGTGCAGACGAGCCGCTCATCGAGTACAGCGCATCCTCGAAGCCAGACCGCGCGAGCTACGACGCAGAGCAGAATGGAATAAAGGCTCAGATTGCAGCCAAGCAGGCTCAGCTGGTGGGCTTTGCTCTCCGCCTTGCTCTGTGAATGCAGCTAAACTGTTGTGCATATCCAGGACAAGATCAAGGGCCGCATCGCAGACTCGCAGGGACAGGGACCAGCAGGCGAGAAGCGCAAGGCACTGCGCGCAGAGCAGCAGGAGATCAGGTCAAAGACCGCTGGCTTCAAGGACGGCCGCACCTCGGCCCTCTCGCAGATCAAGACCCTCCGCGAGTCGCTCGGAAAGAAGATCAAGGACGTCAACAATGCAAAGTCAAAGACGAGCTACAAGTCGGTCGAGGAGATTGGTGGGGCATCATTTGCTGAATTACTACTGTAGCTAAGCTGATATTGCATCCCTTGACTACTGCAGACCAGCGCATAAAGTGAGGACTCGAAAAGGCCACTTTTCAGTTGAACCCCGCTAATCGTTGAACACGCAGAGACCTCGAACGACAGGTCGAATCAGGCACACTCCGCCTCGTCGAAGAGAAAAAGGCACTCGCCGAAGTGTCAAAGCTCCGCCAATCGCGCAAAGCATTCGACTCGTTTGGGTCCGCCCAAGACTCCATCGACAGCGACAAGGCCAAGATCGAGGAGCTCGAAAAGCAGCTCGAGGATCCGGAATATAAAGCACTCAACAAGCGATACGAGGCAATCCAAGGAGAGCTTGATGAGCTGAACAAGGAGCTCGAGTCGGGCAACAAGAGCAGAGACGCGCTTTACGACGAGCGAAACAAGCTCAACGAGGAGATTAATGCGCTCTGGAGCAAGAAGAAGGAGTCGGCTGGGAACTTCAAAGAGGCCAACGACAAGTACTGTGAGTTCACGAGATGGAATTTGCATGTGAGTTCAAGCGTAGCTGAATTGTCTGTGACCGCAGTCACCCGTGTCAACGAGGAGCGCTCAAAGCGAATCGCGCGCCAACAAGCCGAGCGGAGGGCATACGAGGACAACAAGCGCAAAGAAGTCGCAGAGCGCATGCTCGAAGAAGCCAAAGCGCCTGCATTTGAGCGTGAGATCGAAGACTGCACGACGCTCATCAACTACTTTACGCGTCTGTCTGGAGGAAACGTCGCCGCCGTTCCCGAGCCCACGCTGCAGACTGCACCCTCTGCCAGCTCGGCGAGCAAAGCCTTGCCCGCGCTAGAGATGCGACAGGTCCAAGATGAGATTCCACAAGGCGCGCAGGTGATGAAGAAGAAGGGAGAGGACGAGGAGAGCTTCTTTGCCATCTCTGGCGGTAAAGGCAAGAAAAAGGGCGGCGCGCGCGGCAAAGGTGGTGCCTCTGCAACTGCAAATGGAGAGAGTGCATCTGCGGCAAAGGAGAATACCAACCTCAATATTCCGTTCCAGACCGTCGCTGCGCTGTTGCAATTCAGCATACAGGCACCATTGTCGAGGGATGATGTGCCAAAGACGATCGACGCCTTGCGTGAGAAGCAGACGTGGTTCAAGGAGAATCAGGTGCGTTCAACATGCGTCCTTTATCTTCGGGCATGCTGGCGTGTATGCTGCGATGATTGCTGACATGGCTGTCTGCGGTTGGAATTGGTCTGTTCGCTCACAGGACAAGGTCACCAAGCAGCGCATCGCAGAAGCAGAGGAGCGCATCCGCAAAGCAGAAGAGAAGAGCACGTCCAATGGCACTGGCAACAGCAACGAGGCAGACGCGACTGCCGATGCGGACGAGAGCAAGACGAATGGCGCGTCGACAGAGGTGGACGCCGCTGCTGATGGAGTCGAAAAGCTCGACGTGGCCGAAGGGAATGCTGCAGAGTAGGCAAGCGCTTGCTGCGACTTCTCGTCGCCGGTTGTCGCTCCAAGCAAAAGTAGGGTTGGAAGCCAGCACAGCAAGCAAGCAGGGAATATCGATCATCGGGGCAGTCGCATGGGTGCAAGGTGCAAAGTGCAACGGCGCAATCGCAAGCATGCTTCATCATTATTCAAGCGGTCGTCTTCCTGCATGCGTTCATCGCGCGTGTCTCGCTGACTGGCTGAGTTATTCGTCTTCTTCGCTTTCTCGCTGTGCGGTCACGTGACTTTTCTACTCCAGCAGCATCCCCATCAGCGCGGTGTTGAGCAACTCTGCCAGTCTACGGCCCTGCCAAGCGGGTCCATGTCCAGTCTGGACTCTCTTCTGAAATGCCTTGTCTGCCGGTCTGTCCGCCTCGGGACTGTCCATCTTCCCTCCTCCCACCGTCTCAGCCTGACTACGCGTTGGCAGGTGGCGACTGTCGCTGAGGATACCGCGAGCTGACAGCGACGAGCGAGGAGAGCGATGAATGAGACATGGATATGGACGAGATGGACACTCACCCTCGCCTCTTTTCTCTGCTCTCACTCGTCCTCCCGCCGCCCCCACTCCTTTCATCCACCCCCGTTTGGTCTCTCCATCTCGCTGGTGAGCGTGCTTGGACTCTGAGATACCTTCACTTTCCATTCATTGACATTCATCTCCACAGGTCGAGTTTGTCCTTTTGCATACCCGCTATACCACTCTTGCTTCTTGCTGGTTCAAGATCAAATTTATATTCACTCTCTCGCTTGCGCCTTTTTCAACCTTCCCTCCTCTCTCAGCAAACCGCCCCACATCTCATAATGAAGGTCTCGCATCTAGTCTCGACTCTCGGTCTGGCCGCCAGCCTCGTCGCATCCACTTCAGCCGGCGCTCTCGCTCTTCCCGGCGATAACGGCATCGCCCTTGCCGCCGCCGCACGCCCTGCAAAGCGAGCCCTCCCAAACCTCGCACACATGCGCCGCTTTACGCGTGCCTCGAAAGAGCGTCGCACCTCGCTCAACAAGAAGCACGTTGGCAAAAGGCAGCAAGAGAATTTGCCTGTCCCGGAGAACCTGAGCACCCCGCTCACCATCTTTGGCTCGGATGGATCGCCAAAAACGACAATCATGCCGACCAAGGCTGCTGAAGGAGGCGCAGAAGCAGAACCTGCTGGAGAGCCCACAGCCAAACCGGAAGCTCCAGCCCCGCCTCCCGCTGAAGGTGGTGCTAGCGCTGCAGACTGTCAGGTCGCATCGCCAGAGACGGATGTTTTGGTCGTAAACTTTGCATTGACACTCGAGTAAGCGCAGACACAGGCCCTGCCCCTTGTCATTCACGCTGAAAAGCTTTTTTCCTGTCCATCTCCACTCCCGATGGTCCCAAAGACTGCTCGAGACGACGTTCTACCTCGAGGCTCTGTCCAAATTCTCCAAAAACGACTTCAAGCACGCCGGCTTTTCCGACGCCCAAGCCACTATTCTAATCGAGACCCTACAAGTCATCGCATTTGATGAGAATGCTCATGTCGAATTCTTGCAGGGCGCCCTGCTTGCGCTCGGTCAGACTGCCAATGCACCTTGCCAATTCGATTTTAGTGCTGCCCTCGTGAACCCAGAGGGTGAGTCGAGCATTGTCTGACGCAGACAAGCAAAGGAAATAGCTGAGACGAGCTTCGCTCTGCAGTCTTCCTTGCTACAGCTCGAGCGCTCGAGCAAGTCGGTGTCTCGGCGTACGAAGGCGGCGTCGGTCTCTTGTCGTCCAAGTCCATCCTCACCGCCGCTGCTGGTATTCACGCTATCGAAGCACGTCATTCGACCGTACTCAACACTCTCAGCGCGAGCACCCCGGTCCCACAGGCCTTTGACATGCCTCTACTACCACAGCAGGTGCTTGCGCTCGCTGGTGGCTTCTTGACTGGTTGCAAGGCAACTGATCTCGGCCTTGAGAGTGAGTGATTTGCCTGTTTCGGTACCGTGCCAATGCATTGTAGCCATGTATGCTGATTGTGCTTGATCCGCTCTGCAGCCAATCAGCCTTTGGCCATCCGCAATGCCCGTACTGGAAGCACAATCTTCCGCCCCGGTGACCAGCTCACTTTCATCTCCAACATCGTCGCGGACTCGTCTCAACTCTTCTGTGCCATAATGGTCGGCGGAAAGACGGCTTCTACGAACCTGCCCCTCGACCAGTGCTTCATCCCATTCGGCACCGATGGGCCCGTTTACGTATTTATCACCTCGTCGGCGACACCTTTGGCAGCCGATGTGACTGTGCAGGATACCACAACCACCCTTGCTGGGCCTGGCGTAAGTCATTGTTGATGAATGAGCCCAAAGAAGCATTCGAGTCTGACTATGGCCCTTTTACTCGTACCAGCTCATCTTCGTCGAAGGCGAAAACTTCCTTATTCAGTCTGTCTTTTCAGCCAACGGCGGCAAGCAGTTCCAAGATGTCCGTGGCAACAAGCATCGACCAGGCCATGAGAACAAAGACAAGGCCGATGACAAGGCAATGTACCCAGATGCTGACAACGTCAAGCTCGTGGATCAGCAGAACAAGTACAAGGAGTGGAAGTCGAGCGAAGGCAAGCAGGGCGAATCATTGACGCACATCTCGGACAATCGCTACAAATCGTACCCGCCAAGCGATCTAGGCTATGTCAATGTCTGCGTTCAGTCGGATCAAGTCAAGGGCGACTCGAATGAATGGTGGCAGAAACACCCTATCGCGGTCTGGGAGCAAGTTGGCTCTGAAGCCGATGTCGTCGGCTGGAGCAAGGCGCCCAAGGAGGAGGCCAAGCACTAGGTGCGGATGCAAGGAAACATCGCAGCAAGCGCACTTCAAAGGTCATACGTCGTAGACGTGCAAGGAAAAGGATCGACATAGCATGCGAAAGATACCCGAGTCTTACATTTGAGCTTCACAAGCAGAGTGTTGTGGCGCTCTTCCCACTGCTTCAACTTTTTTCTAATTCGCGATTTTCCGCAGCCTCCGCGCTGAATTTAACTGGTATGGGGCTTGTCGCTGACGAAAGCCTCTAAGACACCACACACCAGGAAGACGATTGGGCTTCACAAGCCTGCCGCAGCTGATCTGGCCTCATGACCGCCCAGCCGCGCAACATGCGTACTGTCGGATGATTGGGACCATAACAGCAGCAAGCGTGTTCCGCGGCGGTGCCCGCCCACCAGAGGGCCTCATCGTAACGCTTACGATGCACGCAGGCTGTAATGCCGAGCATGCTATAGTGCCACATGAAGCTGAAGAGGCCTTCTTCTTGGAGTAGATCTAGTACTTCGATGATCTAAAAGCAGGTCAGGCCAAGTCAGCTAAGGAAATTAGGGATCTTGCTAAGCTTGGTCACAGTGTGCTGGAACTCACCAAATCTAGCTGTTTTGGATTGTTGTTCTTTTCAATCTTTTCCGTGTCTCTCAACTGACGCAGTCTTGCACGCCGCTTGTCGCTCAATGCTAGCTGCATGCGCGGCAGGTCGCACGTTGCACACGAGCAGTCGAAACCCCAGCTGCGCTTGATGAATTCTCGTCTGTCTTTTGCCGGCTGGAAGAGGTCAATGTACGAGTGGCAGAGCTCCTCGCCTCTGTAAATGTAGTCGCATGCGTAGATGCTCATGCTTTGTGTCTCGCTGTCCCAAGATCGAGTCACATTTTGTTTGCACGAATGATTGAGCTTGCTGATGGCAGGAATGATTGCTTCACTAGATTCGTCGACACCAAAGCAGTTGGTGTACCATATGCCAAGGATTTCAGGCCCTGTAGGATTCCCCTCTGCGTCGTACTTGCAATTGTGCAAGGCCATGAACGAGGCTCGTTCGGCCTCTGTCAGCTCCGAGAGCATCCAGACAAGGCGATAATACCCAGTCTGGTCACTCCTGCACGTCATCAAAGCCTTTTCTGTCAATATGTGGTCACCTGGCTCGAGGTCTCGCGTTGCCAGCATTCCTTGGCCCTTTCCGGGGATTTTCACTACGGCAAAAGGTGGCCTGTCGAGCTCTGGAGCGGGGAGGACATCGATGATGACGGAGCCGGCTGGTGGGCAGTCTTGGGAATCTGAGCAGTAATCAGAGGTCTGTGAGCCTGTATCGGAGCTGGTCAACCGGGTCGAGCAAAGAGATGCAAAAATCGTCAGCCTTGACTTGAAGTTGCAGTTCCGGGACTGAGACTCGACTCCAGCTCGCCCATCAACGCACCTGTCGCAGTCAGGGTCACCAGCATCGAGCGCACTCTGTCCTCGAAGAGACTCCGGCCTGCTGTGTGCGACGTCAAGCAGCTGCTGGACGCTCCTGCCAGGCAGGAGGGCCTCGATAGAGCTAGGGACGGCCTGCAATGGGGAGGCCATTGGATGGACGAGACGGCCGGCGGATCAGTGAGGAATCAAGAGAGCGTCAGTGAGGTCAGTCGTGGTCAGAGAAGCAGCTCCGCTGCCGCTGCAATCCCCGTGGTTGCTGCTGCTGGTGCGTCGCCGGCCAGCTTGGACGACGAAAGCGGCGCTGTCGAGGTGTCGAGATGTCCGACGAGGCCACGCGCGCGCTCGTTGGATGGCACGACAGTCTGCACGAGCGACGACTTGACACGACGAGCTTGAAGAAGCTGCAGCTGCCGTGCTCCGCGGAGCAGCAAGTCCACCTGCGCTGGTTGATGTCCTGGAGAGCTGATGAGAGGCTGGACACCTCCAAGACAGCGTCGCGCCCAAACCACCGCTATAGCCTGCCATGCCGTCACCGTCTGGTCTGGACTCGCTCGTGCTGACTCTCTTCCACGCCTGCCTCGGAGCGTCTGCGCTCTTGGACTCGGCGGCAGCTTCACTCGGCCAGTGGCAGCCATTGGCACCTCAGGCGCTCATAAATGACGAGTGAGCGGGCAATAGCATGCAGACATACACTGTAACAATCTTGCCTTGAACTGACGGGGCTCATATTGCTGCAGACCTATCTCTAAGAACGACTCGACGTCGAGCGACCATGCTATTGCCTCCGACGTATCCTACAAAACTGTCCAAATCCCCAGCAAGGGCGATGGCATCATCGCACTGCGCATTATAGAGCCGGGAGAAGTCATTCTAGCGGAGAAAATAAGCTTGTCACTTGATGGCGGTCCTGGGAATTACTTTCACCTGCTATGGCAGCTCGCCAGTCTGCCAGCAACTCAGCGAGAGGCGTACTTCAAGCTGGACCCCGGCTCACACCGCTCTGCTTCAAATTTACCAGCCTCACTCGCAATCTGGCGAAATAATGCATTCTCTACGTCGCCCAGCGAGCAAGCAGTCTTGCCGCTTATCAGCAAGCTGAATCACGGCTGTACACCCAATGCCAATATCGCCTGGGACGAAGAAGAAGCAACAATGTCTGCTGTAGCTACACGCACCCTCAGGTCAGGCGACGAAGTTGTCATTTCGTACACCAATCCCCTACTTCCTTACGCTCAGCGCAAGACCAAGCTCTGGAAGACCTGGGGCTTCAAGTGCACGTGCACCACATGCATGCTTCCAGCTGCCGAGAGGCAGACGAGTGACAATATTCGCGTCGATATCGAGACCATCGAGCATCTCTTGAGTCGATCTAGTCAAGAAACAGACACCCAGGTCCTCTTTGTGAGTTCGCCAGCTGACCGTTGGTGTCGTGCCAGGCACGACTAATACCATTTGCAGATCTCCCACGCCCTAGATGGCTTAGCGAAAGAGCAGCTTTTTGGGCAAGCTCACTTCTTCAGTCATCGTGCCTTTAGACTGTGCATTGACGAGGCGAGGTGGACAGAAGCCAAGGCTTGGGCGGTCATTGCTTCAGAGCACCTCAAACTGGCAAATGGCCCACACTGCCGCGTGGCTGCCTGTATCGCTGCCTGTGCAAACGAGCCGTGGCTTTATACTAGTGCTGAAGTATTGAGCGTCGTACATTCGCACGGCAAAATTCTCTGAAAATGCACTGCGCAGTTGCGCAATTCGTTGTTCATAAGTACGTCAATGGCATACAGTCATCTGAATCTTTCATGCTATAAGACAAGAACTCGACGACTTGCATGCGGACTTGGAAAGCCAGGGCAGGTTGATGAAGGTCTGCATCTCAGTGACGTCCGGGTGAGACGAGCCGAAGCAAACCCGCATATGCTCCTGAGCAATTGCCGCCCAGTCTTTCGCTTCCTCCCACCGCTTGGTAGAGACGCAGAGGTTGAATGCGAGACGACTGAAGATGTGAAGTTCAGCGTGCAGCTTTTCTTGCATGATTAAATCGAGCGCCTTCTCAGACTGCGTGTGTTCAGGTCAGTGTAAGGTTTAAATCTACTTGCCCAAAACTTACCAAGGTCAGCTTCCTCTCAGAGGGCAGGCTCAACACTGGTATCCCCAACCACAGCCTGGAGAGCTCGAGGCGGCGCTCATCACTTGCTCTCTGCTCGGTCTCTGGCAGCGTGCATATTTCGCATGTGCAATCAAACTTCCAGATGTCTTTGAGCCTTGCACGCCTTGCGGAGCCCGTGTTCATCAAGTCTGTATAGCTCAAGAACAGCTCTTCGCCTCGTTTGATGTAAGCCGCAGCATGAGTGATCATCCTGCCAGTCTTATCATCCCAGAAGCGAGCGACATTAGGACTGCACGAGTGATTGAACTTGCTCATCAAGGCAAAAACAGCCTGCTTGTCGCCGTTGCTGCCGCCAACTTGAAATGCGTTTGTGCGCCATCTTCCGATGCGTTCATCGGGACAATGGGGATCATCTTGCAACGCATTATGTAGACGCTCGTATTGCGCTTGCTGGTCGGCAGGCAGCGCAGACAGTGTACGTAGAATGAGCCGGTCCGTGGTCCAGTAAAGCGATTTTAAGGCCAGCGGCGCTTCTGAAAGAATATGATCACCAGGGACCAGATCGCGGCTCGCGATAAGGCCCTCGCCTCTACCCGGTTTTTGCACTACAGACCATACTTTCTCCTCATGCGAGGCCATTGTGAGATGAGAATCTGCCGATACAGTGTGGAGCGGATCAGCAGATTCCACAAGCGACTCAGCAAATCATGACGATCTTGTGCCTTATTGTTGACTGACAGCGTATGTTCGACACCTTTACGTTTTCAAATAAGTCGTGACTTTGACGAGGGTCCGAAGAGGTGCGTCAGAGTCGACCACTGGTTGCAAGCTCGCTCTATGGTTCAGCGCCGAAGTGCTCTATCGATGATGACCGCACTAGCCTGCTGTAGCACAGAACGAAGAAGAGGGCCAAACAGATGTGGTCGACCTGAAGTAGCTGCACGCTTGCATTGAGTCAGACCGTTTGGGCTGTGCTGTAGTAGAAGAGTAAATCCGACGAGGTTCAGTCGTCGGACATTTATACAACAGCGCGATTGGTACGCTGTGATTCTTCATGTATGCTACAGGAGCGATGTACTCAATCGCTGCGATTGTCCATGTTGAGAGCGTCTATGACCAACTCGGGACTGGAAGTCGGAGTACGGATGTCCTCTCCGAGTTTCGAAAGGCGGGGCGTCCAGCTCGAAGCCGAAGTCCCTTTGTGTTGCGTGATCCGACATAGTCGCGCAAGTGCCGATCTGCTGCTCCAGTAAGCGTCCACTTGTCAACAAACGGTTTGGTCCGTGTCACACAAACACGCGAGCGCTTTCGAGTTGGCAAAGATCATGATGGCCCCGGGGCAGGTTGGATGAACGTCCCGTTACCCAGCCAAACAGTTGCCGCCTTTGTGAAATCGCCACTCGAGCCGCCCGATGTGTACGCCAGCCTCAGATAGTAGGGGATGTCCGTTCTCCATGTCCCAGCAGGCGCTGTCGTAGGCATAGTGAAGTTGGTCCCCGAGCCAGTGTATAACAGAACATCGTTGACGAGTAGGGCGAAGCCATCCCATGAGTTGATCAGAGTGTCCGGAATTGCCGACCAGGTCACGTTCGGACTAGAAATGTCCAGCGAGGTGATGTTGAAGGAAGGCAAGTCGCTGCCTAGAGCTGCGTCACGGCGAACTTGTGCCACTGTCTGCAGCACAGAGTCGAAGCCCCAGCGAGCGGCTCCGTTGACGAAAAGGCCCAAGAGGATTCTGACGGCGGTATATATCTCAGCAGAGATGTGCAAAAGCCGTGCACTGAGATGCTCACCCTTGATATACCAAGCTCAAACGAATAGGGAAAGCCGTAGCTGGTATGAGACACATGGCAGCGATATAGTGGTGACTGTAGGGTTCTTGCATGCTCAGCATGCTACAAATTGGAAATCCTCCGTTCTTGCAATGCTCACATTCGCAGGACCAAGCCCGGCAACTGGCTCAGTATCAGGATGATCAGTCCGCCCAAGATGTACCAGCCAAGATAGTATGGCAACCATCCAGTGACGCGGATGACCCGGACTTGGTTGATGGCCTGTTTCGTCGCTTGCCAGCTCAGTAAAGCTGTCGAAAGGGAGTGCAAACATTGCTCACGATGATGACGAGCACGATGACAAGGACGACGATAGCTGCAATTCCGCCGGCTTGCTGCTTAATATCGCTGGAAGTCAGTCTGTCTATTGGTATCTTGTCCAGGGTATACTGTAAAGCCACGTGCAGCAGTCAGCACCATATACTGCGTTTGAACACTGTTGGAAATTGGCAACAAAACTCACGTTTGACAGCAAGAACACCCAAAAAGGGCCAAGAAACCAGATTGTGCGCTCGAATATTCGGTTGTTGAATGCAGGCAGGACCCAACGGAACGCAAAGCGGTAGAAGGCGTAGCAGAAGAAGAGGGTGGGTAGGAAAGAGCCAAATGCGCCCGCGAGGTCGGCTGTGAAGCATGCGTAAGCTCGTATGCTCAGTGACAGTGATGGTCCAATGAGCAAGATAATGCGGAGACTGACGAGGAAATTCTCGGGGATCGCTGGCAAGGGTGATGTGCCAGAATCCAAAGCAGACACTGCAGGCAATGCCAGAAGAAAGACCGATTAGGTCCTTTTTTTTGTGTTTGAGAAGTGGCATCGCACCCACCTAACCCAGTAGAATACACCGGCAGTCGCTCTGACGAGCACTCCGAAAGCAGCGCTCATGATCGTGCTGAAGATGAGCATATCATTCCGCAAATCCCTGCAATCTTTCTGCGACGTTTGCGTGAATCTGAATGCAAAAGGGAACTCTGATGCAAAGGGCACAGATGTGATGTCGTTGTGTGTTGATGAGAGGAAGTTGGTGTAATTGCCGACAGCTTCGACATTTAGGCATCCGCCCCTGTCATTCTGTGGGAGCGATGGAAGTGGACCGTCAGAGTTGTGGAAAAGGCCAGGATCTATACCGAGCAGATGACTTACTGTAAACAGACCGCGGTGCACTGCTGCAGCGCATATGAATGAATCTGCGCGGTATGTACCCAGATCATCGCCTCCGCCTACGACCAGAGGCTGAAAGATGACCTCTTCGGGGCCGACGCTAGATATGAAATGATCAGCGAGCGAACATGCGCAGTGTGGTGATCTAATAAGCTCACGCGCGGTAGTTGAGCAGTCGCGTGTCTGCGACTCTGCTCGGACAGCGGTACGAGGCTGTCCATCCTGTGAATGGTCCGCAGTTCTGTCCGTCTGGATGTTAGAAGCGGCCAATCCAGTTCAGAGTGATTTTGAATATATGTGGTGAAGCACGCTCACCTAGCCCACACTGGTCGTTGCGCTGCCAAAAGGTAGATGTCCCGTCAAGCCATTGCACGTCTTGTCCGGTGCTTGCGTTCCACCAGGCAGCTCGGGCAAGAAAGGTCGTCCCGAGGAACCAAGCGAGGAGGAAGATCCAGAGGACGAGCGGGTACTGCATGAAGCGCGTGTACCGGACGAGCGGCTTCTCGATGTGATTGTCGACGAGTGGGAAGCGCCAGAGCCGTGGCTGTCTGGCTTTCCTCCTGGGCGGTCCAGCGACAAAGGCGGCGACGGGCTTGACGAAGGGCAGGGCGACGAGGGAGGAGAGTGCGCGGGAGAGGAAGAGGGGGAGGTGCTGGTGGGAGGTGTGGTCCTCCGGGGGAGTCGCTGGATGCGCCCACTGCAGGCCGTGTGCACTGGCATGATGATCCTGCTCGACGCCTTGCACGTCCCCGTACTCGTCCAGCCGCGAGCTGCGGCGCCGCATGAAGCGAGGCAGACGGTGTGTCGACGACGAAGCGGGTGTGTAGTGCTCGTCCTCGTCCTGTTGTCCTTCGCTTGAAGGGTCCTTGATGCCCGCCGCCAAGTCGCTGCTTGATGCCGACGAATGCTGCTGGTGGCTCTCCTGCGGGACAGCGAGCGAGGCCGCGCTGCCGTCGGTCATGTCATACTGTCTGCTTTCCATCTTCTCGCCTCATAGTCTTGTCATTGATGCTCCTCGATGCCAGTGTCCATGCGCAAGAAGCAGAGAGCCGCGCTGAACTCGAAGCAGTCGCTCGCGCAGCAGGATGGTGGCGAGATCTTGATGTCGGGCAACCATGCAGTACGGGCACGAGGGTCAGCGTGTAGCATATGTAAGCTCGTGCGAACCACTACAGCCCCACCGCAATACCCCTGCGTCGATACAAAGTGCATCCCTCCTGCATGCCGGTGGCGACTAAAAGCACGTGCAGCGGCCTGCAGCGAGACGCGTAGTACTGCAATCCCTTGGCTTTGCTCCACAGTTGTGAAGATGTCCAGCCAGTCACAAGACACATTCGAGCTCCCAGGAAGCTGCCACTGCGGTCAGGTCACCTTCACCGCGCGCAACGTGGGCTTCGGAGGGATCCACAAGTGCAACTGCGCGTGGTGTATAAAGGTTGGACTGTGAGTAAGAGTGGTCTTGCCCTCTTGAGAGGTTCCCTGATGATCACTGCACGTTTTTCGCACTGACCCAAATGACGTGCACTGACTACCCTTCATGCTTCTCACCTCCACCCTGCCAGCCTCCACGTCGACATTGGCCCGCAGAACATCCTCCTGCTGCCATATGGTTCCGCACCGGATGGGTCCTCGCTTCCGGCCATCCCCTTGACCTGGCAGACGCCCATTCCAGAGGGATACACCTCCAAGCTCGCATTCTACATGTCCGGGGGCGAGAAATCCAAGATCCGGTGGTACTCTTGCACAAATTGCCACATCTTCCTCTTCACCTGCGGCGATTATGGCTCGGCCAAGGAAGGGAGATGCAGTGTGTCGCTGCGATGCGTCGATCTGCAAGGCACAGGGGAGACTCTGACCAGTCTCACAAAAGCAGAGAGACTAGAATATCTCGATGCTGCTCACGAGATTGGTCAATGCCGAAATCCGCGCAAAGGCGAGCCATACGAGCCGGGCGAGTGGTAAAGGCTTGTGTGCCTTGTTAGTCTTCCTTTTACCAAACGCACCCATCCGCCATTGGAGATCAACTTGACATCATGCAAATGCCAACCCAAGCGTGATTTGGACCGTGTCATGCGTCACGAGAGCTTTCAGTTCCGGGTAATCAGCTGTCATCGTAATTCAGCAGGTCTTGTTGACACTGCAGGTATGGGTCACGCTAACAAAGTCGTGGCATTGGCCTCTTTGCCTAGTATGCATCGTGCGTCTGCCATAGATGCGTCGGCGCTGCTTGTAGAAGCAGAAAGAGCCGTTTGTAGTGGTCCCGAAAGCGTAGGCGGTCAGCGAGGCAGCGGGTGGGTCAGCAGACGGGGGCAGAGGACGCATGGCGTATGTGAACGAGAAGGTGCCAGTGTGTCGCGGATGGCTGTAATCCATCCAAGCCAAGTGTCGTGCGTGCAGTTGGGGCAAGGCAGACCTCGAGGACTCGGAGCCGGTCAATGGTCTTCCAGCTCGACTCGACTCCAACACGTCGGACATCAGGTGCGCGCGGGTGGATCGACAGCACGAGCAAGAGGACGGCAGGAGAGACTGTAGGCAGCACCGCTGAAGTCGTGTTGCCCTGTCGTCCAGGGCTGGCTGGATTTCGAGTCGGAGCGGGCGCACCACGACTGGCGCAGACAAGACACCCCGCAACTCGAAGGACACAATGGAGCTCGCAGGCTCGTGTCACTGCGGGCAGATCACCTTCACAGCCCTCGAGGTCGACTTGGACGGGGTCCACAAGTGCAACTGCAGTTTCTGCACCAAAATCGGCCTGTGAGCCTCGGACTGGCCTTCAACTTTGCCTGACCATTTCATGCCATCGTTGACTGATGCTGCTGACCAAATGCTGCCATTGAAACAGCTTCCACACCGACGTCGCACCTCGCGGCATCCGATTGAACCCAACGAATGGCCACTCGAGCCAGATTGAGCTGACTTGGGCACAGCCAGTCCCGCCGGGTTATGAAGACAAGCTTGGCTTTCGGCTGTCCGAAGGCCAGACTACGCATTTTCGCTGGTACTCTTGCCTCAAATGCTTCATCTTCCTCTTTTCCTGCCGTGTCAATGCCAAGGACAATTCTCAAGAGACGTGCTCGGTCTCCCTCAGGTGCCTCGACTTGACCCCTACAGGCGAAACAATGAAAACCCTCACACACAGGGACAGGCTTGTTTACTGTGAGGCTGCAAAAGACACAGATCAGGAGCGAAAGGGAGAGCCTTTCGAGGGAGGCGAGTGGTGACTGCACTACAAATATCAAGTCATATAAGGGGTGTCTGCGACGCCTCATTGGCACGGGCAATCGTAACGGGTATCTGCAAACATATTTGCGCGAGCCAGATAGCCCTGCAGCGCCAAGGCTGCACGACTAACCCTGCCACAGCCATACAGAGTATGACTTGACTTCTTTGCACTGCAGCGCAAGAACACTGTTCAGCTGCACGCACGGGTACTCAAAGAGCCTTGCCTTGGACAATTCCGCAACTCACAGAGGCACATTTGGCCGGGCAAGTATGCCAGGACTTGCCTGCTTCCTTCTGACGTGCATTTGAAGGTCATGGGAGCAAGCGATGATAAGCCATATCAAATGTGCCGCAGCCTTAGACGCTCACTATGTCCATTACCCAGGCTTTGTCTTTCTTGCCGTTACAGGCTGCGCGGAAAGGGAACAGTACATTAGCACGAGTCTCCGAGAACCTCATCTTCGAGGTCCCGACGAGTGACCTACTCCATTCGGCAGGCTCTCCGGGCATTCTACCCTTGATCTCGGACGTCTCGCCATTTATCTTGACGCCTTCAATTCGTACACCTCCGTTGGTATCGGAGTTGGTGTCGGAGGCAGCCGGTAGCTCTTGCCAGCAGCCAGACCTGGTCGAGACAAGCGAGAGCTGAGGTCAGCTGGTACCCACCGTGACACGCCGAGCATACGTGTCTCCAGGGACGTCATTCTTCGGTATCTCGTATGCTTTATCGCTTTCGCTTACGGAGGTGCAGCAAACTGCTTGCCAGCTTCGGTTCCAATAATGTACACCTCTTTGGTACACTGATCCAGAGTTCAACGATTCGATTCAAGCAGAGGCGCATCAGCGGCTCTTCGGCTGATCGAACGCAAGCATATCGCTGCTCACCTTGTGTCCTGCTGGAGCAGGGACAATGCAAGTCTCTGAGGTTCCTGCGGCCGGAGCTGCCGAGCTGGAGTGCGTAAGGGCAAGCATGACCAGCCCATCCCTAGGATCATCGTGAATTTCGTAACTGCGCGGTTTATACTGACGACTGTTGTAGTCAAGGAGGACTTGTGAGACGCAAATGGCGACCCAGTTGATTTGGTGGGGCGGAATGGTGGGGGAAGGAGACCAAGAGCAGCACAATCCGGGCGGCGGTAGGCTGGAGAGCAGTAGAAGCGGGAGACGGAACATATGCGCGCACTTAGACCGGCTCGCCAAAGGCCCTCTCCCGACCGGCTTGGAGGCAAAGCCCCTTTGGAAAAGGCTATGGCCACCCGGTTGGACAACTACCGGCGCAAGGCTTGCCTACGACTAGCCTTCCCGGGAGGCGGAGATGGGCGCTACACTCACTACGAAACCGGCCCAAGGCGCTCTGCAAGCCCATCCTGGACCCGTAAAGGGCCCTGTCGACGCAGTCGCAAGCATTGTCCAATTTCAGCAGTTGGCCTGGAGTTGCTGCAAGTCAACGCAGCCAATGGGCTATGGTCCACATCACTGAGAGTTCTGTCATCTCAGGGTGATAGTATGCTGTTGAGGTGCATTTTGCTGTTTCGTTCAGTAGTGGAGGGCAGTAGGGGAATTGAAGAAGTATCTGAAGCAACGTCGTGCTCTGATTTGCATCAGAGCTTCAAGGAACAGTCGGCACATAAAGGACGACGCAGCGCCGGCGATGCAAGAACTTGTAGCAGTATTAGTGAGATCGATCGTGAGTCTCGACTTTCAAAGTCTTCTGGTTGCCTGTGCTGCATCCGGGATATCTGTCGAGCACAAAAGGTATATGCGACTAGGACAAAAACGTTGCGTTGCCCTTAGCCAAGCACCACCCGCGGGGACACTCCCTGAATGCGCCGACAAGGGGCGCGGCTACCATTGCCAGAGCCAGCCAGCATATGCATTCTCCTCTCCCTTGCACTGCAAAGGTCAAAGATCGTCAGGAATGACATTCATCGCTGCCTCATCCTGTTCAGTCAGTGTGGAAGGAGACATACAGGTTCGCAATTGTCAGGACAGGCTTGGTAAGGCTCCATAATACGCTGCATAGGACAATGAACACGGGTTGCGTGATTCCGAGCGGAAGAAGTCAGTCTAACAACATGTACAGCTCATCACTGAGCTCACCTTCCCCCAGACTTCTTTCGACTGTCCTCCACAGCCTATCCATCGCGCGTCAACGTTGTCAGCCCCACCTCTTGTGAGCGCACAGTGCCGTCTAGCGAGTACTCACTCCACTCTGCCTTGCCGGCATCCCACTTGTCGAATATGGAGAGGTGTCCACCAGGCACCGCTGCCTGCTGTTGATCGTATGCAAAGATATTGATGTCGCAAGTAGCATCGTAGGCTTTGACGCCTTGCAGGTTGCCGCAGCGCCTTTCTTCGCCGGTCGAGGGTGTCTTCAGCGAGGGCTCCCTCGGATCAGCAATCTTTTGCCAGCATGCGTCGCTAGATGATTGAATGCGGCATATGTATCAACAGCTTACGAGCCAACTTCTGCAGACCTTTCACTTACGCCTGTGCAGCATACCAGCCATTCTTGCCTTCGAGGACCTTGATTTGAGCATTGCACTGTTGCGAGCATGTCCCTCATTAGCGGGCCTCCGACTGCCGCATGAATTATAATCACTTCGTGTTCGTTAGGGGCAGGCAATGCACACTTGCCCGCCGCTGTCAGCAGCGGCAAACCAAGACCGGAGACGAGCAGTGATGGCAAAATCGCCTTGAAGCTGAGCATGATGGCTGAACGGAGGTAACTGATCTGGACTTGTCAGACGGGGGAAATGCAAGAGGCAGCGGTGTGGCAGGCCTGAAATGAGGTGAGGTGCGCGTTTTCAGAGACAGAGAGAGGGCGTTGACATAGACAAAGGGCGGCCGAGCGCCGTAAGGCGGGCCGGTTGCGCAATAGGCGCCAGTCAGGCGAATGACCGTCATATCGGAGTGAGACAACTTGCATCTGGCCAGGCTCGGATGACCTGCTCGACCGTGCGGTAAAGCTAACGACCCATGTGAGCGAGTCAGAGGATGACCGAATGCGCGAGTCCGGCATTCAATGGATCTATTGCGCGGGCGTCGAGGGGTGTGCCATTTTATGCTTGCTGAGATTCTTCATCTCCAGGCCTGGGGAGGTCAGGCGGTTGCGAGAGAGCCACTGGAGCTTGCTGAGAAGTCAGTCTGCTCGGTTTGTCCTGCAGATGGCGCAAAGAGCCAGTCTTTGTTGGCCATCAGCGCCTGGTCTGGCGACGAATGTGAATATCACTGGCAGCTCCAGTGGACAGATAGTCAGCACGTCGGCAGGCCAGCTAAAGAGATGCCAGCCACCGTGCAGCGTGTCTTGTATGTGCCAGAGGATGTATCTATGTTCACAAGAATGTTAGTCAATTGAAAGAATTGGGGCAAGAAAGAGCTTGAAGAGCAGTCGACCGCCGCTGCTCTACTTGGATCCGCCCCAAGTCGATGTACATGTGAAGACAACGAGCCACGGACAGCAGCTACACCTGCAGCCCAAGTTGCAACAGTAGTACAGCTGAACAACAGTGCACACACGCTCGCCCGGCGGGAGAGGCTGCCACAGCACGCCCTGCAGCGACCGCACAAGGCGCACACAGACATTCGAGACAGCAGAGCGCTTGCAGATCGCACACAAGAGCAGAAGTAGCTGCAACAACGCTCACTGGACTTGCTCCACGCACTCTCTGACCCGCCGCAGAGATGGCCAGCTCGCAGCAGCGTCACACTCTTCGCGGCAGCTGCCATTGCGGACAAGTCGCCTTCACCGCGCGCAACGTCAATTTCGAGGATGCGCACAAGTGTAACTGCGGGTTCTGTACAAAGATTGGTCTGTGAGTGTCTTCTAATTCCATCTTGTGCGACCTTGCGCGCTGATATCTCGTTTCTCCGCTTTTCTCGCGTCCTCAATTGGCCAACTGGCATGCTCCTGCAACGATCCATCGATACCTCTGATCTCATTCTGGCCTGCTCAACAGCTTTCACGTGGGAATTGGCCATCGCAATATCCTCTTACCGGCCGCAGACAGCTCCTCGGGCGAGCACGGCGAGCACAACTATGAACTAAACTGGGCACATGCAATCCCGCCAGGCTACGAGGGCAAGCTTGGCTTCTATTTTTCAGATATTGAGAACAGCAATACGCGCTGGTATTCCTGCCTCAAATGCTACATCTTTGTCTTTGCATGTCGCGCCGACTCGGAAGACGGTAGCAATGAGCGGTGCACCGTCTCGCTGAGGTGTCTAGACCTGAGCAGCACTGGAGATTCGATGAGGAGCCTCACGCACAAAGACAGGGTCTTTTACTGCGAGATGCTCAACGAGACAGATGAAGAGCGAAAGGGAGAGCCTTTTGAGGGAGGCGAGTGGTGACCGCTTTTTGCCGCGACGAACAGCGTTGGAAATCGGAGATGAATGACAGCAAAGGACGCGCCTTGCTCTCGGTATTCATTTGTCGCCTGGACAATTGAACTATCCTGAACAAGATGGGTATACGATTCGGCGGAAGACACACATTGCAAGCTAAGTCGTCCACACATATGCGAGGCACCAGCTGTGTCCCAACACGGCATGCTCACCACTGGAACAGCCAACCTGCGTACGCACTCTCCTCGCCTTTGCACTTCAAGACAGAACGCTACGAATCAGCAGAAGCGTCTCTCTGAGAGTTAGAAACGATCCTCTTACCGCAGGGCAGTCGTCGGGACATTCTTGCCATGGCTCGAGGATACGCTGCCATGCACCAAATGCATCATCACCTACGCGTCAGCACAGTGAAGCGCCATCACCTAGTATAAAACTTAGGGGCATACCTTGCCCCAAACATCCCTCTTCTTGCCTCCGCAAGCTATGCGCGAGAAAGCCATCAAAAATCGTCAGCCGGCGTGACAGGGGGCGTGCATGTCCTCTGGAAGACAGGCAGGAGAAGATTCGATACTCACTCCACTCTGCGATACCTGCGTCGTACTCATCAAAGATACGAAGCTGGCCTCCGGGCACAGGCGTCTGCTTGGTCGCGTACTTAAAGATATACACTTCGCACGATGCGCCAAACGCCTTAATGCCTTTGAGCCCAGCAAACACGTGCGAGTCTGCTGTCAAGATCTGTGGCTCATCGATCTTCTCCCAACAACCTTTGGTTCCGACCTTGCCGCTGATTTATATGGCCCAGTCGGAAACGCGGACAAGATCAGCGGATGATTTGCCGCACATGCACCCGGACTGGACTGTCTTGCTTACGCTGGAGCTGCATACCATCCATTCTTGCCCTGCATGATCTTGATCTGCGAAGTGCACTGGTGGGACACAAAACAAACGTATATCAGGCTGTTGGCTCTCAAGATGCTCGCAAATGCATGTGAGCGATCGCAAATGGATGCGAATGATGGACAGCCCTTGACAGAACAAAGACCTACTTGATGTCCACTGGGTGCTGGTACAGCACATTTATCTCCAACTGCCAGCAGCGGGAGACCTAGCGCCATTGACGCAGCGATGATGAGAGTCTTCAACTTGAACATAGTGTCAAGCTGGTTCGAGCGAATGCGCAAACTGCGTGCGTCGAGCAAGCAAGTTTTTGTGGATGGCCTTGGTGCGCCCGTTCTGGAGAGCAAACGAGGGCCCAGATAGCGGGCTCAGTTGGCGCTTTTTCTAGCAGCCCTTACTGGCCTGACCCAAGACTCTGCTCCGGGTGTCGAGCTTTCTGGGTTCGGATTGTTTACGATCCTCGGCTGGTCTCCCCTCTGCGAAGCGGTGTGATTGTCAGCGCTCCAGCCAGCCAGCCAGATGCCAAGCTACACAGATTGACACCTTTCAGACGGGTTCTCGTCGAGCGAGCCTGTGCAAGAAGATGCTGGAAGGTGCATCCTTTTGGTGTAGCTTTGTTACGTTGGCTGCGTCATTCAGATCCAAGACCGTATCACCGTCCTCGAGCCTGTCAGGCCTCTATTACCTGCTCTTTCTCTTGCGAACACTTGGTATGTAAGATGCACTCCCACCATACAAGTCAGACTCGAGTCGGCTGAAGCGCCTGGGTCGATGGTCAATCTATTCTACGACATTGCGCGTGTCCTGTGGATAGTGGCTGGAGGTTGTCCTGGACACTGTACGGTATTGTACGTGATGCGTATGCTGATAGTGTCTGTACAGTACTTACTGTACTACTGCCTGCTGCAGCATGAACGCACGAAGATCGCCGTCTCTCTTCTCTTCCTTGCCTTGTTGTTTCTTCATTCCTGTATATTGTCCGGCTATTTGATTCATCCGGGGCCGGACTGGGGGGATCGCCAGTGGCAAAGCGTGCGTGGCTGTGGCATGTAAATAAGCATGATGATACAAGAGTGAGCTGTGCCTGCTGCAGCATAAGCACGGACTGATGCTACAATCTTGTGATCCTGGTCCCTGCTTTTCCTTGATGCCCGTCTCCCGCCACCGCTGAGCGGTATACTTTGCCACCAGCTATATACGCGTGATGTGAGTCTTCAATGGGGAGGGCAGGGAGTGAGCTGGGATGATGCTGGGAGGCTGAACATGTCCAAGACATGCATATATCATAATATAGTAACACTCTGTGCCTCCCTCTCCTTCCCCAAGCACACTCGCTTATCATCGCCGCATTCCATCACGCAACTATACTGCGATGGACGTGTAGAGGGAATTAGGGTTGCGAGGGACACAGATGCGCTAGAGCGATGAGAGGGACGCCATTCTGCTCGCAGACATGTCTATGTTCGAATGGCTGTGCTCTCCTGCCCCTCCAGTCCACCTTCCCATGCTCTGTCAGCACGTCTCTGCGCACATGAGGCCACTATTCATGCCGCACACTGCTCTCTTCTCTCCCAACTCGTCGCAAGCCCCGAGGGCGGCAGTGCACTACACCACACGCATACACATACGTCACAGACGTCACACTCAGCGCAGCACCCCGTCGTTCTCCCTGTACCATAGTGTACAGCCTGGCCGGGCATTCAGCCATCGCGCATAGACGGGCACGACGAGGATCGGAGGCATTGTACGGGCAAGACAACAGCAACAGACGCACATACACATTCTATAGTCATAGCAGACCAGCATGGCAGGCTGGCAGTGCTCGCATCTCGTCCGCAAGCACCCGGACAAGCATGGACTAGAGTGCTGCAGGGCGTGCCACGACGAGCAGATGGAGGGCATTGCGAGGCTCAGGGAGGAGGCAGACGAGGGCACAGAAGGCGCAGACACCCGTCTGGCTGCTGCAGAGGAGAGACGTGAGTGGATGCACTGTCCTGCGTTGTCAATTGTCATTCCTGACTCACCTTCCTTGCTGGGATCGCCATTGATCTGCGGACATCTCATTCATACAATCTATGATACTACACAGTCGAGGCAAGCTACTGGCGCACAGCAGTGTGGTACGCACGCCGCAAGCACATTGCAACCTGCGACAAGCAGCTGCCAGAGGACAGAGAGAAAGCACAAGAGCTCCTCGACCGCAACGCCCAGTCCAACAAGCGCGCAGAGCAGAAGCGCAAGGGCAGGGACGCGCACGCGCACAACACCAAGCTCAACTACTATGCAGACTACTACGATGCGTATGCTGGGTGCGTAGTTGCTTACTGCTGCTGCTTACATAGTCTATATTCATGCCCACTATTCTGACGTAATCAGCAGTGACAGCACTCTGCCGAATGTGGCAATCACTCGTGGACACGCAGCTGCTGGAGCAGCGTACGGGGTGCGTAGGCATTGGAATGGTGAAATCGATAGGTAATAGTGCTGCTGTATACTGATGCAGATTTCACATCAATCAGGACTGCGCCTGCTCCGACTGCAACGCCACCACATCTGCACATTCCGCACAACCAACACTCTCACAACCAGCTTCAGACCCATTCACAATCCACCATAACACAAGCATTCCTCATATAACAAGGAACGAGGGCCACGATGGCTGGGAGTACAGCGACGAGGTGGGTCATTCACTCTTTCTCTTCTCTTCTCTTCTTCCTTGTCCCCGTGCCCCTTTGCTACCGACGACTTCACACAGGCACCAACATCACACCCTGCTATTCTACAGTCGCACAGACTGGCATCCGCAGACATGGTGCTCACACGCGCGACTCGCTCGCGGTCGGCCTCACCCTCCGTCCTCTCCATCCCAACCGCATCCTCCTCCACCCTCGCACGCACGACACACCAGCTGACTCGCCAGCCCTCGCCCTTGTCCATGTGCTTCCCACCTGTCACCACATCTACACAGACCAAGCCCGCTCGAATGCCTTCTGGATCGCCCCTCATCCCCCACAGCGACGACCTGGACTATGAGGACGACGAAGATACATCGGCGACGTATGGCGGCGAGCGAAATCTCACCGTTCATCCATCTTCAAGCATGCACCGCACTGCATCGCGCACGAGGTCGCGCTCCCCGTACGCTCCGCAAGACGACCACCCCGTCATGAGCGACGCGCATGCCGCACAACTGCTCGCCCTGCCGCGCGAGCACCTTCGCGCAGCAAGCGAAGCAGGCACAAGTGTAGCTAGCAGCATGATGATGATGGACGAAGACGACGCAATGTCGATGCCTAGCATTGACGAGTCGGCGGGCTCCATCGCCGCACAAGACGATTCGCATGAGCATGCTCAGGAGCAAGAGACGCAGATGCAGCATCAGCAACAGGATGATGAGAATACATCAGAGCATGGGTATCCTCTCAAGCTGCCCTTCTGGGTCTCGGCCCATCTCGTCGTGCGCCATTCTGCGAGCAAAGACAAGGAGACGTGCGCGGCCTGCTTGGAGGCACTTAATGCGGAACGGCAGCAGCTGCTCAGCGGCGCTATGGACTGGTCTGCGGAAGCGGTGGAAGCACGTTTGGCTGATATTGAGCAGCAGAGTGCGTATATTCCGACACACCTCTCAGTGTGAATCCTGGCGCTGACTTGCTTTTTTGAACTGGTGCCCACAGCCAAAGACGGCTATTGGCTCACAAACGGCAATGGTCGTTTCCGACACATGGCCGACTGTGTACATCAATCTCAAGACACACGCGACAAGGCCAAGATCCGCCTGGATCGCTATCTAGCAATGGCACGACAGCGGATGAAGGCTCGCCACCAGCGCGAAAAGGAGGAAAAGAAGCGGGCGAAATCTGAAGCTCTTGGAACTTCGCCTGCTCCTCCGTCTTCATCGTCGGCCATTGCTGCGGGCGGACTGAAGGTCCCTGGTCCCGGTGCTGCACGAGGCTCGTCGATTGAGAGGGACACACCGGAACCGTGAGTGGAGCCGTTTGACGCCCTGGCCAGGTCTTATTGCGTCGGACATCGCTGACAAAGTTTGCCTCTCGCTTTTGCTTGTTGTACGCATCACTCTTTCCTCCATATCTACGCTTTGACTCTGCTTCTATCCTGCACTTGTCATCTCAATTATGGACGACAGACTTGGGCGCTCCAAGAAGATTGGCCAGAAAAAGATCCATCCCGTCGACGAGGACTTGCGCGCTCTGGCTATCATGCCTGGCAAGAAGGGAGCGCCTGCAAAGGGGCACAAGGCAAATCTGTGCGTCTATCGCTCTTTCGAGACTTCCTCCTCTTGATCGGGTAGCATTCTGACGTCTGTTCTGGCTTGTGCAGGATGACCACCTATACGCCACCCGTCTACACCGACGATGAAGCAGACCTCGCAGATCTGCCACCACCGGTGAGCTCAAACAGGGCCTTCAAGCTTTCATGTGGACAGGCTCTATACTCACGCTTTCTGTTCTCGCCGCTCTGCAGATGCTCGATGACTCTGGCTCTGAGCGCTCGCCCTCGCTGCCACCCGAGCACGTCAAGACGCCTCACTCTGTCTCTTTCCGAGTGACGGAGGAGCCATTCTTCTTTATTCGGGACAGTGCGCCCTTTAAGCTGTTGGAAGGAATCGACGAGAATTCCTCCTTCTTTGCGGCATCGGCGGAAATGTATGCCTCGCAGCGCGACAGCTACAAGATTCACGCGCACAATTTTTTCGACGCTCCACCCGATCATCATCATTCGTCCACTGGCTTGGGGGCTCGCAAGCGCTCCCCTCATTTGTATATGCGCCGTGACCGGGATGAATATAAACGACGTCGTGTCACGCCTGATCTGTCGAGGCGTGCTCTAGGACCGCCAAGGACCGTCAAGCGGACTCGTCACTTTGGATGATGTCCTTTTCGCAAACACAGCACACGAGGTATACCTCTGCCCTCGCTCAAAAACCACTATTCGATTGCTTTCTCAAGTCTACGACACGTAATTTTATACACGAACGACTCCGGCTGTTTTTCCGTCTTTTTCTTCCGCAACTCACATCAACCATTCTGGCCGATCTGTACTTCCGGCAACACATTACGTCATGTAGCCTCTTTTATCGTCGACATATCTCCTCCGTATCATATTGGCTTATTACCCTCGCGTCCCGAACGAGACGCTGTTGTCGTGTCTAAGATCCGATTTCGCAACCCTTCAACACTCCGTATCCGCAAACACACACAACTCTGTTTACCGTCTGCCATTCCAAGCTACGCAATCTTTTGTGTTAATCGCCCTGTTTGTTTTCGTCTACTTCCGGTCATGTCTAGTGAGGCTGGATTCGTGCACTTGTCGCTGTAATTTCCCTCTGCTATCACTACTCTACTCTTTTGTCGCCTTTCATCGAGCGTAATACATACATGACGCATGCCTGCCACGAGCCATGATAAAGAATTTTCCTTTCTCGTCTTACAATGCCGCTGATGTATCGTCCGTCGAAATCTCACGAGTCACTTGCCAACCTTGTGGCATGCGCCGAAAACCATCAATCGCATGCGTACAAACCACCAAGGCAGCCAGCGCAAGAGCGCGAACTGGAATGCACGTCCTCCGAAGGAAAGGTAATGCGCACGCTTTGAGAGTGGCTTGCGCAGAACATCATCGCACAGACGACGGGCAAATTCGACGGTTGGCATAGCCGTCGCTGCGGGCATCAGCAACAGCGAAAGTCAAAACCTCAGCGAGAACGATAAGCAGTGTGTTTGAGATGACGACATACCTTGACCAGCTGTAGCACGTTTCATTATATCTTCGAGATTGCTTGCGTAGACACCATTCTCGAGCGCTTTGAAGCTACGAGTTTGCTGACCTCCAAAGCCAGACTTGACCCCTCCAGCTGCAATGCTATCGCCAAAAGCATCGCATTAGCATTTGTTGCCTCCGAACGCTCTAATACAAAGGGTGATCTCGCTTACAGGAGGACATGAATGCCAAAGCCGGAGACTTCCATGTCCAGCGTCTTGCTGAGACTATGCAGGGCCGCTTTGGAGGCGTTGTACTAAACAGAGTGTCGGCACCTTCAAGATTCGCCAGGAAATTGGAAAATGGATCGACATGACTCACAATACCACTCCAGGGTGTGGGAATCTCGCCAACGCTGCATTGGTAGACAGGGCTCAATACGCTAGCCGATGACCTTGCACTTTTTGCTCACATGCTACCAATGTTGACGATTGTGCCTGACCTCTGGGGGATCATATGCTTTGACACTAGCTGCGAGAGGTGTAGAGGGCCAAGAACCTACTCAAGCACAGGTAACCTATCAGATTGCCGACGTTGTGCCAGACGCAAAGGAAGAAACTCACATTCGTCCGAAAGACATGCTCGGCATCGGCGATATCGAATTCGAGAAGTGGGCCTGTCCCACCAGTGCCGGCGCTGGAGCAGTTTGCATTCTTAGCTAGCAGGATTGAGGTCGAGAGGACCGCAAAAATCATGCTCACTTGTTGATGAGCAAGTCGAGCCGACCTTGCTCGGCGACGATGGTCTCAACGGCTCGTGCGCAAGAATTGTTGTCCGTCACATCGAGGGCCAGAAGGTGGGCGCCAAGTTCTTCCAAGCCTGTCATTGATGTCGTGTTCCGGCTGCCTGCGTAGACGATGCATCCTCGCTGCGGGAGCAACAGTCAGGTGGATTGCGTTGTCAGCTATTTGGATGGGCCACAGCTCTGCATGTGCTTAACGAGCGCCCACTTACTGCTCGCAAGTCTTTCACGAGAGCGTGTCTGAGGGTACCATTGTGAAGACAGGTCATGCATTAGCTAGCAGTAGGCGGAGTGATGTCCATTAAGAGAGTCTGCACGCAAACGGGTCTGAGACCAAGACTGACCCGATGCCTCCAGCGGTGCATCCGGTGACGAGCTGCAAACAAGCCAGGTGAGCAGCATGCAGGGTACAGCAAGTATCGGGGTGCTCACTGCTACGGTGTCAGCCATTGCGGTTCTCGAGCGAGGTCAGCTTCAAGGCCGGGCAGCTCGGGCTTCAGTGCGGTGGCGTCAGTAAGGGTGTCGGATGGGTTGGTCAGGAAGAGAAGGGCGTGCAAGAGGAGATGGTTAGTAATTGAGCCATGTGAATGACTGACCCACGCATCAACTGCTCAGGACGCTATCTACCGTCATTGTCTCGCACTCCGCACCTTCTTCACCCTGCAAAAGCTTTTTCTTCCAGCGAGGTGCTGGTTGGAGCAGTGCATGCTTTTTCGTGTGGCTTTTCCAGGGTTTTTCTGGCCAGATCATCTGCTGAACACTCTAGCATGCCACTTGCCTCTTCAAATGACACACTCTCCCCCTCCATCTCTCCTCGAAACGCCTTCTTCCCCCTCTCCTTCCGTCCGACTGGGTCACGTGATTTGCAGCCCATGTCGGCGAGCGGCTATGTCAAGAAGAGGTGAGCAGCTGGGACGAGCGCAGGCACGCAGACCTCTGCTGACGGCCTCTGCGAACCCAGCTCGCGGTCCTTTGTGCTCCCCTCTGTGCGTCTTCCACCACTTTCCTGCGTCTCTCTGCGCCAGGCGTGATCGCGTCGAGAAAGACGCCCCAACGCAGTGAAAAATCTGGCTGAACAGGATTTTCCAATATTGTGCTATGCTATGCTACGTGTGCAGCTCAAGCCGTACAAGTGCACAAATCCCGACTGCACCAAGAGCTTCCTGAACCAGTGCGTCGCCCGGCAGCTGTCTCTCTTTATACAGGCGGTGGCGAAATCTCTTCTAATCCAGCTACATGGCTCTGTGACAACCCAGGAATGGCCTCAAGTACCACAGAGCGTACGGAACATGCGTCAAGAAGACTGCGCCCGACGCCTCGTCCTCGGACAGGCCCTACTACTGCTACGACGATGCCTGTGCAAAAGCCTACAAGAACATGAACGGGTTGAGGTGGGTGTGGCCTACAGTGAAGACACGCTCATTCAAGCTGACTCTCATTGTGACGTCTGCCAATGTAATCCCCCCACAGATACCACTACCTCCACTCGGCAGAGCACGGCGAGCGAGGCATGCAGATGCTCACTGATGGTACCCACCCGCCCTTCCTCGACAGAAGTGCAGGCGCAAACGGTCACTCTGGCAACACTCGCAGCGAGACACTGGCTCATTCCAGTGCATCTTCCCGCGCGAGCAGCTCTCAAGCTACTTCGTCGTCCCGCCGGCCTTCATCTCGAGATGACTCGACAGCGTCCGAGGATGTGAGCGAGCTTTTGCATGAAGAAGGTTTTATGAATCGCAGAACTCAATTGACTTGCATCATTTACTATCTCCACATCCCGCAGACATCCTACGACGAGCACGTCGATCCCATGCCCGCTCCAATGACATACAAAGGCTCTCAACCGATGAACATCGCAGGAGCAGAAGCAATGGTGCGCAGGAAGGACAGACTTTGACTCTCTTTCATCTCATACTGACATGAATGGATATACACATATTATTGTTCCAGTCACCGTCCAGCGTCTCACAAAATCTGCTCGACGCAGTAAACCTCTTCTACGACCGCCCGAACTCTCGGCCAGTCTCGCGAGTGACCAGCCCTCAACCTCCTTCGACAGCCTATGAGCCTGGCTACCCCGATACCCAGCAATACCTCCCTCCTCAAAACGGTGCATATGCACAATACCAACAGCAGACGCCAATGGGATCTTCCATGCTCAGCCAGACGTGGAATGGTCAGACGCCGTGGATGGGTCACACGAATGGCCAGCAAGACGCAGGCGTGGGACAGACGTCCCTCTACGACTATCAAAACCTGCTCTTGCCGTACATGGGCGACCCATCTGCGGCATTCTCGAGCAGCGTCCCACCGCAGTCGCAGTTCCAAGCTCAGCAAGCGCACTCGCAAGCACAGCCCATCTACAGCAGCTCGTATGCCGCCCCGCCGCTTGTCACATTCGGTGCGCGGACACACCGCTTCCATCCGTATGGAACATCTCCGAGAAACTATCTGCCAGCACCTGCGCAGTTCCCGCAAAAAGTGGTCCAGACGCAATCGCCGCCTCGTCCACGCCGGCTGAGCTTGTGAGAAGAGTGGTCTCGCCAGCTCTTCGCCGCACTTGGCTAGTTCAGTAGCAGTAGAGAAGTCGAGGTTTGCCGTGAGATCTCAGTGAATAATGTCGTATATGCAATTAAATCCCCGAGCACTATCTTCTGAGTTCGTTCCAGTCGACGGATGTGTCATTACACCACAGTGGTGCTCACGACTTGCACAGCGAGAACTCGGGCTGAGATTGCGACACCACGCAGGGACAGCACTTGTCCTCTAGGTCAATTCTTTAGACACATATTGCATTTTCGTCTACTCCTTCTTGGCAGCAGCGGCTCGCACCGCCGCCAAGCGCGCCTGATACGCGGGCAGCGTTGTCCGACGATTGTTCCCACTCTGCTTAACTTCATCACTGCCAAATCCAGGTATCTGCATATTGTACGTCTTGTCGAGCACGAGGTTCAAATCTCTGCATTCTAGGCGGTCCGACTTGCGGTGCTTGGCGAGACGACATGCGAAACGAGTGACGCTTTCTACGAATTCGTCGGCTACTTCGAGTAGGAGCTGACACAGACAGGCAAAGCGTCAGTTGCTCGAAGCAAGCGGAAAGATGATGAAAAGCTTAGATCACTCACATCCTCTACTTGTGCTTCAAGTTGAGATGTCGAGTCGATAGAAGCGACCAGCTCTTGAAGCTTTCGCTTGTTGTACGGCCGCCCCTCTGAGTTCTTCATCGCTAACGGGCCAGGCGGGCCTAGTGCAGGAGCGGGACCACCGAGTGCGGGTGTTGCAGACGTCGACGCCTGGGGTGTCGCTGCACCTGAGGCGCCTGCACTTCCAGATGCGCTGGCCTGAGCCGGACCACCTGCGCTGGACGGCCGCTTGGACGGCAGGTTGGCAATAGGCGGCCGCGTGATGGCAGGGGCGCCAAGGATTGGATTTGTCGCAAGACCAGAGGACAATGTCGGGCGGGATGAAGGGAAAGGCTCGGCTTTGGCAGCGGGCATTGACAGACTGTCGGGGATTGAAAAGGAAGGTTGGGCGGTGGGAGTTGCTACGGCTGCAGACATGGTGACTGGTAGAGCTTGTTGCGAGGAAGAAGATTGGTCGACTGGGTTTGATTGCTGCTGCTGCTGCTGTTGCTGTTGCGCTTGTTGCTGCTGCTGCTGCTGATTAGGCTGGGGTGTCCCTCTCCCTTGCGAGGAAGCCTGCTGCTGGAGCTGAACGGCCTGCTGGCGGCGTTTCCCCTGATTTGGAGCATTTGTCTGGTTTTCATTCGTCGGCGGCGATGCAGCAGACATGGCCGGGGAGCCTGCATTGTTGGCCTGAGGGGCCTGTTGGAAGGATTGCTGGCTGTTCTGCTGATTCTGTTGCAGCGGGACAGAGGCATGCTGCGGCATGGGCGACTGCATCTGGGGCATCTGCTGGGCCTGCATGTTGGGAGATCTGTTGCGAGCGGCATTAGCAGGACCAGCAGCGTTGCTGTTGTTCATGCCCATTGCATTGTTCTGAGGAAGATTGAGGTTGTTCCCGGTGGTGGCGGCGGCGGCCATTGCGGCTGCCTGCTGATTCTGCTGAGAAGCAGGCTGCTGGCTGCTGTTCAGCTGCATCTGAAACTGCTGCGGGAACTGCTGCTGCTGCGCCTGCATCTGCGCCTGTATCTGCTGCGCCTTTGCAGCCATTGCGCGCTGCTGGGCCATCTGGAGCTCGCTGATGTTGGCGACGTTGCCCTGGCCAGACTGCTGCATCGCCTGCATCTGGTGGTTGATGGTGGCCGTGGACTTGACCTGCGTGATGAACGCGGCGAGACTGCGCTTGTTGTTCTCGAGCTCTGCCATCAGTCTTCCCCGGCTGACCTCGTCAATGTCGGACCTCTTCAAGACGAGGTCGATGTTGGCGATGCGCTGCTGGAGCTGGGCGATGAGGGCGCGCGGGTCTGGCGTGGGTCCGTTGTTGGGGTTGCTGTTATTGTTGTTGCTGTTCTGATTGTTGTTAAACTGCTGCGGTGCTGGGCTCCTGACCTGCTGCTGCATGGATTGCTGCATCTCTTGCTGCTGCTGCTGCTGGCCCTGCGCAGAGCCTTGCTGCATGGGAATCTGCATCTGCGCGGGCGGCTGCTGCATCTGCATCATGTTGTTCACGCTGCTCATCTGCTGCTGCTGCTGCTGTCCCTGCTGAGGCTGACTCGCTACCGCATTCGGGTGCAGCCCCATTGCGTTCCCTCCACCGCCCTCGCGCGACAGAAAGGCGCGCAGCTGCGTGAGCTGCTCGGCGCTTAGCTGGCCCGCATTGGCAGCCGCGATGAGCTTCTGCAGCTGCTCCTGCTGCCCGCCCGCCTGCATGGTGGTGGAATGGGACTTGTCGTCGAGTTGGGAGGAGCAAGAGAGAGCAAGAGGGATGAAGATTTGAAAATGAGCGACTCGGGCGTGGCTTACTGCGCTCTCATTCCATTCACTATCAGTCTCTATAGCTGCATCTATACAGCTCTCACTGCCAGTCGTGCCCATTCACATTGCTCTACCCAAGAGGATCTCGCCACCATTACATAGATGAGAAGACACAGCAGCATCAGAGAATATCACAGAGATCACCAGGATACAAGCTGGACCGTTTGAATGCCTTGAGCAGAGTCAGTCTACCAAAAGCGAGACCCAACTACCCCCATTTTATGCTACGAGAAGCACGCACGTCCGCAATGACACCACCTGCATTGCCTGCCTGCAACATTTGCCAGAACTTGTACAGATTGCTAGACATGTACTGCTTGAACTGAAAAGACGAGCGACGGGACCAGGTCCTGTCCTTTCCTTGTAGCCCATAGTTGAAGAGTCGTAATGCACTGGTACAGAGAGTATTGCTTACTCGTGAAGAAGCTTGAAGGTTGACTAGGAACAGAATAATAGAGCTACAGCTCGTCCCGGACACTTGTTCTTGCAGGTGTCGAGACGAGCGGGGTTGCGACGGCGAGGATTACGAGTACGACAGCGTTTTGATGTGCGATGGGATCTGCAGAGAGTCTTGCGTATGAATCATTGCTCGCGTGGCGATCTTCCTGGGCCACGGTACCCACGCTTGTCACGTCCGTGAGCTGCTGACTTTTGCAGGCAATGGCGCGACGCCAAAGTTAATCTCTTGCTCTTCGCTTGATGACCTGCTCCGTGTACGCAGGTCTGCGCCGTCTTGGTCGTCTTCGAGCCTGATCCGGCGGTTCCGGTGGCGGTATTCGTGTAGGAGGTAGGCCTGTGTTTTGAGATGGTATCGTCAGGACGTGCTACATATTCAGTACGTTTGCAATTGAGCATGCTCACCGCTGCTATCGCAGACCAGACGATGCTGTTGCACAAAAAGCAGCGTGATAAATCGAGTATTAGCTCATGGCTGTAAATCGCGCAGATCATCCCAGGGCGCCAGCTCACGACAAGACGAGCATGATCCACCACGCCTGGGCAGGCTGCTGGCAGTTGCGGTAGTAGTGGAGGTCGGTCTGGATGCCTGGCCGGGGATGTGTCTGTCCTACGAGGACCTGCGAGTCGAGGATCAGCGGTTGTTTCCATCTTTAGACAGAGGAAAGTCTGGCTCACAGCATAGTAACAGTCACCGTGTAGATGGTCGAGCGCGTAGAAGACGGTCGCAAAGATGGCGAGACCGCTGCACATGGCCGCTAGTGGACCCGTCGGCCGCAGAGCTCCAGCTGCGAGGACGAGGGATATCGTGAATATCGCGGGCGGCGAGCTGCGGCCATTGAGCATGCTGAAGGCACACAGATACGCCGCCAGCACGGCGAGGGTGAAGAGGACGGGCTGGAGGTCGGCGTGCATGCTCGCTGGTTGCGCTGCTGCTGCAGCCATGAGCTGGCCTCGAGTTGGACAGGAAGCAGGAAGCAAAGTGGCCGTGACTGGGCGACATTAGTCAGGGAGAAGCTTCATTCAGAACACTCGCATGCACGCATAGAGAGCACACAAACACTTGATACACGCATGCATTGCACAACGACACTCGACAACACGCGAAAAGCTACACTCGAGGGGTGGTCCATTTATAAGCACGCCCGCCACCAAGTCCGTCCTACAAGTCACGAGCAGTCTTCAATTGCTGTCCGACGTCGAGTTGAGCAGCTGGAGGATGTGGATGAACAGATTGATAATGTCCAAGTACAGGGACACCACCCCCAGCACCCACTCGTCGTGCGCGAGCCGGTTCATGATCATCTGCGTGTCAAAGACGAGTATGACCGAGAAGAGCAGCACGCCGATCCCAGAGTACACGGCATGCATCGTCGAGGAAAAGGGAAAGAGGAAGCTGGCCAGTCCGACAAGCACAAAGGCCAGCAGCGCGCCATAAAGGTACCCCGCCATCGAGGAAAAGTCGTACCGCGTCTGCAGCGCAAACAGCGACAGTCCGAGGACCAAAAACGTCGTAATGACAAAGGCCAGCAGGACCGTCTTTGCGTCGAAGAACGTAACAATTGTTCCGACAGAGAGCGACTCGGCGAGCGTAAAGGCGCCAAGTAGAACGATATTCAGCGGATGCTGTTGACGATAGATGAACAGCGCAATCATCGTTGCGATGCTGGCAATGGTGGGGACCCAAAAGCAGTAGGCGTTGGCCTGGACGTAGGCCTTGGCGGAGTCGTTGGTGTAGAGGAGTGCGCCCACAGCAGTCGTTGCTGCAATCTGACAGAAGAGCGCGGTGTAGACTTTGAGGATGAAGGCGTGGCGGACGCGCAGACTCGAGGAAGCAACGGAGGTGCCGTATTCAAAGTCGTCGACCTCGTGCTGGGGCTGGTTTGCCCATGACTGGGGTGGGACTGTGAGCACATAAATAGGACAGTGCCATTGCACAAAGTAGATTATCGAATTGAGTCATATGAAGGACGTCGATGGGACGGGCGGTGGCGATGGAGAGCATGAACACGATGGCATGCAAGACGCGGAGAACAGCACACCGTCAGCAGTTGCACGTCATACTGTCAATCTCATGCCACGCACCCTCCTGTCCTGTGTACCCCCGCTGAGCAGCAAGCAGAGGTTCGCTGCTGCCACCGCCCTTGGAGCTGGTCCCCGGAGCCTGATATGGCGGAGGCGCGTCATCCTCGTAGCGGGACGTGGACGCCATGTGAGCAGTTGTGATGTTGTATGTCGTGTGCTCGATGTTGCTGCTGTCGATGTTGCCTCGCCCAGTTGGATGGAAAGCAAGGTGGTGCAGCTTGGACGCGCATCGATTTGCTGCAGGACTCCAAGATGGCTGACAGCGTCATGGCACGGCTGATGCGCTCCTCATAGTCACATCAAGACTGGACTGGACTGGCCTGGCCTCCTCTAATCTGGTTCATGGCCCGCGCTGGACGGAACACTCGATGCTGTGGCGGTTTCATGACTGACATGCAAGAACAAGGAATACTCGACATTGTTGGCAGTCTGCACGTAGACCTCTAGAAGATACTCTCAGTCATGCAGTTCAATCGTCCCAACAACCCGCCGGGCAACGGGATGCCGCACGCCTATACCTCATGGCCCCAGATGCCATCTCCCATGTTCAACGGCCTCCCACCTGGATTTGCACCAGGTCCATCAGCAGCAGCCTCGTCGTCATCGTCGTGGCCTGCTCCCGGTCCGATTTCAAGCAACCCCTCTCGCCCTCTCCCGCCGCCGAGGATGCAATTTCTCCCGCCGGGTTTGCCAGTCCAGATGCCCCTGCCAGGACCTGCTGGAATGGACAATGACTGGCCTGCCTTGGGGGCAGCCGGACCAATCACGCGTTCGTCCTCTTCAACTTCAAGGCGGACCCTTCCAAGTTCCTCAGTTACGCCATCCACCTCACACGTTCCCACCCCTTCGGTATCCTCAAACCCAGTCAGTCCTGCCTCATCATACCAACCTACCCCTCGCGCCAACCAGGCCATCCCGTTACCTGGCCTCGACCGCTTTGCTCCAGTCTACGTTCCCGCTCTGCTTCGTCAGATTGCAACAGCACCGGCCAAGCAAGTCGTCAAGCCCGTCTACAAGCCGAATCAAGATCCAGATGCATACGCCGATGAAATCTTCCCCAAATCCCTCATCGAGTCTATCAGAAAAGACCTATTCGAAACAGACTGCTCCTTTTGGTCAAGGCACATGATCAACGTCGACGACCTCAAGCTCCAGAAGCTGGACAATTCGGGCGAGGAGGTTAGATATGGAGCCAAGCTCGTGGCAATGCAGCTTGCAGAATTTCAGCAGCGTACAACCGACCTCGCCGCTTCCACTATCTACGATACCCGCGTTAGCATCGCAATCCCAGACGACCCTTCGAAAGAATTCTACAAGCTTGAAGCACCAGAGATACGTGAAGGCTATCCTATGCTCGACATCAACGATGTCGTCTTTCTTCGCCACATAATCAGAGCTGGCAACGGGCAGCCCAGCTGGAGCGGCAAGGAATACATTGCAGAAGTGGTCAGCATCAAAAGGGCCGACGGTATCATCGCAATCAAGTGTCCGGCACTCAAACGATACTTTCCATCAGCAGTCAACAACCCAGAACGACGGTTCATTGTCTCTTTCGAACCGCAAGGTGATTGTCTCTTCCTCCCTTTGTCTTTTAGATGCCTGATCATGCATAACCTCATTCTTGGCATCTTCAGGTCGTCCCTTTTACGCTGCTCGCAGTGGCGCCATTCGCCTTGACACACAGCTGCACGTTACCTCGTTCGACACGTCAGAAAGCTCTCTGGCCCGCCACTGGCTCTTCCCGAAGCCTGAAGACCACGTCGTTCACGGTGCGGCTGAACTCGGGATCGCAATGCCTATATCATTACGTTGGCGAGACACCAACTTGAATGCCGAGCAGAAGGTATTTAGCTGTCTCAGATGTTCAGCGCCCAGCCTGCCAGGTCACTTTTGCTGACCGCCATGCTATTTACGCCCCGAACGCAGCGCACAATAAAGAGTCTAGTATACAAACGTCGACAGGTCCCTTTCCTAGTATCAGGACCTCCAGGCACAGGCAAGACAAAGACGATCGTCGAAGCTGTCTTGCAAATCCTAGCGGCGTACCCAGATTCTGGCGCAATACTGCTCTGCGGTGCGTCCAATCCGTCTACAGACACACTGGCGACACGGCTAGCTGCACATCTCTCGCCCAAGGAGATGCTCAGACTCTCTGACGAGGGCCGTCCGCTCGACGAAGTCAGTGGGAGACTGCTGCCTTTCTGCAACATTGTCGAAGGGCGATTCGGAATGCCTGACTTTCAGTGAGCCTCGTGCTGTTACCGCTGTCACAGTGACAGCGCGCTAAATAACAGCATTCGACATAGGCAACTCCGTCACTACAAAGTCATCGTCACCAGTGCACTGGATGCAAGTGTTCTCACGCGGTTTAGCATGACGAACGACTCACTGGCTCGTTTGGAACACTCGCATCGAACACTTTGGCACTCGGGAGCTCCACCTGCGAGTCATTACCATTTCGATTACTTCATTCTGGACGAAGCGGCACAATTGGCAGAGCTTGACCTCAGTCCTGCTTTATCGGTAGTTCTGCCAGGCCATGATCTTCTTGCTAGTCCGGATCACAAGCAGCGCCGCACCCCTCAAATCTGCCTTGTTGGCGACCATTGTCAGCTCGGTCCGTTTGTTAGCAGCTCTGCCGCGCGCGCAGTGGAGCTTGATCTGTCCCTTCTACAACGGCTCTTTGAGAGGCCGCTCTACAAGGATCACCCAGCGGCGCGTGTCAATTTGAAACAGCGAACCTCGATTTTGCGTCCTACACAAGACGAAGGAGAAGCTCGTGCAACCGAGGATCTAGACGCCCCTCTGTGCAATCTCGTCAAGAACTACCGCTCGCACGTCGGCTTGTTGATGGTGCCGTCCGCAGCCTTCTACCACGACACTTTGGAACCCACGGCAGCGCTCGAGATACAAACGACTGGCCTGCTCAATTGGCCTCAGATCAAAGGCCAAGACATACCTCTCCTCATCAAGCATGTCCATGGCGTGGAAGACGCTGTGAACGAGGGTGCCAGCTGGTTCAACAATGCTGAAGTGGACAGTGTGGTCTCGACCATCCAAGAACTGGCTCAGGGCTCGGCTGGCGTCCCCGCGGTGCGTCCAACGGACATCAGCGTCATATCGCCTTTCAGGGAGCAAGTATGGAAGATTCGAATGAGGCTGCGTGCGGTCAAATTAGGAGACGTCAATGTCGGGCGAGAAAGCGATCTGCAGGGTGCTGAATATCGCGTCATCATCATCAGCAGCGTACGTACGTCTCAGCGCTTCGTGCCAGACGACAGGCGGAGGAACCGAGGAATTTTGCTAGAGCCGAAACGCTTCAATGTTGCAATCACACGCGCCAAGGAACTGATGGTCATCTTTGGCCACGTACCCACGCTGTATAAAACGGACCCCTTTTGGCGAATGTTAATTCAGTTTGCCATTCGGCGCGGATGCTATCAAGGCCCGACCATGTCAGACTTCGCACTTCCAGAGCAACTGGCCGCCGATGTGAGCAGGCTGGAGGAAGTCTTTGACAACAAAGCTGTTGCAAACGGCGACGGCGATCGCCAAGCGGAGATCCTTGCCGGAGGGATGGCGCGCACGGTCTTGCGAGATCTCGAGACATGATGCATCCCTTCTCGCGGACAGCATGTACAGGTCTCAACTTTCTCACTTCTTTGCGGCCGTACTGGACAACTTCTCTCGACACCGCCGGACTGCCTGCAGTGTCCTATTCGAGCTATCGTTTGCGCTGTCCGGATCCGCCAGACTAGTCGCAAAAGCATGCGCCTTTTCGTAATCCTGCAAGACGATGGCGATATCCTTCCCGCGCAGCTCTTCCAGCGTGCCTCGCGTGTGGTACGCTAGAGCAGCCGTTCGAGTCGCAGCCTCGTGTACGATCTTCCGCGCCCCTGCTAGAGAGGCTTCAATCGAGTTTGGTCTAATCTGATCCAGGATTTGCAAGCTCTTTTCGATGCTTTCGATGGCCGTTTCTGCCAAGGCCAGTGATTGTTGTCCAGACGATGAGGCGAGCGAAGGCGCGGCAGTGTACAGCTCTGCCAGGAAGGATTCGGCAGTCGCGCTGTAGCTATGCAGCATGGCTGTATGCAGGGAATTGTCCGTTGAAAGTGGTGTGTGAGGCGTGGTGCGCTCGAGCCACCCAGACAGACTCGAGCAGAGCTTTGCACTGGTCGCCGAGTCGCCAAGAGCAGCAGACATTCGAATGAGCTCTAGTGCGGTGTGTGCAGCCGCCCGCTGGACTGGTGGACTTTGAGGAATTCCCTGTTCGCCTAGCAACTGGCACAGGGCAGAAACATGGCGGCTTGTACTTGCTGTAGGCACCATAGCGGTAATAAGAGGATCTTCGGACGATGTCGATGAAGAGCTACCAAACCAGCCAGCCATGCGAGACTTTGCAGCGGGTGGGGTAAGCGCTGACGCAGGCCTCTCCGGCAGGAGTGCTTCTGCTTTCGAGTCCGAGACTGTCCCGCCTAAATTTGCATAGAGCTGCTCAGATAATCGTTCAAAGGCATTGCGCTGGCGTGATCTGGTGTGATCCTGCTTGTTTAGGTTGCCTAGGCGTGTCTCAATTTGTGCCAAGTTCCGCTGAAGGTGCAGCCGCCTCGCTGCGGTCAAAGGGGAGCTTTCTGACTCGTGCTCGACCGCCTGCAAGACTCTTGCAAAGTTGTCTCGGGCTTCTCGAAGACCACGCGGTCCACCAAGCTTGCTCTGTATGTCTGCCAAGAATGTGCGCAGCTCGCGGTCCGCATTCTGAGCTCTGGTAATGTTCTCGTCCGACATGCCTGCGATCTGGTCGAGGGCGACTTTGAGATAGGCTTCTGCTTCGAGCCATGTCTTGTCTGGAATCTCAACCTCGCGGTAATGGCGAACTCCACCTGGAGTAGCGACTCCTGGCGAATAGTTGAGCGACATCCAGGCTGCCCTCGCCGCGAGTCTGCCCCACCAAGGCACAGCGGAATCGGTTCCTCCGCCGAGATGGGCGCCAGAGAAGCTAGGAACGAGCTCTTCAGGCAGGAAGTATTCGTTGGAAGGGACGCGGGACCAGCCATGAAGCGCGCTGGGGCTGTACTCGATGTACGCGTGGACGGAAAAATAGATGGCTGATCCGCCAAAGACGATGGCGCACGAAGCGTAGATGGAGTAGCGGAGGAGTTCTGGGAATGTACAGATGGGGATAGGAGTGTGGGAGTGGATGCGTAGATGAAAAGCAGGGCAAGGGCAGATTTGGAGTGGTGGCGAACGGAGGAGAAGGATTGTATTGTGGCTGTCAGCAGATGAATGTCGCAGGAAGTGGGTCACCCTCACTTGAAGCTACCCCCACGGTGTGCATTGTCGGATTGCTGTATATGCCATACTGCGTGTCCGAGCTCGAGGGAGGTGTCGCTGGCTGCTGGCCCGTCGCAGGACTGCGAGCCTGCGGCAGCTCCGAGAATGCGCGTCTGCTGTGAGACTGCTTTGGTCTACGAGCACTTCCAGGATGCGACTGTACTCGCTGGTGCAGCTGGCTCCATCGTGGCCTTGCTGATCTTGCGAGCTGGAGCTGCATCGACGGCGTCGAGGTCGACACCGCTGGACCCGACAGCGAGCGAGCAGCTGCAGCGAGCACAGCGTGCGCTTGATGCGTGTGCATGCCGACAATGCACGTCACTGGCTGCTGCCCTTGGCGCTGTGTTGCCTCTCTCAGTATGGTTCAAGGCAAAGAAGGCCACCACGACATCGACAATTGCAACACCCGCGATCCCGTTCGCATTGCAGGCGATAAGCAATCTGCGCTTCTAGCTACATTGACCACCTCTACGGGCACATGTCTCTGCCTATATAACGAGTCTCCTCGCCGTTGCGCTTCGTCTGTCTCCAAACGACCGTCGGCGGCAGACAGATACCAGGGCTAGAATGACGCTCTCCCGGCTGCGCGTCGCAGTGCAGTGGAGCACTGTTGCAGAGCAGGTACGTCCGTCATGTGGTCCGTCATTGCGGACGTCGGGAACAACCTCGCTCGCTGTGCGCTGGCCGGTTGGTGAGAGCGTCAAAATGGAGCCAAGTTTGAAATTTGGAGATACCTCGCGAAAGTGGCGAGACAGCGAAGGAGCAAAATATGCAAGGAATGGCTGCTGTGACAGGGTGTATTGCAGATGAGGTGGTAGAGAAGTGACTTCAATGACACGGGATGCCTATTCACAGATAATCAAAACATTGGAAGCATGTAGATGTCGTAACGAACTGTAGTGTAGGACCGCATATTCAAAGCAGCAATAGCAGACAAGTAGTGCTTTCACCGCTAGATAGTGCATGCTGAGAGAGTTGCTCTCTGACTTGCAGCTCAACGAATGGCTCCGGTCTGTAATGCCGTTAATATGTCCTTCTGTTCAAAAGGATGTCATGATAGCCGTGGAAGAGGCCTATCACCAGAAGCAGACTTGAGTGAGAAGCAGACTTGAGTGAGAGCGATTTATTGTCCAACTTGCGATAGCAAAAGCATCTGCCATGTCGTCGAGCCAGCGTGTATTCGACAGCGGAACATGGACGAAAATAGTAATAGCGTTGGCGCGAGTGTGCGCATCGCGTGTGCATTGCGCTGCAGTAAGCAGCATTCAAAGGCGTAGTTGTGGTGATCGCAAGCAAGAGACGTCTTGACCTCGAGGTATTTAAGGCAACCAGATTGAGATGAGGGATCGAGGTTGAGGTGGGTGGCCGTGGTGTTCAAAGGTTCAAAAGTCATCGAACGACACTGGGATCATGCTTGCGTAAGCTATGCGCGATTGTTCCAGAGATCTTTCAGCAGCCAGGACATGCTCACACAAGTTCTCCTCGACTCCAAAAGCCGGAGATTCCGACTTGTCCACTTCGCCTGCTCCTCGCTGGGCACGAAAAGCCGCGTCAGCAGACTGCACTCTGGGGATGATGGTATTCCATAAAGCTCACTTCCGCCGAGGACCGCAGCATCGATGTATAGGGAGATTCCTGAAGTGCCGATGATCCTCCCGCATTTTCGCCAAATCCGGCAGACGAGGAGAGCGAGGTAAAAAGCGACGGGCGATACTGGTTGTACTCCAGACCCAGGTTGCTGTTTGACGTGCCCATGCTCGATGAGGATGGAGTGGCTTCAGAGCCCGAGGACCAGCCAAAGAACTAGAAAGTGGCAGGATCAGAAGCAATCTTAAAGAAATAACACAGCCCACTTCACTGACCGGAGAAGCAAAGCTAACGCTTGAGGCGACCGGCCAGGAGCGGGGCAGGTCGAGAGCGCTCGGCTGTCCGTAATGATACGCTGGCATTTGTAAGCCAGTGCTTGCAGCATCGCTTGCGTACTGCTGCCTAGCGAGCCCGCCGAGATTGTACTGTTCTCCAGTTTGAGGCATGTATGGCGGTAGGCTCGTCTGCTGGTACATTGGCTGCGAGACTGGCTGACCCTGCATTGAATGGGTTTGACCGAAAGGATACGAGCTGACGGGTGGCAGCGAGCTGGGAAGAAGGAGCGGAGATGGGCTCGTAGGAGACGCATTCGCATTGGCACTGGCAGAGGACATCGAGAGACCGCGCTTGGTCGGGCTTTGACGCATCATGCGGAGCTGAATGTCTGCGAGGCGGGAAAGAGGTGCTGGTGCACAGGACTGCTTTGCGAGGTGGTCCTGGACGCACAGTGGTGACCGTCAGTACGACTAGCGCAGCGTTCCAAGTCCTTTCAGCTTACGCGAATCGTCGCCGGCCTGCGCACACGCTCAAAGCCTGCCTTGTAGGTCTCGCATGTGCATTTCTGCACTCTGAACCAAGCATGCTGTCCGACTTCCGACTCGGGCGTGACAACATAGTTTCCAGGGAAGAAGGTGACGATGGTCGACTGATCCAGGGTCACGAGGAGCGAGAGGTCTGTGACCTGCCGAGCTGCTTCCTTGGAGATGACCTGCCAGTGCTCCATGTAGGTGTTTGTGTTACGGTCCGACGTGGGTGTCGTAGTCGGGGTCGTAGATGCAGCTTTCGACGAAGAGGGCCCAAATCGAGGAGGGTAGAGCGGAGGCAGGCTCTGACTAATTGCGGGCAGGGAGGACGGGCTCGACAGGCCGCTTGCTGCGGTAGCCAGGTCAGGACTTGGACTGAATGGAGCGGTGGCAGAGAGAGGCCTGCCCCAGGCAGGCTGTTGGTCGTGCTGAATAGCAGGGTAGCTTTGCATAGGTGCACTGCCCATCATCATGGCCTGAGAGAGTCTGGAGTGATAGGGTGGGTGCTGCTGGCCTGCTCGAGCTTGATTGTCGGTCAGCGACGAGTATGGCAGCGAATGAGGGTCATGATGAATGGATGTGAGTGGCTCAGAGGTAGCACTGACATCGTCCAGCTCGCCGGGCCATCCAGGGTGGGGCGATGCAGAGAGTGCTGAAGTTGAGCTTGTGACCAGCGGGTGGACGAGGGGAGTGGAGTGGGGGGAGTGAGAATGAGAATAGGAATAAGAATGAGACTGATTGTGCGAGAGCATTCTCTGCATTGCCGGTGCACTCAGTCTTCTTGGATTGGGATACGGGGATGCTCGGGGTGGAGAAGCGAGTGCGAGCGAGGTGGATGAGATAGAGGGGCGGCGAGCTGCGGACAGAAGCAGTCGGTGGGAGTCTTCTAATTACGAGCAGGCCTGCTCACCAGTCGTGCCCCCCATCGCCTGTGCAATGCCCTGCCTGTGGATGCCCGAGTGCACGTGGCGTGGCGATGGAGCAATGTGCTGCTGATGGACCGATGGACGAATCTGGCTGGCACCGGCGTGTCCCCTCAGGCTGACAAGGGTGTCGATGGCTTCGCTGTGCGTGCTAGTGTCGTCGTGCTGCGTCCTCGGCAGCCGTGAGGTGATAGCCGGGGTGCTGGTGGTCGATATCGCGGATCTCCTCGAGTCGAGATTGGAGCTGGACAAAGCTGGGCTGGTCTTCTTTGGCATCTCTTCACACGGCATTGGATGGTTGTGCTCCTGTGCACTCGCTTGCCCCTCTTGCGTTGCTTATGACTGACTCGGCTGTCCGAGTGCACTGTCCAGACAGAGGGCACCGACGTCGTGACGGGGGGACAGCTTGGAGTGAGCGCGAGTCGCAGGACGAGGTGTATGAATGGTGGACTGGGATGTTAATCTCGCCAGTCTTACCAGTCGGTGTGTGAGAGAGCAGCCATGCCCGCCTTCCTCGAGCGAGTCCCTTCAGCCGGTGTCATGCTTCTGTCAGACAGGAACACGAGAAGGGAGCTCAGAGGGACAAAGTGGAAGACAAACGGCAGAGACAGAGAATGTGGACTGGCGTGGTGGTGCTGTAGGAGTGTAGCATGGGAGACTCAGAGTGTGCCTGTTCACTCTCCTGCATCAGCCTGGTCAGCTCATCCATCACTAGACGAGAGCTCGGACGGCTGGCGAGGAAGAGCCGCTGGAGAGAGTCGAGAGTCGGATGAAGCACGCCCAGTGGCCTCGCTACCATGCGCGGACATTCTTGCAGCGCCTGGATGCAGTCGACGCAGGGCCCGTCCAATGGATAAATCGTAGCGTCTCCCTCGTTGTGGCTTGCTGGCCTGCTATCGACGCCCAGCCATGTGCAGACCAGAGCATGCCCTCCGACACGCATCTGGGTCCGCCAGTGTGTGCATTGATCTCCATTGGTCCAGTTTATAATGCCATACCCGAGGAAGGTCGCTGTCTGCGTCAATGCGAACCAGCGAGGTGCACTGCGACCATGCCAGGCCTACAGGGCGGCTTTGCCACTGGAACGGGAGGAATGTCGAGATGAGCTTGGACAAGGAATGGATGAAAGCTGTGGGGACAAAGCAGCAGCACACAGATGCTGCATATGCTTGGACCATTGTCCAGCTTGAAAAGGCCGAACATCCTAACTTCAACCTTCAAGCACACGATCACCCTGCATCTACAGCTTGACACTCGTCCGACACAAGACAGCAAACAACGACAGCAGAGCGTGCACAGACAGTGTACATCGATCCAATAGTCACCCGCAATGGACGCCCTCCTCCCCCGCGAGCTCCTGCTCCTCTCGCAGGCCCTTGTAGCGAATGGGGCAGCCAACTTGGACACCATCTCGCAGACCTTGACTGGCCATCCTGCGTCGAGAGCGAGGCCGCAGGCACTGTTCACACCGTCTGTGGGTCAATATGACTGTGGCTGCTTGGTCTCTCGCTGCTGAATCATGTCTCTAGGCCTGCCTGCAGATCTACAAGGAACTGCTCGCAGCAGAGGGCATAGACAGGTGGGCAGCAATTGCATTAGACTGCAATGCACGCTCGTATAGCTGACCTGGCTTGTCGTGTGCAGTGCAAGAGCTGGCCCAGAGCTCAGAGAGCCCAACGGTGTGCCCAGTCCACGCGCACGCAGCAACTTGCATTCGTCTGACATGCTCTGACAGCACGGGTACACCTTCGAATGGCACGCAAATACTACATGGCCCGTCTTGCAGAGATCCGCCGGCATATCTCAACTCAGGAGGAAGCAATGATGTGCGTGTTGACGATATCGTTGTCTCTTGCTCTTGCTCTTGCTGGCAGACCGGCGGCTGACCCTCTTGCCTGTGCCTACTACTCCCAGACGGCTTCTTGGCGAACAAGAAAAGATCAACAAGGGAGAGCTGGATGATTCATTGCTTCAAGGGTACAGACTGCTGCAAGGATCAGACCAAGACCCCACACAGGCCACCTATGTCCACAAGCTCGCTGCGGCGGACCTGCCAGACCAGCAAGCTTCGACTGAGCATCCGTCGGCAAGTGCTCCGTCCAGCAGTGCAGCGCAGAGCCAGTCAGAGGGGACAGCTGCCAATGTGCACAGCAACGCAGCGCCTATATCTACAATCGAAGACACCAGGCCTCCGCTCACCGATGTCCCTGAAGAAGATGAGGAAGCGTCGCAAGCTGGCGAGGGCACTGTCAAAAAATCAACTTCAAAACCCCCCTTGCTTGTAAAGACTTCTTCTACCGCAAAACCGCCAGTTCACGAGCGCAGATCTTCAAGCAGGGTCAATCGCGCTTCTATTACGAATCTTGCAGAAGTCATGTCACCCAATGACATGCCCGTAGAGCCGGTAGCTGCATCATCGACCGTGCCATCTGCTCAAGAAGATTCGGCTATGCCTGTGTCCGCTGTTGCAGACGCCCATCCTAGCTCTGAGCAAGCTCTCGACATAGCCGCACAGAGCGCAACAATGGAGCACGACAGCTCGCGCGACTCGCAGCATCAGCCACAACAACAGCAGCTACAACAGGAGAAACAGCCTAAAAAAGCAGGTCGTCCACCTCGAAGAGCCTCAATACCTCCAGCGAGAGACTCTGGGAAACGGCGACGCACTGCCACTCCACAAGAGGATACTCAGCTTGGCAGCGAGGAAAACAGAGGGATTTCACCGGCATTGTCTGATCACTCGCGCTCGAAGAGAGTAAAGACGGAAGAGCCAGAGTCTTCCTTAGGAACACCGGGTATGTTGCTGTGCACGCATGCAGGAACAACAAGGACTGAGAGCCACTCTTCACGCTACAAATAGACCTCGAACGCACTCCACTAGGTTCCGATGCAGCCGCTGTACGAAGGTTGAAGAATTCTGCCCCTCATTTGATCAGTCAGATGCAGAGCAGTGTCCATTCGACCTACTTCAAAGACCCAGTTCGAGAGGGCGAAGCACTCAATTACTTTGAGATCATCAAGCGACCCATGGACTTCAGGACATTGCATCAGCAGGTCCGGAACGGCAAGATCACCACAAGCGTAGAGTTCACGAGAGACTTGACACTCATCTTCGCAAATGCAATCATGTACAACGGCGCGGACCATCACGTTGGACAAGAGGCTCTGGCAATGTGGCGCGAAGCTCAGAACTTGCTCAGGGTCCTGGAAGCTGCTGAACAGCGTGCATTGTAGCCTTCCACACTCAAGTCACAGGACTGTGTCAGAAAACGCCTCAAATGCGGTCGAGCTGGCTAGGAATTATCGGCTTGAAAGGCCAACGACGTGTGTTATCATCTATTACGGCAGAAAAGCCAATTTATGCTGCTACAGAGGTTGCAATGCAATGCGAGATAAGCTGTGTATTGAATGAATTGGCGCTGTGACTTTGGGTGTAAAGAAAAGCAGCTTAAAAGAGTGAGCGGCACAGAGGACAGCTATACCAGCAATGTCAGCGCACAATCCATCATCTTACAGACGACAAATACATACCTTGAACCGTGCGAGCTTGAGAACCACTTGTATAGACAACTTGGGTGGAAGAGCTAGCAGAAGTTCGTATCAGCTACGCGCCTGGTACAGCTTGGAGCGCTATTGACGTACCTGCTTGCAGGTGCGGCATCGTTTCGTTGGCATCGAGCGGTCCGTGACTGAGATGACAGAGTAGCAAATTGCACACGCCTCGACGCCATCAAAATGCCGAGTTGCATTCGATTTGAAGAGCTCGAGTGCATCCGCAATGGACCCATTCTGCATAGCTACACTGTCAGACGAGATTCACAAAACGTTGCGCATTACAGACGTACCTGACCCGAAATAATAACCTGCACGTTCAGCAGCCATGCACGCCAAACGGACTCGGGAACGCCGACACGCTTGATATCACGGACTTCGACCGGAGTCAAAGGGAAGTTGACCGGAATGCGCACTGCCATTTCCATTGGTTGCTCGTCTACGATGTACTGTGAGGGAGGGTTATTCAGCAACTACGCACGGGCTTGCCTCGCAATTAGCACTGACTGTTGCTTTTACTTCATTCACTGCAGGCAAAAGCTTGATCGTAAGGGTATCGTCCTGCAAAGGATCTTTGCTATTGGACAAGTCTACGCGGTCGAGTTGCTGTTTGATGAGAAGTGGCGAAAAGAATTTGCTTGTAAAAGATTCGACTGCGGACGAAAGTTGCTTGTCTCGGATGCTCTCCCATTCCGTACGTATCAATGAAGGTATATAATGAAGAGCTTGATAATAGACATGCGCAGCCAGCGGCGGTACTGCCTGCTCGCTGAAATTGTCCAGGTCTGGAAGAACTCGCTCGTCAGCCATGCATTGCGGCATGTACGGCGGGGGATGCTCAAAAGAAAACGTACCCTCTAGAATATATTCATCTACCTTCCAACCAGCCAGGTCGACACTGCTTCGACGGTCCGAGAGTTCTACATGAGCAAAAATTGTGGGCAGGAGGGCACTAGCAACGAGGCCTGTCTGTCGCAGCTGATCGGTGAGTTGAGACTTGAGCCCCGTTGTCTAAAGAGCCATCATTAGTCACGCCTCATGTATACATCTGACGCTGTCCTTACAGTGTCCGAGAAGAAATGCAAGACCAACAGCCAGTGAAGATAAAAGTGCAAAATATGCTCCACCTGAGCTGCAGCAGATGGGGCGCCCAGCTTACTGAAGAGCTCAATTGGCATAGGCAGTTCCCCTTTCTCGCCGCTTTCTCCGTCTCGACGGCTTTCCAAAGCCAAAATCATCTGGTCATTTCTCTTTTCGATTATCACTTCGCACAGCTTGAAAATGGTAACGAGCGAGTGTCCAGAGAAGAGGTCGAGCGATGAGACAAGCTGCAGGGATACGCGATGAGCCGCAGCTTTGCACTGCACTTGGCGAGAGATACATACCTCGGCCAAGCTGTCCGAAGTCAGGTCTTTCTGACTCTGGAGTAGATGCGCCATGATACTCTTAATCTCGTCTACGACTGGTGAGGCTGGTGTTTGGGCAACGATAAGAGGCTGGAGCAGCTTGATGTTGCGGGCGGTCGGGTGGTGGACGAGGTGTCTGAAGCTCTTGTTAATGCTTGCCCGACTCTGGATCTCAGCTAGAAAGCTGCACGCGGCATGGAGGCCGTCCCAAGTTTCACCGTCTTCCCACGAAAAGTCCTGCGGTGCCAGATCAGCTTTGCTTCGAAGAAATGAAACCATCTCTCACCTCGATCAAGTACTCGGCCACATCAAACATGAAGTCCCAGTGAGAACCACTCAAATCTTGCACGGTGGAGACAAGCTGCGTGCAGACACTCATAATTGACGGACACAAAGTCTCGGGAGACGTGCCGTCCTCGCTAGATTCATCCTCTTCGAAAACATTCCATTTTTGCATCGCTTGTAAGAGAAAGATTGCTCGATTTGGCGGGAGCAGGTTCTCGTCTGACCCACTGGCTTGTGCCAAAGCCAGAAGAAGCGTCAACAAAGGTTGGCCATCGGCTATTAGACGCTGTCGCTTCACGCTAGTGAGAGCTGCAGCCGTCTCTCCTTGATATCGAGCAAGCTTGGCTGATTCATACAAGCTCCCTTTAAGGCCAGTGACTAGACTGATGCAACTCGGAATGTCTGTAAAGAGGCCGTATAAGCATGTCATCTAAACCGCAGACCGCCGCACATACTAGTGCTCTGAAGAGCTTTCGCCAGTGCCAACCAGGCTTCGCAATCTTGGCCGGATGCGCCAGACTGGTGGATAAGCAGTCTGATAGCTTGTGCCAGTACCCTTTGAGCATAATAAGACTCTGTCGAGCGATCTAGAAGGTTGCGCAGCGTTTCGGCTAGCCCGCTGAGTGGCTTCGGTTGACTGCTTTGCCGCATGGCATCCACCGTGTCACGGTGCCAGGCCTCTGATTGCTGCGACGTGACCTGAGATGCCGAGTAGATCGCCAACCTTCTGCACAGAGCCTCCAGAGCCCGCGATTCGTGTGTGGTGGAGGGTCCATTGGAAGCATCGACCATCCGACGGTCGAAGAGAATCTGTTCGCCCAGTAGCAGGTATTCTAGCAGCCATGTAGAGTGAGTGAGTAGACTTCTGTACTCCGAGAGTATTGCTATCCAAGCTGTCATGATTCGGAAGAAGGCTGCCGTCGAGGCTGAAACAGACTTCTCGGGAAGATTCGGCCTGGCTGGCAAAAGTCGACCGGTGAGAGCTTGGGTTGCCGGTGTAGCAGAATAGGCGCTTCGAGCGCATTGTTCGACCTGGTGGTGGTCTGGCAAGTAAGCCAGGCTGATAGATGTTGCGGATGCACCACGGAAGTGGGTCAGCGCCAGAATGGCGTCGGACAACGAGGTGGCTCTGACGAAATAGACACATAGCTTAAGCAAGACGATCTAGCATGTGCGTCGCAATGCTCACCCTATGAAGCAATCTTCGTCTACCAGATAGTCATGAAGCGTTGATGCAACCATGACGTAGAGGTCTTCTGCCCGCCACGGCGACGGATCTTCTGCCAACCTCCGAGATATCTGCTCCAATTTTGCTGATGTTTGCGGGTACTGGTCGGTAATCCCAGGGGCGAGATAGGCGCACTGATACAGTGTCACAAACGCTGGAGTCTCGGTCGGGCAGGAATTCAGACATTTCGGCGACAAAAGACTGAAAAGATCTGCTTGCCGACTGAGCTCTGTGTCCCGCACGGGCTGTTCCGTTCGGGACAGCAAAGCCTGCAGAAGGGCTTCAAGTTGTTGCAGTAGCGATTGCGCAAGGACAGTCGAGAAGGTGGCGGTCACTAAGGCGGTCTCGCTCTCGAGAAGCCTTTTTGTTACTGCCACGCTTATCTCCCCGTCCGAAGCCACCTTTGGCGATGTGAGCTGCCGCACGATCGCAGACTCTAGAGACTCGTTTGGTGTGTACGCCGCAGCGGCGCTTCCTTGTGGCAGATCATCCAGATAGGATTGCAGAATGACTAGGCCTCGGTCAGGCAAAGCTCTCTGGAGTGTCTTGGTCAACGTTTGCCAAAATTCCTGCCCTCCGTTTCTATTGCCGACACTGCGCGAGCGAAGATATGCAATGTCCAAGCCCGAATCTGCCCCACAGTGCTGTTCCATAAACTTGAACATGGCCTGAGGAGCAAGCTCAGCGTGCATACTAGCTCCTGCATTTCCACTACTTACCGTGTCTATGTCGGTCTCTTCAAGAACTTCCCAATAGTTTTGTCGAAGCACTTCCAGCACGACAGGAGAGCCTGCCATTGGATGACTAGCCTCCGTGGGGTTCAGCACAGCTTTCAACATCTGCGTCAGGAGATTTCTTGCGCGCAACGCCATTTCAGTATGCTCGGAGCGACACCAAGCCAACAGCGTGCTGGCAACGAACGCTTTATCGCTGTCTTCTCTCGAACAGCTTTGTGAGGAGAGGTCTGCAATAGGTTGCCAGGCTGTTTCGAAAAGGCTCTCATCTTTGGTGAACAATGCGACCAGACCTTTTTCAAGAGCTGTCGAAGTGATGGCTGTGTTGAAGGAAAGGCCCTTGCTAGGCAGTGCTTCCGCTGACGTGACATATTGCCAAAGGCGCACGAATTGCTCTGCTGAAACGGATGCATGTTCTCGGAACGAATTCAGGGTGATCCGAACAAGGTCGACGAGGGTGGAGACGAAAGCGCCTATCGTCGGCGGTGTGGCAGGCGCAAACGCACGGCCTGTATATGCAGCCCAGTACGACGAAAAAAGCAGTTCGAGGCTTTCCCGAGTGCGAGGGAGAGCGTTGGGCGGTATTGTGTGGATGAGCAGTGGAGCAGCATTGTAGCCTGGAACAGCGTTGCCATAGAAGCCAACCTGGAGCATGTCGAAGTACGACGAAACGAGAGGCGAGATGATATTGCCACTGCCATCAAATGAAGCGGATGCATCTTCATCAGAGTCTGAGTCATCAGACGAGGACGCGGTGGCTGTTCCGTCGGCATTCTTGCTGTTTCGACTGCTTCCGCCTTGCCAGAAGTCCGGTCTTCGGCGCAGAAGAACAATTACTGGCTCCCACAAAGTGTTTTGCGTGAGGTAGTCGCGCTCTACAAATGCAGATGATAGTATGGTATGTTCGAGCTGAGCGTCAACGGTGTCAAGGTGCTCTGACGAAAAGGATGTCGAGAGTAGGGTCCCCAAGAAACGCCACATGGCACGTCGGACATGAGCTGCAGGCATGTCCGAGCTGGAGAGGAAGGACCAAAAAGTGTCGGATGAGGTGATTCGGCCGTAAAGATGCTCATTCTTTGTACTTGCAAAGTGAAGCAGGCTGGCAAAAGCATCGATGCTCGATGCGAGGTGGTTGGTTCTTCGGTCGGTTTCCTCTTGTAGGGCTATCCGTTCGTCCTCGGAGAGCTTCTGACGTGACCGGACTTGGGCGAACGCGGCTGCGGGATGCTCGAGAATGTCATCTGCGAGACTTGCGATGAGCTCTTCGAGGTATGTATCGAGGTCGACATCGGTGCATAGGGATGTCCAGTTAGCGGACGACAATGCTTTCACCTGCCTGTCCGAATCGAATGTTGCACACAACTGGCAGGAGAGGTATGCGTCTCGCTCGAGGGTGACGGGTGCGATTAGGACAGGTCTGGAGGCTTCGAGGAGAGACGGTGATCCGAGGTGGAGGAGGTTGCCCTGGATGGTTGCGGCGAGTGAGCGGACTCTGCGTGAGGCGGACGTGAGCATGCGAGGGAGGTGGTGAATCTGAAAGTGAGAAGGGAGGTAGATTGTGAAGGCATAAGAGCATATAGAGAATGGTAGAAAATGTACAGGAAGATGTGGCAAAAGTGAAGTCATCGGTGAGAAAAGCAACAAAACGCATAGGAAGCTCGACACACCCAGACCGGAAGTGCTTCTGACAGCTGTGCGACTGCGACACCACGCGTTTCTTCATCCTGCTCCTCCGAGATGCTCGCGATCCACGATAAAAGCTCGTCGAGGCCTCTCTCGACGGTCAGCGAGTCTTTCTTGTGCAGCAGGCGGAGGGCGACAACGCGCTCGGCGGGCACACGCTCGTAGGCTGCACCGACGACTCCGAGGCCGTAAATGTCGACGGGGTCCACGTTTGTGTTCTCTGGCTTCTTGGGAGGGATGTACTGCTTGATGCGCGGCGGGGGCGGCGCCTGTCCCTTTGCGTGCTTTTTGCTCTGTTTCTTCCTTGTGGAGTCTTTTGCGACGTCGTTCTTCTTGTTCTTCTGTCCTCGCTGCCCGCTCTGTGCTGGCGGTACGTCCTTTATGCGCTTTCCTCGAAAGTCTCGCAGCGCCTCTGCAGGCTGCTGTGGCTCTGGCTGGACATCGGGCACGACGACGGGCGCAGCTGGCGCGTCGAGTTTACTCTCATTCTCTGTCGTCTCCTTGACGCTGCTGTGCTCTTCATTGACGCTCTCCTGCCCCTCGTCGCCCTCAATGTCTGCATCCTCCCGCTCTGCCCTCGCTGCCAGCGCCTCGTCTCTGGCTGCTGCCCTCCGCGCATGCTTCTTGCGCGTCGCCGTGCTGGCCGACGACTTTTGTTTCGGCATGAGGGCGCGCTATGAATGGCGTGGCTTGATGTGGATGGAGCAGAGGAGAGCAATGTCGATGAATGGCAAGTGTTCTCGTAGTTAGAGAGTGGTGGCGAAACGACGAAGAAAGCGACGACGAGGGAGCGATTTCGAGCTTGGACGTGCGACAACTGCGGACACACGACATCGGATAGTCTTTTGAAGCCCACATTGCACAGCAGGACACTCTCGCTGCTGCTATTCAATCCAGCCCAACTCCGAAAGACGTGGAAGCAAACTACGAGACTTGGACAAGAACAAGCCAGCGACTGGCACAGAGCGGCAACGAGACATCTGCAGCATACAGGTCGATACAAAGACGTGCAAGAGAGGTCTGGCGACTCTCGCAGTCAAGCTGCACGCCTGCGGGCCATCATAGAGGCACCGCTTACAGAGGACTTCAGCTGGAGGACCTCGACAAAGGCAAAGAAGCTTGGACACTCGCAGCTTGGCCATCCTTGTCGGCTCATCTAGTCAGACAAATCCATCAACTATCACAGCCAGTGCAATAGTCGGACCTCGCCTCCCTGACAGCTTCGACAATGGCCGGACCTAATCTCGAGCTCGCAAAGGTCAGTCTGTGGGATAGCCTACACTCAGGCAGGAAGGTAACATATCAAGCTGAACGACCTGTTCTATCCCTCCTGCTATTCAGTTCTCCCTCTACGTCATGTTCCCCATCGCAATCATGTCCTACTTTGGAGATCCAGACTGGTACAACCGCTTCGTCTATCCCCTCAAGGCTGCATTCGTACACTCTGAAAAACCCAAGACGGTCCTCGCAGAGACGCAGTCTGAGCTGCAAGAACAGCTTGCCGTGCTGCGACAGCAGCGTTTGGAGAGAAAGCAGCGTCGGGAGGAAGGGAATGCGTCGAGCAGCAGTGCGCATCAAGAACAAGCCAAAGAGGTTCAAAGGCTCGTCTGAGGCGGTTCACTGGGGGTATAAATGCAGTGATGAGTCTTGCGCTGGCCTGGCATCCGTTCCTTCGTGTTGTTGTACAGTATGCATAATCACGACTCCGCTTTCGCCTTTTTCGCACTGGTAACGCGCCGCTCTCCATCTCCAGCATGGCTCCCAGAAAGACAATGGGCTGACACATACGTCAGTGCTAACTGAACCATACTCTCGTAAAGTAGCCATGACTCTATGATCTGCTATATTCGACCGAGCTTAGTCACGACATGCAGACAGAGTCTTCTGGCTTTTGTGCATATGATACATGGTCACAACCTCGAAATATGAGCTTTGTTACTTGATACTTGACTGCGACTGCCACTACAGAGCGATTTAGGATACGAATACTGCGAATGCACGTCTTGTTCAGTCGGGGTTGCTCGCAGGTGGATACATCATCCGCCAGCCCAGCCACGGTCTGCCGGCCCCGGCAGAGGAGGACAGTAGTCTGGTATCTGAAGACCGGCCCAGGTGCAGTAATCGCGGTTGCGTCCAAACCACTCAAAGAGCCACTCGACCAGGTACAGCGGCGGTCCTCGACTCCATATGCCTGTTGAGACGATTCGAAAGAGTCAGCTGTTCACGCTGTTTTCTCTTCTCACAGCTAGCATCCACTTACGCAACCAAAAGCGAACCAACGGCATTTCTAGCACCGTCGTCTGCCACCGATACCAATTGTGGTCATAGGCAACTTTTATTTTCGGGTTCATGTAGATCCGCGGGCGCCGCTTGCCGGCATACAGGCGATGGAGGTCGTAGCTGAACAAGAAGCACTCGCTGTGGTCGCATGCGTCTTTATATGATGCGCCACGGAACTTGAGTGGCGTTGTCAGCGCGGGCGAACTCCAGGTGTGTGGGTAGGTTTCTACGCGCGCGAAAGAGATGACTTCGTCAGGATTGATACATCGCCAGGAAAAGGTGGCTCTCACCATTGTCCATCATCTTCCAGCCGCGCTGATGCAGCGTGGATGAGACGCGCTCGGGCGTGCTTCTACGAGTCCGGTTTCGGGCCCGCAGGTATGGCTTTGCTGGGAAGACGACTGCGCCGTTCCAGCACGCGGCCACTTCAAACGGCTCTTCCCGCTTTACGTGCTTGACTGATTCTCGGCTCTTCACGTAGGGCCAAAAGGCACGCAAGGGGAGCCCACAAATATCGCGAGCGACCCACGTGTCGTAGAGGCCTGCATGTCCAAAGTCTGTCGCACAGGCTAGGTCGTAGGGCGGTGCGTCTGGGTCGCCGTCTTCGGCAGGCGGGGTCGTCGGCTGGGTGGCTATGAGCTGAATGATGTCCTGCCAGCTGAAATAAACGTCATTGAGGAAGATAATTTTTGTGTAAGTGTGGACATCTGGCAGGCGGGTACCATCATCGTCGCTTTGCAGCGGAGCGAGCGCCTTGTTCCGTACGCCGGCGAGGTAGGTGACGCGCTCTGGACTGGTGCCATAGGGCCACCAGCGGTCTTTGTTGTCCTCGAGTGAGATGAGGTTGGGTATGTGTAGGTTGTCGAGGTCGTGGCCATATGCAGTCAAGAGGGGCTTTGTGCCGTCCTCGCTGTTACTTTCTGCGATGGAGATGAATACGTTCGATGGTCCAACTGCAGGAACAGACAGTATGAGCCGTGATAACGACACGAGCACGGACATCGGTGAGTCAGTGCATTCTTGAGAGACAAACCAGCACATCACGTGACCTAGACTCACGAAACTGGGCGAGCTTTGTGAGCTCGCGCATGAACGACGGGAGAACGCCGTCTGCTGCGTTGTACATGTTGGCCGCGATGAAGAAGCGCTCGTTGGGAGCAGAGGCCGCAGCGTGCAGGGCCTCGAGCTGCTTCGGGATGGGGTGCCTCCGAGGAACCGTCCCTACGAGGATGAGGACAGACAGGACAGTCGCAAAGCCGACTGCGAGCCTCCGGCGCGGCTTCCATGCACTGGGGAAGACCATTGACCCCTGCTTTGCGCCAAAGTGGTGCCGGGTGCGCCATCTGTGTGCGAGGTGGATTGCGAGTTCGGCGAGGTTTGCTAAGTCCCAGGCGACGAGGGCGACTGCGAGGGCGAGGCAGAGGTGGACCGTCGTGGGGAATGGGAAAAGGATGAACAGCGCAATGAGCCATCCCGCTGCGAGCGTGCCTGCGATGAGCGCGGGCGAGCTTTTCGATAGCCCTTCTTGATGATGGGTTCCTGCGACCCCTGAGAGTGCTACGGGCAGCAGCGGGGGTGAGCGGGTCAACAGGTGTCGTCTGGATGGCTCGTCATTTCCATTGTCGTCCTCGTCGTCCTCGTCCTCGCCGGGGACGCTGCTGGCCTTGCCGCTCTCTTCGGTAGGTCCTTTGTAGTGTTCGAGGCCATCGACGTGCGAGTGCGCTGGGTGGGCCAGCAACGGCGAGAGCGTGCGGTGCTTGTCTTGAAGGTGGTCGTGGTTCTGATGACCATGTCGTGCAGCTCCTTGCTCTCCAGGATACGGCATGGCTGCTTGCTCTATGCAACTGCAATGCGGTGCCTCTTTGCCGGCACCAATGCTGGCAGGCTCGAAGGCCTCTTGAACACCTCACTTGCACTCTCCTCCAGTGTGCTGTAGCATCGTATTTGCTCGATGTCTGTCCTATGTCTGTCCTGTCCTCCTTGTTTGTTTCCCCCAGAGTCGTCGCAGAGTCACTCCTGTCACGTTCGCAGTAACTTAGTGACATCGCCACAGCCATATATCATGGAAAAGCAAACATCATCGCAGAGGAGCAAGCTGTACGCAATTCTCATCTGCATGCCGTATTGATTGAATTGACCGAGTGCAAACTCTATAGCCCCTCGGGTTCAGCTCCTGCAGAAATTACTAGAACATGCAGAACATGCACAGGTGTCCATAACCCCATCAATCCCTGCCCACCTGCTTCTGGCGGGCTGCCAGCACATTCTCCCGCGCCGCATTCAGCTTCGCCAGCCACTCTTGCCGCTGCCGCGCAGAGCTCGCCTCGAGCTTGGTCTCCTCTCCCCTGTGGCTCACGACAAGGACCTGCTCGCCTTTTCCTGCTCGTGCGGACATCTCGTCGAGGGGGATCGGCTGATTATCACAAAAGTGTCGTCAGTCCTGCTCGCGCCGACTCGCGAATCGACTCTTGACCCACTGCCCGGTATACGACAATGCTCGACTCTGTCACATGTCCCGCATTCATCGTCGAAAGTCGCTCCCGCAAGCCAAATCCTTTGCTCGTCGTCGTCAAGAGCAGCAGATCATTGAAGAGATACGCATCCAGCTCCTTGCGCTTGCTCTGCCGAGTGTGATTGAACCCTTTGACCAGACGGCCCTCCTTGAGCAGGGTCCGCGGTCCCATGGACCGCGTCTTTGCAGTCAGGTCCAATCGAATGTCCGGGTCGTCCACAAAGACGAGATTGTCAGACAGATACGCCAGCTTCTCTTGAATCTCTTGCTGCCGGATCTGCTCGTTGGTCCGATTCAACACTTTTTGTGCTGTCTCGAGCGCGGCCGCCACGTCCCCTCGGTCGCTGTCGTCTGCTTCGGTGTATTGCAGGATCTGACCAAGCAGCAGGGGGTATCTCGCAAGTCGCTAGGACCATCTTTCTCAGCCAGGTCCCTCTCTCGCTCTGCTATTTGTGCACTCACCTGCATGGGCTCCAGCAGAAAGTGGTCAAGCGAAAGGCCATTTACGCGGAGCTGCAAATTGGCACACATTAGCAATTCAGACGCCGTGGTCATGACAGCGCATGCAACTCACAGCAGCCACGGCGGCCACCTCGGCGTTCTCAGATCTCAGACTGGCAAGCACGTTTGCTGCGTTGGTCTAGATGAAAAGGATTGTGTAAGAAACGGACACGAAGTGGGGCAGAGGCATGCAATCCTACTTGGTTGATGCAATACGGCCGGTAGACATCAATTCCGCCGGCGTGTGTCCGTGCGACATCCCCTATTCGGTCGACAAATAGTCTACAGTCGCGCTGACGTGCTTCGAGATCCGATAAAAAGGTCTGCATTCAGACATGTCAGCCCTTGGTCAAGCATCCCCTAGTCTTTGCTATGCCGCATACGGTCGACCATATTGTAATGTCCTCAATGTTGGCAAAGATGACTGTCGATGCCTTTTCGTCCAGCAATGGCTGAAGTTTTGTGAACCACTCCTTGATGATTAGCTGCATGCTGGTCAGGAAGCTAGCCTCCGATTTGATGAGCTCAAAGATGGCTTCTTGACGCTTTCTCGCCTTGTCGGGCAGATCAAGCAGTACGTCGGATGCAATGAGGCTCGACCAGGTCTAAAAAGCAGCAACTGCAGTATGAGCCGTTTATTCACGATGACGAAGCGGAAGACCGCCGCTCACACTTCCTGCACCTGGTGTCCCGGGAATTGATGGCGCGACTTTTGCAGACACCGCCTCGATAGCCGGAGTTCCAGGTGTGCTGGCTGGCATGCTGTTCAATCTATTGTTTGTGCCGCCGGCTGAATCAGTCGTGGGTGTGCCTTCGCGCTGCAGAGCTTGCCACTGAGCATATGCATCGTCTGTGTCAATGGGGTATTCCTTTGGCCCGAGATTGTTCGCATCATGTAAGTCTCCTGAGCGTTCGTCGTCTGCGTGGTAACTTGCGCGAGTAGGAGTAGACGAGCTAACTTCGCCCAAACGAGGACGTGGACGGGGAGGCGGTGGGCGTCTTTTGCTCGCTGACGATCCGCTCGCCTGCTGTACGACAAGACCAGCAGCTTCGAGCACCCGCAGCCGTTCCTCTTCGCTGGTGGCATGGGTAGGCACGTCTTCATAATTAGACTCTTCGCTCTCGCTTTCGTCTCCGCGCCCGCTATCCGCGTTGTCGGCTTCAATCGTTCGCGCAGACGACTGGGACTCGCCGCGTTGGCTACCTTCCACATGCCGCTGACCTGCACTCAGCCGCGCACTTGAGAGAGGAGCATGGTCAGCCTCGTCAGCGCTGGCGTGCCTTGTATGATCTTTAGGTCGAGGCAGCGAAGCCGACCAGCAGCAGCGTCAAGATGATATCGTATTGCGACAAAGGAGGATATTCGTGATATGCATAGAAGGAGGAAATGACAACACTTAGCTTTCTGCGTGGAACTGCCAAAGCTGCGAGGATAGGAACAAAGCTTTTACTGACTCTCTTCGAGATATGTCAGCGGCACCAAGCCGATGTGGCCATTCAACACTGCCCGTGCCCAATCACCATCCACCTTTTCGCAAATCACTACATCATCTCCAGCCTGTACTTTGAGCTCATCTTCGCCCTCGCCAGCAAAGTCGTAGAGAATCTTTGCTGGTGTGTTGAAGGCTGAATGAAATGCAACTTCTCAGCCAGAAACAATAAGAGCAGGTCAAAAGCTTCTGCTTACCCAGCTCTTCCACGTAGGTCTTGGGCAGCCAGCCCTTTTTGCCAGTTGCCGACACCATGCCGTACATCCAGTCGCTACTTGCATCTTTCGGAGGATGTGCCAGGATGAGAAGATTGGCAGCAAAGGATGCATCTTGATCACGCTGGCCTTCGTAGGCGTACAGTGATCGCACTTGGACAGCTGGGCGGGGAAAGAGTTTCAGCTTGCGCACATTATGCGGCTGACTTCAATTGTGGCCCACATTTTTCAAAGTCAAAATCAGATTCTGGGTCATCGACTGCTGCGGAGCCTGCGCTCTGCTCGTCATTCGGCGCAACGGAAATGGGCTCGGCGTCGTCTTCTTCCGCTTCTTCGCTCACTTCGGGCATTCTATTAGCGCTCTGCGATGGCGCTGTCCCGTCTGGGTATGCATCGGAAGCGAGGGAGCCGTACCAGTCGACACTCTGTCGCTTATTGGGAGCCTCTGATTCCTTGGCCACAGCTGGCTGATCATCTATGGCAGCAGGCGACGAGTTCACTGCTCTGTCCTCACTGTCCTGAACAGCCAACGTCGACGGACCCGCAGGCGGACTTGGCGGCGGCACATATGTCTGAACGGGGGCAGATGCATCGCCGATGACGCTGCCCGCTCCGACTGCCAGGCTACGATCATTGGTGACTGCCTTGCGCAGTTTTGCACCACCCTGGATTGCTCCAAGCAGGGCAGAGCGTGGCGGAGGCGCTCCAGCGGCAGCTCCCCTGCAAGAAGAAGAGTAAAGTCAAGTAGGCTTGTCAGCCATAATACTGATACAAACGTGAGATGAGACCCACAGTGGAGGCAGAGGAGCAGCCGGAGCACGAGGCGGCGCAGGAGCACCAACTGCAGGCGAGCCAGGCGCCGCAGAGCCTGGGCGTGAAGTGGGTGCAGACCCCGACGTGCCGCCAAAGAGCAGGCCTGCGAGGCCTGCCCGTTTCTGCTTTACGCCAGAGCCAAAGTCGTCGTCATCGCTGTCCTCGTCGCTGTCGTCCTTCTTGTGGCCTGCATCGCCCCAGTCGTCTTCGTTTGATGCTGCGGCTCTTTGCGGCTTGATTGCTGTTGGTTGCACAATAGGCGTCGACGTCTGAGCAGCAGCAACAGTAGACGCTCCTGTCGGTGGCCGGAAAAAGGGATTGTTGGCGCCCTTGGCGGGCCCTGGCGAGGGCGACGAGCCCGCTGCTGCCTGTGCTGCTGGAGTTGCACCACCAGCAGCCCCCAGACGGTGAAACGGGTTCGTACTTGCACTCTTGCTGGCACCTGCAGGGGATGCGACTGCTGCTGGCGGCGGAGTCGGAGCTGGAGGAGGCGACACAGGCTTGCCAACGGGGACCTGCGCAGGGCTAGCAGGAGCTGCAGGAGCTGCAGAAGGCTGCTTGCGCGAGGGCGGCGGCTTGGGAGGTGCCCCTTTGCCTCCTGCTCCTCGAGACGGTGGTGCTGGCGGTGCTGCCTTTTTGCTAACACTGCTGTTCAGGCTGAGCTGCTTCAAGCGGGCCTCGTTTTCGCTCTTTTCCCTCTCCAGCTGCTGCTCTCTATCCCGCACCGCACTCTCTTCAGCGTTCAGCTCGTCGCGCGCAGCAGAGGCAGCAACGGTAGAGGCAGCGCCGTTCTGTGCGCTTGCACCGCGCACCTCGGACGCGGTCACCTCGTCCGAAACCTTGCTCAGCGCCTGCTGACGATCCGCGAGACTGCTCTGCTCCGTCTTGAGGCGTGCAGCGCGCTCCTCTTCGAGCTTGAGCTGTCGCTGCCTCTCTCGCTCTTCGAGGGCCTTGTCCTCTGTCTCTGCGCGCCGGGCAGCATCAAGCTTGTCCTGCTCCATTCGCGCGGCCAGTGAGGATTCGTAGCTCGAGGGCAGCGGTTCTTCAGGCGCTGGACTCGACGAGGGCGACTGGCCCGTCAGCATGCGCATCCGCTCCTGCACTCGTCGCTGCGCCTCTGCGCGAATGTACGCCTGCCGCTCCTCCTTGTTCTGCGGCATCTTGGCAGCTGACGGGCCCGGCGAGGACGTCGCTGATCTTGCAGCGTTGCTCGCTGCTGGAGGAGCCGGTGGTGGAGGAGGCGACTTATTCTCAGATGGCTCTGCAGCGCGAGACGCAGGCGGCGGCGAGGGCGCGGCATCGTGGATTGAGTGCTTGCCGTTGCTCTTGCTGGACGCCCGCTTGGGAGACTCGCTTCTCCGTCCTGACGAACGTCCGCTGTACGAGCCTCGCAAGTATCCACGCTCTTCCTCCTCTTCTTGTTGGTCGTCCTCCTCCTCATCACTACTTTCATCCTCTCCACGTCGTTCCTTGCTTCTACTGCTGCCAGCTGGCTCGCGGTCAAAGCGACCCTTATTGTTCCGTGCATCACGCTTGTATGCCGCAGCGCGGTCGTCGGAGCGCTTCTTGCGGTCCCTTTCGCGCATCTTGTCCTCGAGCTCGGGCAGCTTCTCATGCATGAGAAAGAGAAGCTCGCGCTCGAGGCGGCGGCGCTCGTTGTCCTTGCGCTCATTGCGCTTGCCCGACTTGTTGAACTCAATGTCCTCTTGCACGCGCCGGATGCGGTACTTGAGGTCTTCGATCTCGACCTTGAGATCCTCGTCTTCGTCTTCGTCCTTGAAGCTCTTTTCGAGCGCGTCGTGCGAGCTCTGCAGCTGCTTCTTGAGGTCATCAAGCTCGTTGTTGCCGCTGCTCTCCTCGCCCTGGAATCGTACATTCCGGCGGTCGAGGTGTCGGGAGCTGGACTTGTATGTCTTGACCTTTGTATCGTCGTGCTTGTAGACGGTAGCGTCCTTGCCTGAGGCCGAGGGCGGCTCTGGGGTCGCGCCCTGATTGAACGAGCGGACCTTGGCGTATTTGCTCGATGTCTGCCCAGGGTCGACGTTGGTACTGCGCTGGTTGGTGTCGCTGCGGAGGAGGTCTTTGAGAAAGTCGACCGACGAGTCGAGGTCGCGGGATGACGGGGGGACCATCTCGGCGGGGAGGACGTCGGGGATGGGGTTGCCGCTGAGTTCTGTAATTGTGAGCGTATAGCACGTCAGGGCGATGGCGGAGTCTCTCTTTGTGGGAGGTACACCGCTCACTTCTGTAGATCAGGCCCATTGCGACGTGGAATTCGGCGAGATTGAGCTTTCCGCGATTCTCGCGGTCAGAGAGGGCCCTGTGGGAAGGCACGAGCAGTGCAGTATGTGTCAGATGAGTGACAGGATGGAAGCGTGCGCCATCAGCATGCTTGTCGGCCATAAAACACCTCGTCACTCGAGCAAAAGACCGCCACCCACCAGACCTTCATGAGGTCCTCGCGCTCAAGGCCGCTCTCCCGGAAGACCTCTGTCGCCCGCTGTCCAGTAATGTACCCGGTCCCAGCGTCCCAGGCCCTGAAGATCTTGTCGTAATTGCGTCGCTCGTCGGCGGTGAGTGCCCACTGTACCTGGACCTGCGTCTGGCCCATCGTCTGCTGGTTGTGCGAGGCAAAGTATTCGGGCAGGGACGGCGGAGCAGCCTGCTGTTGCTGCTGTGGATGCTGGTATTGTTGTTGTTTTTGCTGCTGCTGCTGCTGCTGCCCTGCCCAGTGTGCATTCGGATTCGAGGGCATAAAGGTCGACAGGAAGGACGTCGGGACCGCCGAAAAGGAGCCCAACATCGGCTGCGGCTGCGGCGGCTGCTGGTACATGCCCGTCTGCATGGGCATCTGCATCTGCGGCATGCCCATGCCCATGCCCATGCCAGCCATCCCGCTGTGCTGCATCTGCTGCTGGCCAGGATAGCCCGTCATCTGGGGCACGAGGCCGTACTGCGCCTGCTGGGGCGCCTGCTGCGGCTGCTGCCATCCCGTCTGCTGCGGCTGCAGGCGGTTGGACCACGACGGGTTCATCGTTGCGACTGGTCGTCGTCGTCGTCGTCGTCCTTCGTCGCCGTCCTTCGTCGCCGTGTCGGTGCAGAGGAGAGCCGCACGGAGCAGACGGGAAGCTGCGTTTGAGCGTGGGACGGGTCTCTGATTCACTCCAACTCGTTGTTATCATTCATATCACTGCTGACATTCACTCTGATGCGCTGATCTTCTCCCGCTGACCGCCTGACCGTTTTGGAGTGCACAAATACGTCACTGGATACCTCCCCGCAGGACAGGCTGATGAGGAGCAAAAGCAGACTGACAAGCGGGCGTGACTTTCATCTATTGCTTAAGATGCTCTGGCATGGTGTCAAGGACGAGTTCCGCGCAGCGACAGCGCCTATAGCCATTCTCTGGGATTATTGCAATGATCTGCAGATACACGGACAAGCACATAACTAAAGGCCAAGTCCAAGTCCATGCAGGCTGGCACTAGAACGTGGGAGAGACGCAAAACTAGCCAGGCTCACGCTCGGACTCGCCTTGTGTGGTCGTCGATGGCGCGCTGCACTGGCCGAATGCACCGCCTGGTCCTGCTTCAACTTGTGCGCGTCGCGGTACTGGGCGACCGGGTCGACCAGCGTGCGCTCGCTCGAGACCGCACTGGGCCCAGACACCAGCGAGGATCGTCCACTGGCGTCTGTCATCCTTCTCTCCGCCCTCCTTCTCTCGCCTCCACCGCTCGACAGCTGCTCCCGCCCGCCGACAACCTTTGCCAGAGCTGGCTCGCTTGGAAGATTGCGAAGGGCGTGTATCGCATTCTCACGAACGTCGAGGATGCTGCAATGATTCGCAAAGTCAGCTCATCGGTCTCTGGAACAACGTCGAAAAGCGTTGCACCACGCAGCACCTCACCTCAGACGATAACGCCGTGGCATCAAACCCTTTCCAAATGTCCGATTCACGTGATTAGAACACAGCAGAGCAATCATAATGTTGAAGAGGTGCACCGGGACTACCGCAAAGACACTCGAGGCAATCTGGTGGAGCATTGTCTTCTCAAACCGGTAGAGCTTGCCCTTGCACCCGGGCAGTGATGTTCTTGGATAGCATCGCTTGGAGAAGGTGGCTTGGTCTGTGAAAAGGAAGGTGTGTCAATCAGGTCGCAGAGGCAAACAAAACTTCAGCAAGACCTACGAAGTGGACTGTAATAGCCGCAACAGTGAAGCTGCAACGCGAAGACAACGAGTAAATTGCTGTCCCTAGAGCAAAAAATGAACGCTACTGACGCTGTTCTGCAACCGCAGTCGAGCGGCATCATCGAAAAATTGACTCCACGCTTGGTTCAATTTTCGGTCCAGATTGAGGTCTTGCTTTCGATAAGAGACATAACCGATGATCAGGATGGCGGCCAGCGCAGGCCAAAGCAACAGGGTGTATATCGCCAAAATCGGTCGCGAGTTCAGCATCGTCCCCACCAGGCCAACGAGTGCCGTGACAATGCACATGCTGGATGCTAAAGTGAGATCTGGAGCATCTCAAGCTTGATCAGCGCACCCGGGACCTTCACAAGCCAGAAAGAGCAACCTCTCACTCACACACCAGGATGTCATTTTCCGCCACAACGAGGACGTCGGCCTTGGCCCAGGCTTTTTCGGTCCAAGCCTGTGAGTTGCATCGTCAAATCAATATAAAACGCCTCTCGACTCACTGCGGAACCAGGTGAGAAGGGCGATCAAGAAACCTGTCAAGCCGTATGCAAAGAGCTGTGCAGAAGTGAAGTCGTCAGAGTCTCGGCCCCGACGTCTCCCTCACTGTTCTCAATGTGTCTCACCATGGTGACGGAGAGCAAAAGAAGCCACTTTGAATTCGTCCACCTGGCTTTGCGCTCATGCGCATCACGCGCAGCTATCCTGGCGTCAACCTCGGCCCGAATGTGAAGGGGGTCCGAAATCGCTGCAAAGCTCTTGAGGCTGCCTTTGTCGGATACCGAAGAGCCCGAAGAGCTTAGACGCTCTAACCGCATCGACAACGGGACAGGAAATTTTGCCGTGAGCCGGCTCTGACCGGTCTGGCTGCTGGATCGCGAGACTTCTGAGCCAGAGTCGCTTTGCCTCGAAGCTTGACGGGACCCCAAACCCATGGCGAGCGACTGTGCATGTCGGTAAGAGGATCGGTGTTGAAGGACTGGTTGGCTGACGTCGTCATAATGAGTGCCTGCAGCTGGCATCGAATCTCTCGAAAGGTGCCGGATGGACATTGTCGCCGAGCTGGCTATTCGGCTTGATGACGAGGACGCACTCATTCTGCAGAAGTGCAGCCGTCAATGTAAGCTCCTCTAACATTACGCAAAAGCGCAACTCACACGGATGCAGGTCTGCGCTGTCTGTCGGCTCTTGCATAGCTCCCTCCTCTACTGCCCTGGCTGGCATCGTATGAAATGTGTGACAGTTGACGTGGCCAGAGTGATGCTGATGACCCTGAAGTAGCGCTCTGATGCCATGTGCCCGTCTGATCGTGCTCCTCTACTGCTGGCATGCTGCCTGGCGCCTCTTTTGATGCTGCAGCTGTGACGGACTTCTCCTGCTGTCGGAGCGAAGATCCCTCGAGGCGGTGTGTCGACCCCCACACACTCAATCTCTGTTCTGCTTCCAGTCGACACGGCAGCAACAGCAGCGCATCGAGCGTGAACAACACTGGCTCGTGCGCGGCGCAGCTCTTCCTAGTCTGGCCCAAGAATGCAGACGGTCCTGCTTGTTGATGCGCGATCGTCAGGCCAGGTCAAATCAAAATGCACCAGTGACTCGATGACCTGCGTGCCTGAGAGGCGCCAACTGTATTAAGAATCGCGTACTCATCATCGACGTGCGCGTCTACTATGCTACTCATGCAACAACAACAAGAGTTCGGTCTACCGGTCCACGAAAGCGAGAGACATGTGAGCGATGCAAAGAGCACGCTTACAGACCCTGCCCACTCCCACTTTTACCGCTCTTGGCATACTTGCGTATCCAAGGATGGACTGCAACCTCGCTGAGCGGTATGCGCTTTTCCGGATTGTGGCGTAGAAGCTGTATCCAAGAGCGTTAGCGATTTCGCTTGCGGGTAGAATCACGTCGACTACCGCACCCGTGTGATGAGGTCTCTTGCGTCCGGGGAAACGCTGTCGGGTATCTTGTACTCGACCTTGGAGATTCGGCGATACGTTGCTGTGAAGAAATGTTCAGTATCAGCAAACATGCAATTACCCAGCTGCGGAAGCAGTATGATGACTCACCCGAATGCCCACTAAGATCTTCAAACGGCGGAACGCCGACTAGGAATTCGAATGTGAGCACGCCAAGCGCCCAGAGGTCAACCTTGTCGGTATGCTCGCGACCTTCGACCATCTCGGGAGGCAGATAGTCCTGCATTGCGGGTCAGCAGTTGTACACTTTTCAAGATAGCCCACTTACTAGTGTTCCACAGAGCGTTGTTCGTCTGTTGCCCGGCGCATGCACACTCCAGCCAAAGTCGCCAATCTTGAGCTCGCCATTGACACCAAGCAGCAGATTTTCGGGTTTGATGTCGCGGTGGATGACATGCTTGCGGTGGAGGTATGCTAGAGCGTCTGCCATCTGTGCGACGTACTGGGAGGAGACACACGTGAGCGTTGCGTCTTGGGCACAAGCAAGACAAGGCGTGAATTCGCACACACCCGGCTGCTCCGCTTCTCGCTGAATCTGCCATGCCGCTGCAATTGCTTGTAGAGTTCTCCCTTTCCGGCGAATTCGAGCATGAGAAAGATGCGCTTTTCATCGTGAAAGTAGCCGTAGAGACGGATGATGTGTGGGTGTCTGCGGGGGCCATACAAGAAGAAACGAAACATGAGCTTGCAAGCTGCTGATGGGGCACGGAGACGACAGCGACGCGACCCACCTCAGATTGGACTGAATCTCAATCTCTCTGCGGACTTGCTTTTCGACTTTTGACTCGATAATCTCTGCCTTGTGCAAGCACTTGAGGCCGAGGATAAAGTGAGGCTCGCAGAGGGTGCGGACCATGTAGACGCGTCCAAACTTGCCCTTGCCGAGGGGCCGGCCGAGTTCAAACGACGAGAGCTTCCACTGGCGGATTGGCTGTGTGGGTCTGTGGAGGAGCAGGGGTCCGTTTAGCGCGTCGATGTGCGTGAAGAGGGCGCGCCATTCACTCACCTGCTCGCCCCGCGGTCCAGATCCAACACCTTGGCTGCCTCTCCCCGCAAGAGCTCGACGCTGCGGTCGCTATAGTCCTCTGCCCGCTCGAATCCCCCATCGTACTTGCCAATGTCTGTGTCTATGGGCAGAAAGGCGTCTGCTGGCCTGTGTTGCTGAGGGTCGGTGTTTTCGTCGTCGCTGGCCGAGCCTTGGCGGTGCGTTTTCTTCAAGTCTGCTTTTGGGTCATATTTCGACGAGCTTGCAGCCATCTTGTTGTGTGCAGTTGTCGACGAGTGCAAAAGAGGGCCTCTGTTGTGGGTGTTTGCGTTGTTCGCGTTGTTCGTGCCAGTCACGTGCGCCGTCTTTGAGGCCAGCCTCGAGCTAGCTGCCTTGTCAGCGGTGAAGTGGGATGATGATGATGATGATGATGACGTCGACGACGAAGAGTGTCCATTATGTGAGAATGCCTGGTGTGTGAATGCAGACATGCTGCTGCTTGTGCCCTGTCTGCTGCTGGCCTCACTGGTCGAGCTGGATGCTGGGGGCTGCCCGTGTTGAAGGCGGTAGGCTGCGAACTGCGGGCGGTACGGGAAGAGAGTGAGCGTGTATGTGTGCATGTGCGTGCGTGCATGCATGCAGCATGCATTGATTGCCTGCCCGTCCTTGCCCACCTTGGTCAGCAGCTTGTTCCCTTCTGGTCGTCCTTCTTCTGGCGAGATCTTGTTTACGCGAGCCTCGAGGGCGTTCATGGTGTGAGTAGAGGTGTGTGTGTGTGTGTGTGTGTGTGCTGTTGTGCAGTGTATGGCGTGCTGGTCTCGCCCTGTCCTGCTCTCCCGTTCTTGGATAAGACAAGAGAGAGAAGGGCAAACGAGCAACAACAGAGAGCGCACGAGGAAGACGACAAGAGACGCGGACACTGCGATGGACAGCAGACAGACAGCAGCAGAGTTACGCAGACACTGTCCACGATGATCAATGTTTGAATTGACACCCTGGACACGTCCATATTGTTGATTGCAAGCTGCACACCTCATCGCCCAACACTCCCCAGCCAAGCACTGGCAGCACCTCGAGAGACAGATCGGGCAGGTCTGATAGATTGAACAAGCTGGGTGTGGTGTGGTGTGCATCTTGGTTTACACAACTGGCCTTCCCATCACCATCAACTGCATCCCCCTCTGCATCCATCCATTCGAGGACGCCTCTGCAAATCCATCCATCATCCGGACAAGTGTATTGCGGGATCTGCGTGCAACAATAGGGACATCCCGCAGTCACGAACACGCACAGAGGAAACACTTCATTGCAGGGACAGCCGTCTACGAGGCAATCAGACTGCCCCGACAGTTGAGAACTCTGGTCTTCACCTCTTCCGCCAACAGCTCGTTCTGCAGAGCCAGCAGGACGGAGAGCTCTTCACGACCGCACACAGGCTCGCTCACCCCCTAGACCGCCTTCGCGACATCTGCACAGAATCAAGCACGCCCCCGACAATGCGCACCGCAAGTCTCCCTCTCAAGCTGCTTCCTGTCCGAACAGGTGGTGCCACTTCCACGCACGTGCAAGAATATGACCAGGAGCAGGTTCAGGACCTAGGTCAGGACAAGAACAAGGAACTGCAGGAACAGGTAGGTCTGCCTTTAACTTGTCATTCTGATCGATGCTCGTACCCCTCGCGCATGCTCATTGTCTGATTTAAATCACACGCTGGCTCTCCAAACCCAGACACACCACCACACAGCACCATTCAATGACGACACACTCCACTCGTCGGTCAACTCGCCCACATCACCCTGCCTGCCTTTTCACTCCGCTTCCACTCCCGAAGGCATCCCTGTCATCTCCGTCGGCCATCTCGACCAAGATGCAGACCTCGACGCACTGGCACGCGAGCTGGACCGCCTTGCCCATGTCACTTCGCCAGATCTGTCTGTGGATATCTCCATGCTCTCTAGTTCAGCAGTCGCCAAAACCACTGGTCACTCGCCATCAAGCATGCTCGTGCCTCTTCCCGCCCTGCATGAAGCACAAGAGGACCGCATACCGACGCCGTCGACGAGCACTCGATCCGGCGACTTGGTAGATGACAATGCCAGTCCGACAACAAGCACCTCGCAACTCCCTCACAAAGGAAAAAGCCCACTCTCCTTGCAAAAACCCGCAGAAGTCGCTGTCCTGAGTGACACTGCAAGAGGTCGAAGAAGGATCGCAGAAAGGGGACGAATGTCCCTTGCGCAAGCTCTCGAGCTACAGGCAGTCTCCGACGAGCTAGCGGTGGCCATGAAAGCAGCTGCATCACCCTCGTCGCACGGAAAGGGGCATTCTTCTGACCGACCATGCGAGGCGCCAAAAACGCACTCGCCCTCGCCCTCGCGACCTCGCCTAAAACATCGGACGTCGGATTTCTCATCCAAAGCCCACGAGATCCTACGGACCGCTAGCAGCATGAGAGCACCGCGCTATCCTTTGTACGGTACCTACCGCTCGTACTCGGCGCCGAGTTCCCCCTTTTCAGACCCGACACGGTATGGCCCAGAGGATCCACACGCGTCTGCAGGCGCATTTGCAATCAATGACTGGCTAGACGGCTGGAAGGGGAAGCAGCCGGATCGCAAGCCCGCAGAGACAGGCGTCTTTGATGCTCGCTTTGTTGCTGCAAGGGCGCAGAAGAAGAGAGCACTTGCTCCCATCAACACTGGCCGCCCGGCGCACACTACCTTGCCGACTGCGGCCCGTTCGCCAAGCATAGAAGAGCCTCTTCACGACTCGCAGTACTACGATGACATCGATGCAGAGGTTTCGCAGATCCTCGCTCTTCCCCCACTCTCCCCTTCATCGCAGTCTGGCAGCCTGTGCACCCCCTCCAGCGCCGGAGTTCTCTATTCACCAGGATCACCACGCTTTTCTGCCTACTCTGCTTATCCATCCTCCGGCTCGACATCTGTGCGCACGCCCTCTTCCGCATCTCGAGACTCTCGGAGGTCGTTGGACACAAGAGTCGCAGACAGCTTTGCAACGAAGGCGTCAACAGATGGTGTGCGGGATGGACTGGACGAGGTCAATCACAAGACACGCCACGGCACGGTTTCTTCGGCCAGCATTGGCACAGGCGGTCAGGGGCGTGTCCGTTTTGTCGAGACCTGACCCCGGTAGAACATGGTCTGGGTGAAACTGCGTGTCCCAACGCTCCAGCTAGCGTGCGTTACTTGGCAGTCCACAGCCTTCACGTAGTCTCGTAGTAGCCATTCGACAGCTCGGGCAGCCTGCGCGAGGCAGACTTAGCTCAGCCTCCAGGTGCTCGTCGATTCTTGATCACGAGACTCACCAATCGGCTTCTATGACAGTCAGGTCCCGCATGAAGATCTTCGTCGTTTCCACTACATCATGGAAGATAACGTAGCCGGTCTTTGGCGTTCGCGTGAACAAAACAGAAGAAGGATGAACATGCAAGACCTGACAGCGCGCACATGTCAGAAAGATGCATGTTTGATGCTCAGAAGCAAGACAGTAGCGACGCCTACCGCATCTTCTCGCAGTAGCCTGTAGCTACCATCGGGCTGAAACTTTGCAGCATTCTTGAAGTAACCCGAGACCAGGCATCTCCGGATCGAGGTTGCATCATCTCCGCAACTGCGAATAGGTATTTTGTAGCGTTCGAGGTAGCGTGCAAGCTGTTGCCGAATTGAGACTGCGCGTGAAAGAGCTTTGAAATTCACTCGGTGCGAGTGGCACCATTTCGATGACTTGCGCCCGCGTTGCAAGAACGAGGTGTAAACTGTGCAGATGCCCAATGCACTTAGCACGACGGGGTTGATGTGAATATATGATTGCCAATTACCGTTCAACAGAGTGAGATGATCACCTTCCTCGGCTGTGAATTTCCTTCTCTCAATATCCGACAGAGCACCTTCTGCCCCTTCGGCCGTAATGAAGATGTTCTGAGCAGCGACGATGTGTCAGCGTCGACAAAGGAGAGCTGCTCTACCATGCGTCGGGGGCACGCACTTGAACCGATGTCATTGCAGCGATTGTGAGGATCTCTTCGCTGCAACCAAAGTCTGCCGAGCCGAGAAGCTGGGCAAGAGGTATTAGCTGTCTCGCCATGTAGCGAGAAACGGCCAAGGCTCACAATCTTGGCCATGGCAGGGTCGACAGGTAGCTACGACGCAGATCAGGTTAGAACCGTTTGAGTTTCGATTTTGCTTCCAAATCCTCACTTCTGCCATTTGTGTTCCCAGACTTGCTGTAAGCCGTCCCAGGTCATCAATGGCTCCCAGGCTAAAGAGAAACTCTAAACCCCTCTCTAGCATCTTGCTTGGAGGCGGAGTCATAAAGTCGAAGCGAACAACATTGTCTATTCCCAGCGCTTTGAGCTGTAGAATAAAGAGCGACACGTCCGATCGGCAGATCTCTGGAGCTGTCGAGGCTGGGAGGGCTGCTAGGGCCGACTCTGGGTAGAGTCGCAGACACTTTCCGGCAGAAGTACGACCAGCTCTGCCGGCGCGTTGATTCGCAGACGCGCGGCTCGCCGGCGTTACTCGCAGTATGTCCATGCCAGTGATGGGATTGAAAACACGCATCTTGACAAAGCCACAGTCTACCACATATCGAATGCCGTCGATGGTCACGCTTGCTTCCGCTATATTGGTCGCAAAGACAATCTTGCGGGTGCGAGCCGGAGTCGTCTCGAAAATCGCCATTTGCTCTTCGCTAGTGAGCCCGGCATGCAAAGGCATTGGCAGCATGGCTTGTGCCGATCGAGGTAAGCTACGGGAGGCAGAGGCGCCTTAGTATGCTTGCGATTCTGCACCCGGTCCGACAAACCTACCTGGGAATGTGCTCAGAGAGCAAGCTCAAGGCACTGTCTATCTCTTCGCGGCCTGTCAAAAATACGAGGACGTCTCCAGGCGGTTGCTGGACATTTAGAGCATTCAAGATCAGTGCTGCGCGAAATGTGGATGTGAGGTGATGATTAGACGAATGCAAAAGCTCACATGCACGTGCACGTCTATCACCGTTTGCACCGCACTTTCCACGTAGCTGAGCGTAGGTTCATCAAGGTAGGCCAGCTCAACGGGATACATGCGACCTTCCAAAGACATGATAGCGGCCTCATTTGCTCCAGAGGCGGTGTTTGTATTGAAGTAGGTCAAGAACGCATCTGCGTCGATGGTGGCCGAGGAGATGATGAGCCGGAGTTCTGGCCTCTTGCGACGGATTCTGTCGACAGCAGTTTGGTCCAGCGTAAGCACCTAGACGCGGGAGCGAGCATGCGCGTCAAACATACTTTTTGAGCAATCCCAACAAGAGATCGGTGTAGCAAGACCGCTCGTGAGCTTCATCCACCATGACGACGCTGTATTTGGAAAGCAACGGGTCGAGCATGCACTCGCGGAAGAGCATGCCTGGGAGGTGGTATGTGTGAGCTCTGCGGTACTGTCGAGGTGAAAGACGGTTGCAAGACGGTTGCAAGACGTCGTTGCTTACCATCTGTCATGTATTTGATCCTCGTTGACGACGGGCTCGAGACGTCTTCAAAGCGGATGGTGTAGCCGACCTGCGAGTATGCTAAAGTCAGTGTCTTGCTATTCGTGCGGTCAGACAGAATGCAATGAAGCACACCTCGTCTCCGAGGATAGTGCCGACCTCCTCTGCGACCCTTGCGGCGACGCTTGTTGCAGCGACTCGTCGAGGCTGGGTGCATGCCACGACTCTGCCGTCTGATGCCCAGCCCTGGGTGCAAAGCAGGACGTCAGAATTAATTTGAGTGGATGGGAGATGATATAGATGTCACCCACCGCTTCATAGCAATACTGGGGGAGCTGGGTCGTCTTTCCTGAACCCGTCTGTCCCTGGACTATTACCACAGGGTGCTGTTCGAGCATGTAGAGGAATTGCTGGCCTGTGGGACTGGACGTCAGCAAGCAGGTAGTCCTGTCAGGATAATAAGAATGCACGCACGCTGCTTGAATACAGGCAGCCGCTGTCTCTGCGCCTGTATGCCCAGCGTAGCAGACGGCCTTGCTGATCCCACGCCTAGCGCGTCATCGTGAGCCGTCGAGCGTTCAACCGAGGCAGTGTCCTGGCCTGGCCTCCCTCCAAGAGTCGAGGTGGGTCTCACGAAGCGTGACATGGGCAAGGGAGTGCCAATATCGATGAACAGTCAGTCTCTTTGCAGTCCGCAGACGCGATACAGCCTGCACGGAAGTCCTGGTGGCGAAGAGCTGGGAGAAAGGTGGACAGGGAGAGAGAGAGAGAGAGAGAGAGAGAGACGGCGATGCATGGATGCAGACACCCGTGCCATCACCAAGCGCCCTCCGACGTGCTCAGTCTTCCACATCACCGTGGATGGCTGCTTGCCACCACGCTGCTTGCCTGTGTGATCACGCCCTGCGCGCTGCTCTGTCAAGCGACAACCAGCAAACAGCGAGGACGGCGACGACGACGAGGACGGGCGACTGCGACTGCGAGTGCACGCGTGTCTGTCGCACCCAGCGCCATGGACGGCGCGACCTCCGAAGAGGACTTCTCCAAGCTGCCCCTGGAAGTGAGGTTGAATCACAAGGTAAACAAAGATGCGTATGGACACAGACGTGCAGTGGGGGTGCTGACGGGTGTACTCTGCTTGTGCTGACATTCAACAATCTACTACCGGCCTCTCTAGAACTGGAAGGCCCGTGTGTCCGCGTACACCCAATTGCAGGTGCATTCAGACATGCATAAAGGACCAGCAGCAAGCACACTGATCTCACCCAACCCCCCACACAGAACGCATTCAGGACAAGCGTATCAGAAGACGCACCCGAGTTTGCACCCTACACCCGCGACCCTGCACCCCTTCGCGCCGCCATCACAGACGCAAACGCAGTCGCTCAGGAACAGGGCATCCTCTGCGCCTGCAGCTTTGTCGAGCATGGAGGGAAAACGGCAGCAACACGCTCACTCGAGCCATTCACAACCGCCATCGTCGACAAGAACATCTTTGGGACCGCAAGAGCAGCTTCGAAAAAGGCAGTCGTCGAGCTGTGCCTCCTCCTCGTAGAGTGCTCCAACTCTGCAGACACCGTCTTTGAGGCCTGCGCCGAAGCACTCAAGAGCAAGCAGCCCAAAGCAGTAGCAGGCGCCGTCACTACCATAAAGGAGATTGTCCGCCAGTTTGGCGCAAAGACCGTCAACGTCAAGCCCGTCCTCAAACTCATCCCCGCCGTCTTTGCCCATCCCGACAAGACTGTCCGAGCAGAGGTGTGGAGCGGTGGCCTTTCTAAACGCCTAGCTCAATGCTGACCCGTTCGCAACGAACCCAGGGTACCCTCCTCGTACAGGAACTACATCGCTGGCTCGGCGCAGCTCTCGATCCCCATCTCGCCGAGCTCAAGCCAGTCCAGGTCAAGGAACTCTCAGAGTCCTTTGTAGGAGAGGAAAAGCCAAGCCAGACGCGGTTCACTCGCACACAGCAACGAGAGCGAGCACTGCGAGAAGCAGAGGCTTCCCTCACCGCCAACGAGGCAGAAGAGGCCAAAGGTGCCAATTCCGAAGGGAATGTCAGTGCCGACCAAGACGGCGAAGAGCAAGGCCTAGACGCATATGATCTCGCCGAGCCACAAAACATCCTCGCCCGCCTCCCAGAATCATTCTATGAGAACATAGCATCAGCCAAGTGGAAAGAACGCAAAGAGTTGGCTCTGGACCCACTCCTCGAGACCCTGAAAAAGTCACCTCGCATACAAGATGCTAGCTACGATGAGCTCGTGCGTACGCTTGCATCCAAGATGGCAGACGCCAACATCGCATGCGTCATCAGCGCCGCTGGGTGCTTGCAGCACCTCGCAGCAGGCTTGCGTCTCCACTTCGCTCGGTACAAGTCGATAGCCTTGCCGCCTATTCTCGAACGGTGCAAAGAGAAGAAGCAAAGCGTCACAGATGCTTTAGCGTCGGCGCTGGACGCTATCTTTGCCAGCGTAAGTAGCCGCCGTATGGCCGCTTTGCCTGCACTTCGCACCGCTCATGTCCTCACGCCATGCTTCCTTCTCCAGGTTACTATCACCGATATTGTCGAGGACATTGTTGCGTTCAGCAAGCACAAAAACCCTCAGGTCAAAGAGCAGACCTACAAATTCGTGAACCGAGCACTGTCTGCCACAAAGACGGGTCCATCGCTCAAAACCGATTTCAAGCCTCTTGTCGATGCACTGCTGGCGGGTATGGACGACAGCTTTGCTCCAGTACGCGACGCAGCAGCAGAAGGGTTGGGAACGCTGCACAAGATGATGGGCGAGCGGACAATGACAGCAACCATGGAGGCACTCGACGACATCAAACGGAAGAAGGTCCAGGACTTTGCAGCTAAAGCTCAGATCCGGTATCGACCGTCTGCAGCGGGACATTCTATGCCAGCTACTGTCAAGCCAGCCCCGCTTGGGCAGACCCGGTCGCAGCCGTCAAAGGTATACACTGGACACACATTCACGAGTGCCTTGTGCTGATTTGCTGCTCACACACACAGAAGACTCCTGCCCCACCTCAGTCGCCGTTTGGCAGCGATAAAGAAAACACGATGCCAAGCGAGACTGCTAGGAAGGCTGGTCCACCACCGCCACCTTCTGGCAAGTCACTGCCCTTGGAAACGAAACCACCGCTCCCGAAACCGCCAATCTTGTCGTCCATGAAAAAAAGCGCTGCTCCGCCGGCACCAATTGCAAGCACTAGCAAAATCACATCTGCTCCGCCCAAAAGCGCTTCTGCATTGAAAGGTGCAACTGCGGAGCCACTGAAATATCGATATAGTCAGGAAGATGCCGAAGCACAGGCCATAGACGTCATTCCGGCCGCTATCTTCGCAGACCTGGGCAACGGCAATTGGAAACTGCGGCTGGCGGCCATGGAAAGCTTGCAGGCCTGGTTCGAGACAGACAGCCAAGCAACAGAAGCCGAAGTTGTTGTCCGCACCTTGAGCAAAAAGCCGGGATGGAAGGAAAGCAATTTTCAAGTCTTCGGCAAGATGGCAGCGTTGTTCCAGTGGGCAGCGGAGAACTCGTCTACTTGGACTCGCGCGTGCAGCGCCCTAGTCGTGGGGCCGCTGTCTGACAAGCTCGGCGACGCCAAGCTCAAGAAACCCTGTGGGGACGCATTGACGACTTTTGCCGAGAAGTACTCGCTGCAGTTTGTTCTGCACCACGGTACGCCCTCGTTCTTCCGCAATTTTAGCGTCTTAAGACTGATTGGGATCTCCCTCGCATCTCGCATGTTCAGCGTACGATGCCATGTCAAAGCAAAAAGCGCCCAAGGCACAGGCCGATGCGTTGGCCTGGACCGAGACGGCGCTGCGGGAATTTGGCGTGCTTGGCCTGGCAGCCCGTGACTTCATCGAGTTTCTCAAGATCGGTTTGAAGAGTTCTAATGCTAGCGTGCGTGCGAATGCGACAAAAGCGCTCGTCACTCTGCGGCTCTTCCTGGGTCAAGATATCAAGACCTTCATACAGGATCTCAACCCTACTCTGCTGAACAGCATAGAGCAAGACTTCGACAAAGCCGCCAACGAGCCTGTTCCGGTACCCACGAGAGTGTCAGCCGATCACACTCAGAGCGCATCAGTAGCTGGAACAAATGATGCTGCATCAAAGACCGCCGCCGATGACTTGTTCCCGCGCCAGGACATTGCCAAATTGGTGTCAGCATCGATCGTCAAGGGTATAAATGATGCAAATTGGAAGCAGAGAAAAGAAGCCCTCGAACAGATCCAAGGGATCCTCGAGGCTAACAAGCGTTTGAAGCCGAATCTTGGTGAGGCTGTTCCCCTTTCAACCCTACTTACACGGCTCACACTCTAGCCTGCAGGTGACATTGGACCGCCCCTCAAAGCTCGTCTAGGGGAGAGCAACAAGGTCGTCCAGACTTTGGCCTTGGATGTAATCGCAAGAATTGCTAGCGGCATGAACAAGGCATTTGACAAGTCAGCCAAGATGTTCCTGGCGCCAATGTGCGCGATACTCGCCGACGCCAAAGCCACAGTGCGAGATCCAGCTCTCGCGACCCTGACAGTCATCCACGACGAGTGTGGGCTCGACTGCATGATATCGTCCCTTGCCGCTGCAATGGAGACGTCCAACCCAATCCAGCGACAAGAATTGGCAACGTGGTTCGCGACCCGCTTAACTGGAGGGACAAGCAGCGATCTCTCTCCGCTGATTGCCCCAACCATTTCCTGCCTCGAAGACAAGAGTCCAGATGTTCGCAAAGCTGCACAACGTCTGCTGCCACTCATAGTCGCAAACACAGGCGCCCAGCGCGTGATGGATCACGCAAGCGTTCTTCGTCCCGCATCGCGCAGTGTGGTCGTGCCTCTAATCGATGCAGCGCGTATCAGCGCCCAGTCACTGCGCTCGTCCTCTCCACAGGAGGGCTTGGCGTCAATAGCCGTAGTCAAAACTTCGAGCACCACCAGTGCAGCTAGTAGCACTGGCAAGATATCTTTGGTTGACGAAGCCGGCCCTTCAAGACCTGCTAGTCGAACGTTGCCTTTGGCCGGGCGTTCATTGAAGCCAGTGCCCGGTCTACCGCCTCCTCCTTCAGCCGACCGTATCTCCAGCGCAGAACCCCAGAGCGTCTCAGCGTCAGCTCGCAAGCCTACGCTGCAACGGCCATTCGCAGCAATTAGTCCCGTGGCGTCGCCACGCAAAACCGACGCCACGCAGCCGAAAGAAGGCGATGGCCCCTTCCTGTCAGGCAGTGACAAGGCGAAGCAGCTAAGGAGCACACGAGAAACAGGCCCTCTCAAATGGATAGTCGAGGGCTCAGCTCGGCAGGATCAATTGGATTATCTCCAGCAACAGATGACCCCGTACGCCTCATCGGCGTTTCTCTCACTTGCTTTCAGCAAGGATCACCATGCCGAACGAGACTATGCTTCTGCATTGGACATGCTCGTGGCCATCGCAGATCGATGCCGGGATACGACTGTTGGCAATCAAATTGCCCCATCGGACGAACGATCACTTCTATTCGCGAATGCGGACCTCGTGCTGAAGTACGTTTCGGTGAGGCTCGGTGAGGCAGCCACCACTTCATCTCTCAAAGCGCTAGAGGTCCTTCAAGCCCTATTTGCAGTCGTTCTGGAGATTAATCAGTACCTGTCGGATTACGAGGCTGCTATCATCCTGCCGAGTCTAGTTCAAAAGGTTCGAAAGGGTGTCTTTGTCATGTCAACCTGCTTTACTGAGATAAAAGTCTTGTCACAGCTCGGAGATGGCAAAGAGGCAATCAGGACACGTGTCCGAACGCTGTTACGAACTATGGGAAGCATCTACCCCTCCAGCAAGGTGTTCTCGACACTGCTGGACATTGGCGGTAAAGCCAAAAATGCCCGCGTGAGGGTAGAAACCGCCGAAGAATTGGGTAGCCTCATTCATCGACACGGGCTGGGCGTCTGTCAGCCTTCCAAAGCTCTTCGCGAGATCGCAAGCCTCATATCGGATCGCGATCCCGCTTGCCGATCAGCAGCACTTGATGCACTGGCGGAGGCTTACGCTCTAATCGGAAACGACATCTTCGGCTACATTGGCGAGCTCCCCGCCAAGGAGAATACTCTGCTTGAGGAACGCCTGAAACGGACCGCTACGGTCACGCATGAAGGCCCAGGTGGACTTCAGCAAGACAAGGCAGCTCCCACAACGCCCAGTCGGACCTCGAGCCGACAGTCGATATCTCGGCCAGGCTCACGGAATGCTACCATTACTACCACTAAACCAGGATCATCACGTCTACCTGCAGCAGCCGGCAGCAGCCGCCGAGCATCGGCTCTACCCGGTCCCACATCCCACCTTCGTCAGTCTCTGCTGGCCGATACCGATAGACTCGCCTTCAAAGACGCGGACACTGTTCATGCAGTCAACCATCTCAATCCATCTACGTACCTCGAGGATCCTGCCACATCTAGTCTTGGATACGCTTCAATTGTGACGACGGACGTCTCCGAAAGCGTCAACGCCCTCAAGGTCGTGCAAAAACGTCTTCATCAACCGCAAGACTTGATGGAGAGTGCCAATGAGCTCATAGACGCTATCACGGCCCAAATGACGTTTGCATTCGAAGGATTGAATGCCTCGACGCCCCAGGGGACGCTGCGCCTATGCAAGCATCTCATGCAGACGTTGTCAGCCTTCTTCGATGACAGGAATTTAAGCATTACCGTCGGACGCGACTCATTGGTCAATCTCCTCGCAGAGTTAACCAAACGTCTCCTTGAGACAGCCGACAGCGGCGCTTCGGAAGCAATCACAAGTCTATCGAAGGTCCTCAATATGGTTCTCATACGAATATTTCACAATTCTGACAGCAGTAGCTGCTTTGGGTCAGTGGTTTCCAATGCTGCTTGATCCTTACGTGAGAGCTGCATCACTGAAGCATCGGCTATAGCTCCTTGTTCATACTTTTAAGAGATGCGACTTTGAATCTGCGCGAGCTCGACGGTATAGCTCTGACTCGTCAAGCAAAGTATGCTGAACTCATCATGAAGGTGAGCAGCGAAAGGTTTGCGGTGTCACAGAACGTGCGATGGCTTAAGCAATGTGCTCTCCAATGGATGCAGTGTCTCTGGAAGATCTCCAAATCCGTCAAGGAATCCCTCGAAGATCAGACCTTGGATCCAAGGCAAGTGTTACTGGATATTGATCGCTTTCTCCAGGTCGTACCGCCTGCCGAATGGCGGCGACGTGCCAGCGACTCAGTCCCGTTGGGTGACATGCCCTTGCGAACGATCAAGACCATCTTACAGCAAGTCGTTGCGACGTACGCTGAAACCGTATACGATCAGCTTACACTCATCGACCGCCCCGAGAGCTCCTTTGTCTATCAATACTTGTATCGCCTTCTAAACAACGCTCGGTCGATTCCTACGGCTTCCAGCGGTTCGCGGCCCCTTTCGACTCACAGTGCCGTCGAAGCCAAGACGAGCGCTCAAAATGGCATCCACGCAGGTGCTGGATCTGGTGGGCCTGCAAGCGCCGCCGTATCACCCGGGCGGTCAGCAGACATTGAGACAAATCTGGCCCTCAAAGACATCTTCGACAAGATTGGGAATGCTCAAGAGTCGAAAAACGGAATTGCAGAGCTATACGCATTCCAAAAAGAACATCCTGAGTGAGGAAATGTGCAATCATGTCGGGAATCTGCTCCCTGGCTGATGCCGTAGCGCTGCAGGGCACAAGCACGTGTCAACACCTGGATCGCGCAGACTGGTTCGTTTTTCCAGTCTTACCTCCGACGTGCCCTGTCAAATCTGGCCATTGAGGACAACGAGAAGACTGCTGCCGCGAATGCGAGGAATACAGCCGCTACCTCGTCCACAAGCATTACCTCTCCGCCCAGGTCATCGGAGCGTGTATCAGAAGGATACCTGCACGACATAATTTCGCCCTCGCAACGCCAAGAGTTCACTGACCGTGCAGTTGATAGAACGTCATCCCCGCGCAGCTCTGCTCGCACGAGCATGGCAGGAAGTGCGCAGCATGATGAGAAGCTGGACACCCTGAAGCAGATGTTTGGCATTCACGGGCGGCCACTAAGCCCACGGGAAGTAGAGACATGAGTGTAGACCACTGTTTACAAAACGTGCCATGCCCATGGGTCGTGTTGTTGTACTATGTCATGCGGGAAGGGCAGTGAAACAATGTACAAATTACGGCGTAAAGACCTAGTGGAATTCGTAACAGGAGGCCAGAGCCCGTCGCCGATGGCTATAGGCTTCAAGCGAGGAGAGCTCTCCTTCTGCACATCATCGCCTTCACTTTCGAAATGGAAGGCTGAGCGGGGCTTGTCACCATCCAGCCTACATGGGCGACCTCAGACCCTTACGTGGCCGCGTAGAAGTCCTGGCAGCGCATCCAATCCTCGTGTATAGAGGAGCTTAGGAAGTAAGATGACGCACAAACCGCAACCAACACGGCGTCCACAGGCTACATCGCATTTCAAGGACCATCAATCACTACACAATCCCGAGCTGGCGGCGATGTACTGACGAGCTATGAATGTAGTAACGAGCTATGAGAAGATTGAAACACCTAGACGAAGTTGGCGCACAGACTCAACGTTTTGTATTTCCGGTTTGAAGCATGACACTCCGCTGTGCACCCTGGGTCAGCAAAAATGGCTGCGTTAGGCATTTGCTAATGATAGCTGCACATCGTACTGCCTTCAAAGCGGCATGCCTGATAACATTACGCCATAGCCAGCAGGTCGAGGCAAGTGAATGCCAAATTGGCATATGCAGGCAAATCCAATGGCACTATTTTAAGCAAAGAGTACGGACGGACACTGCGCTCAAAGGGACACTGAATTCTTAACAAATTCCTCTGCACACAGTTGTTCGCAATGCATTACATTGTGTTGCCTGCGCCGTTTTGAGCGATGCATAGCTTCGCGCTGTGGGGTAGGCACGCTTTTGGAAGACGTTATCTACGTATCATCACGGCTGGGTGAGATATTGGCCTTACCTCCTTTCTGAATTGCATGATGATGATCTTGCAAATGACGCCGCCGTATGGACCAGTGTACTCTAGTCCCCGCTGGAACAAAGACTGCGTTGCACTTTGTGCACAACAAGTGATACTGATACTGTGACCGGTCTATCTAGGAGATGTACGCCGTGAGAGGAAGTCTCGTTCTAAGCAGAGCAATTGGAAGCAAGCCGACGAAAGCAGCGACGCGATTATACGCATCAGCAAATGCTTCGCCCGCTGTTGTTTGCAGTGCCTGGGGCTTTTCTATCAAGATAGTTTGAATAGGCACGATGACTTCTGTTTACATTTTTGTGTAATTTCAAGATGACCAAAGCAAGTATGGCTCGTATGTTTCCGAAAGACCAGACTGCCGATTTGGTCGGCCTGAATTAGATTGAATATGTCTCCGACCCAAGATACGCAGGCTTCCGCATTAATGTTGAGTGCTGTTGACCCTGCAAAGGAAGTGATGAGGCTGACCGTATTTCGGACAGCTGTTAGCGAGACTTCCATAGTCGAGTATTTCCGAAGCAAGAAGCTTTGTATTGCCTTTCGATTATCTGATCGAGTGATGCCGGCCTCGTGCGACGCTTGCAGGTCCTGAAAAGCAGGGCACATCCAAACTGCCTCCAGGTATAGTCAGCCCCCTTGCATTTTGCAGGCGACTAAGCGAGACGTGACGCCGAGAGCGCTCGCTAATTCAGTGACAACTCAATTTCCTCCAACTTCCCAACGGCTATTTTTAACTGAACATTTGTTGGTCAAACGGCAAAGAACCAACTCAACGTGCGGTCGCGAGCTCGACAGATAGTCGAGATCATCAGCTGACACGACGGCTTCGCGAGAATCATTCCTCGCCGAACTAGCCGGGAACAGTCCTGATTCCGTGCACGCTGCAATGTTTTCAAACAATATCCTGCTCTGACACTCATTACATGCAAACGTTGCCTAGAGAAGGCGACAGACCCTAGAGAAGGCGACAGACACTTGTTACGTAAGTAGAAGTCAGAAAGCTTCCAGTCTACCTACGATCCCAGCTAACAAAAGAATGACGCACGGTAAATGATGTTTGGCTCACCTAAGGATACCCAAGGTTTGTGGTGACATGACGAGCTCTGTCCGACATCGAATGTTATCAGCGTCAAAAGGCTGCTCATCATTCGACGTTTGGTGTAAAGGTACACATCTTACAGCAAAATTACGAGGATGCTGTAGCTTGGTTTCATTTGGCAGTATCTGGCTCCTGAATTGATTTGCAATACAACAACCCGGACAACATGTAGCTAATACTCCCAGTTACTGTGTTCCCTGTCAGTTCCCTCCTACGAACCATATCAGGGTTTTGCTCTGCTTTGGCCGCTTTGACGCTGTCTTAACTACTATAGACTGACTCATCAACAATCCGACCGCTCGCCAAACACGTGTCTTGGCTAGTCATGGACAATACTCTACGAATGCTTGGTCTGCAGCAGTCCAAGACATCGTCTTGGACATCGGGCAGTCATCCCTCATTATGCACCGGCTTCTATCTATTCTGAGGGTGGTGGACAGACTGAAAGGGGGAATCAGAGAACACAGAATGTGTGGATTTGGGAGTATTAGCTGAATGTTGTGCCTCAAATTGATGCAGATGCAAGATACAAGAAGATAGAACTATGCTACAACATCCTACTCGCTCTCATCCTCCTCAACCTCAACAATCTCATCCTCCTCAACCTCAACAATCTGTTCGTCCGTCGACGGTCCCGTTCCGGTAGCTGTCCTACTAGGCCTTGGCCTCGAGACACCAAGGTCACTACCTTCTGACTAGATAGTCCATCTTCAGCTGCGGACTTCCTGGAGAATCACTAAAGAGTCTGTCTCAAACAGCCGCGTCAAACAGTCTTGGCAAGACTTTCATACCGGCAAGCGGTTGACACAGAAAATTGCTTGCTAGCAACTTGCAAGGCAAAGGTTACTGTACTGTCCACACATCTATTCATGCTGGTGGCGAAAGCCAGTCTCCATTGCTGAATGCTGTGTCTCCGCACAAGATGTCTGAAACAAGTCCGAATTGCAGAGACATAGGCTCTTTCACACGGCAGAGATGCACTCTTACATTCACGACGTCAAAATTACATCTGCACCGATTTGAGCCACTCGAGAGGCGATGCCACAAGTTGAGCTTGTCTCATACCGTGAAAGCAAACATTTAGCATACTCTTGTGACCTGCTTGACCCGTACATATCATGGGCGAGATCTCCACGGACGGTGGCTGTATCACCGCCTCTCAGCGCTGCATTGCTTTGTTGTGTCCGAAGCCTATTATCGCGAAAGATGTAGAAAAGCATCGGAGCTGGCGATCCAACAGACTATTAAGAATCAGAGCGGTAGCTTGGAGGCCAGACCATGCATATATCACGACCAGACAGTCAGGTGACCGTGACAGCATGGGAAGCGGCCAGCGCTCAAGCCAGCAGGCGTCACTTTAAGCAGCGTGGTATCTTCTTTGATACGGGTTGCCAGGCGTCGTGGCGTCACGGTTACAACCCTGTGCTTTCGCTTCCACTGTCGGTCCAGACTGTCAGTGCAGGCTGTCAATTGAAGCGGCCAGAGGACAATCCATCAATGTACGTAGAACCCTTGAGGTACACCATGTCTGTATTACGATGTGACCAGCGATGTGACCAGACAACCGCCCATGAACGCGGAGTAAATCTAGCTGCCAGAATTCTGGAGGAACCATGTCGGCGGGCCTCTTGAAGAAGTCTAATTATACTATAACAAGGCGCAGATAGCTAGAAACTCTGACCACGAGCTGCATTATACTGTCCGAAAGTTTTACCTTCCCTCGTTGAACAATCGGATTGTGCTGAGCAGAAGGCAGGGCTTCCGCCTTGTTACGTAGGAAAACGTGCAGCACTGACGACAGCCGCATGTCGCAAGTGCTACTTTGCTTCTTTAGCCACGAAGCGTTCAACAACGCAAGGATACTTTGAAGACCTGTATCTCAGCCGGAATTTGCGGCGCCGTAATATTCATTTTGGCAGTCGTCGTCGTAAAGCTGTGTCTCTAACCAGAGGACACCTGGCCCATCATAAAGGCTTCCGATGAATGCTTCCAAGCCGGACTGGGCCTCCGAGCGCCTTTTGGGCTAGAAATGGAGGATTTAAAGAACGGACAAGCAACGTCCGCCAGATTTTGATGACAAAGGCCTCCAGCCAGGGACCGGATTTTTTGCGCAAATTCTTAAAAGCTGTCCAACAAGAGAACGCGGCCACCGTTCTTTCTGACTTTTCTGACTTTGCCCGACCTTATCCAGTGTACAACCAGCTGTGTTCTCTTGCCTTCTCAACAGCTCAGCACCATAGCATAAGCGATTCACCCTTTAGCCCGTAGGACCTCGGTGGATTTACCCCTTACGTTGTGCAGCACCTCAGCGGGACTGCTTCGACTCCAAGGGTTCTAGTATTGCGTGAGTAGGGTGCTTTCCGAGAAGCAGGCAGACACAGTCGCGCTTCGCCTCTTTTACCGTTCTACCGTCCGCCACAACCGAGCTCACCTTTCCACTTTTACTGCCTTTAACTCTCACAGATACAGAAGATGATGTGATAAGCAACCAAACCTCGTATTAATGTTGTAATGTTGTATAGACGCCTATAGCCTGTCTATCTCAGTATTCTTGCGTTCAATCTTATACTACAAACCTAATGTTGGCACCATGCACAGGTCTGAACCGCGCGCGGAGCCTGAGTTTTCTTCATTGACAGTCATTAGATCAGCCCGGGACCCCGGACGAGATAAAAAATTTTAAGGGGATTTGTTCGAGTGTGTGGTCCATCGTGTCATGTACAAGAGAAGCAGATTTGGCCGGATTTTTCATTGAGAAGCTGGTCAAGATTGCATATACACTGAGTTGTACGTCGAGGTGGCAATCATGAGGCACTGACCTGGTAACATTCATTAGAAGAACGGCCGTGCTTTGATTATGCGTGATCACTGCAGCAGTCAGGCCTGCAATGCGTCAACCCCTCTTTTGCGATCGGGTAGTTCCGAATTTTCTTGTTGGGAGGCTTCTGAACACATGCTAAACTCTGAATTGCAGAATTCTCAAGTTGCCTCCGCATTGATCAAGCAGTATCTGACAGAAGTGCCGACGGGTACGTGGCGTTAACGACATGGTGTACGGGCAGAACGTAGCTTTGTGTGTCTTACTACCAGAACACAGTCTTACCCAAGAAAGCCCGTCAGCGCGCCCTTTTCGCAGACTTGCTTTTCCAATTGCGTGACGGCGTGTCACAAAGCCGAGAACCAAGCCTGACAGTACTCGCGCCAGTTCCGTTTCTCTCGTCTTCTATTGATGTGCATCAATCAGCAGTGCCAATAGTGCGCGACGAATCTTACAGCATCGCTTTGCCCGCGCATTTTCTACGGTTCATTGAACTGGCGGTGTGAGGGGGTTCGACGTCAATGCGCCTCTTTGGCAACCAGAAAATTTTGTCAGCAAAGTGACCATCCACATTTTCATCCAACGCGCTTGTACCGAATGAGTATGCCTCCTGCCATCGCAGCCGACCTTGGTTATAACGTCAGCGCGGGCTTTCTTCTTTCTAGCCGCGAGTAAGGGAAAGGCTTGCCTCATGCGTTTTTGTTCTGTGTTCTTCAGGTGCCTTTTGCTGTTAATGGGAGCTCTTTGCCGCACGCATGGTGGCAAAGGTTGAGTGCCTTTTTGAAGGTCGGGCCTGGCTGAACAAGCCAGGGACCGACATCGTGCATGCTCTGTTGCTCGGTGCACCAGCTCCAACACCGTCCAAGTGTCGCTGTCACAAACGGCGTGCGCCTTTCGACACTCCAAGCACGCAGCGTAGCCTACGCTGCGTGCTCATGCTCGCACTCGAGTCCCTTGTAAGAGGTCTTGCTTTAACAACACGCTGACCGGGATTTTTGCGTTTGCCCAGGTCTTGCCCGAGGTCTAGCTAACAGCAGCTTCTGGCACAGGCAAGTCAGCGGTTTGTGTTCTATTGCGGCACTAGCTAACAGCAGCTTTCGGCACCCATCCTCCTGAGTCCCGTATGCTCATATTAGTGTCAATGGAGGTATTCAGTCGTCAGTTGGGGATTTTCCCCTCGGCTGCATCTGAAATGCAAAGAATTGTCAGCACAATACCACGAGCACGGACGGACGCGCTGCTTGTGGTCAACCAGGTACAGACAGTACTGCGTAAAATAGTCGACTGGTGGGACACGAGCCCGCTACAGTCCTCGCGCATTTTTGCTTGCAATGTTGGGGCTTAAGATTACACAAATATACGCAGAACCGGTGTAGCGAGCGAATGAAATCGGGTTGAGACTACCGCCGGGCACTTTGACGCTGTTTGTGAAGTTGAGAGAACATGGTTAGCCAAGCTTATCTGCATCAACGACTCGTGACCAGAGGGAAGCTTACAATGGCCATGACTGTCTGCCGCTGGTCGGGAGGCAGGAGATCTATCTGCTGCTGTGTCATGCTAAGCACTTGCTGCAGCAAAGCTTGCTGTTGTGGATTTGCAGAAGCAGGCAAGGCCGGTCCGCCAGACTGCTGGGCAGGGGGCTGCGGTGTGTTGGCTTGCGGGGGCGGCGTGCCGTAGCCTCCAGTCTGAGGCTGCATCCCGTATTGCTGATGCTGCGGCGGAGGCGCGCCTGGATAGGGTGCTTGCTGCTGAGGCGGCATTCCAGGAAAGCCGGGGCCACTGTTGGGTGGAGGTGGCCCTCCGTACCGATTCTGCGGAGGCTGTTGGTTCGAGGAAGTGCCTTGTTGGTGGGGTGGCATTGGAAAATTGCCCGGAGCCGGCGGGTAGCCCTGTTGTGGTGGTTGTAGTGGTGGCTGCCCGTGCTGTGATGCCCCGTAGGGTGGCGCTGGCGCAGCGTGCATGCCGCCGCTTTGATACGGTGGTTGTGCGGGCGGGAAAGACTGCTGAGGAGGCTGCATGGCTGGCCCACTAGCGGGACCGCCTTGGGGTGCGCCTTGCAGGTGCTGAGGACCCATAGGCGGGGGAACGTTGTTGCTGCCCGAGCTTCCGGGAACGATCATCCGTTGAAGCACAGCTGGATCCACGAGGTTGAGCATGAGCATGGCCTGGAAGAGGGCGTAGCAGAGCTGAGGGTTGAGATTGAGCAGTGCTCTTGCTTGCTCGGGAGTTGTCAGAATCAAACCCTGTCGACGAAATTAGAGACGGTGCAGGGTCGTTATTAGCTTAATGCATGGAATATGCAAGCCTTCACATATACGCGTACCTTGACTTGATGGAGGATATCGAGTAGCTGCCCTGGCTGAATGTTGGAGAGCTTGTTGTGGACCTGGTCTGCCGGATTAACGCCTGGCGGCAGAATCACGCCAGGCGGCAGAGGGGGCAAGCCAAACTTGTCTCGCGCACCTCGCTGGTCCTTTGGCATATCCTTGATGTCTGGCTGCGCAAAGTCGACGCGCAAAGCCCGACCGCGGACTTCTGCGACACCGTTGAGGTTTCTGACGGCAGAGGCGGCTGTGTCGACATCGTAGTACTCGCAGAATCCTGGAATGGACGAGTCAGATCACGCAAGGAAACGAGGCCTGTTCATGCCAGCACGAGCTACTCACCGAATCCCTTTGCCTTGTTGTTGTCTCTGTCAAAGACGTGTCTGAACGACTTGACGGGCCCTGCGACCTCGAAGACCTTTTGGACCTCTTGCTCGGTCGCGTCGTAGGGCTGGCGTTAGTGTGGTTGTGCGGGCATAGCACATGTGAGAATCAGCGAGTTTGTACACAGTCAGGCCTGCTCGTTGTCGCAACTCACAAGGTTGCCCACGAAGACGACCTTGGTCTTGCCTGCGAACTCGGCCATGGCGGGCGGCTTGCAGCGGGGCAGCGGCAGCAGCAGTGACACCAATGACAGTCCAGCCCAGACGAGTTCAGCTGTGACCGCTCTTGCTTGCTGTCGTCGTCGAGCTTGCTGCTGTTCTGTTCGTCGGGTCGGAAGAAGGCAAAGAGCGCAAGAATTGGAAGAGGCCGCTCTTGACTTTCTACCAACGCGCAATCAGCGACACCGACCTCGTGAGCGTGCAGCTCATTCGCTAGGACACACAGATGGACGTCGACGGCGCCCACGAAAAAGACGAGCCGCGCCCAGCAAAGGCACTCCGCGAGCTCGCCAGGCAGCTTCACCACGCGCGGCAGGAGGGCAGCAGCGGCGACAGCGGCGAGCATGCAGACACGCAGAACAGCACCGCAGAGGTCCTCGCTCAGGCGCTGCACCAGTTTGCGCGCGTCCGCCAACATGCGCGCCGGCTCGCAGGTGAGGCCAGGGTCTCGCGGATGGCCGTGCAAGAGACGCGGGCACGCATGGACGCCGCTTTCCTCGCGCAGCAGAACAGAAACTACGAGGTCGGCTATCTCTACCGCGAGATTGAAAAGTGCAGCGATTACGAGTGCGTGGGCTGACTGGCTGGCTGGCTGCCCATCTGACTTGACTGAAGGCTAACTTTGGGTATGTCCCTAATCCGATTCACAACACAGCTCCATCTACCAGGAACTCCCGCTCGTTGACGAGCACGAGTGGCTGCAGCTGCGACGAGAGAGCGACGACGAGCAAGGCCTGGGAGAGCCGCCAGAAGGAGAGCACCAGCGGATGGTTGCTCGACTCCGGTTCGAGGTCGCGCAGAGGCAACGGTGAGCTGGGTGCCAAGGTTTGCTGCTTTCAGACGCACCGTTTCTCACAACACGCATGCCCATTCTTTCACTCGACTATCCAACAGCGCACAGGCAGAACTGAAAGCACTCCTGGCCAGCAAGACCAAGGTCATCAAGGAGACTGAGCTGCGCAAGTCGTCTCTGGAGCAGCTCGAGGCGCAGCTGGACGAATTCATCGCTGTGAGGCTGGCGTCATGATCCTCGTATGCTTTCACCACGTCTTCGCCGACTGACCTGCTCTGTTTGTTCTTTCGCAGTCGGCAAAGGCCATTCAAGACAAGTTCTCGAAGATGTAGGAGTGGTACCAGCAGTCTTGGTTTGCACGGCAGGGAGCAACGCATGCTATGACAGACACTCATGTAGCTATACTGTATCTCTAGACATCAAAGGTCGAATTTAGGTGTAAATATATACCTTACGGTTCTCTCCACGTGTGAACTCGAGTGACCTTTCTCTCCCGTGCCAATTGACGGGGACAGCGAAGACGCGCTGCCATGCTGCTAGAACTGCAGACCAGTGCGACGTAGACTGCGACATGGCAAAGACGCGCGCCGTCTCGTCGTCGACGACTCAGCAGCAGCGTCGAGAGGCGCGCGCTGCAAGTCGCATCGAGGAGCTGCACGGCGACAACGACGACGACGACGATGAGCGAGAGCACGCGCACAGCCAGACAGGCATCCACAGCCCAACACCGCTCCGCTCTATGCTCGAGCCCGAAAAGGTCCTCCCTGCGAAAGCCGTCCACGCCCTGGCGGTGGCCTACAGCGTCCTCCTCTCGTCTGGCCGGCCCCGCTCGCTCTGGGACCTCGACGCGCTCCTCCAGCCGCTCATGCGAAGCACAGTCAAGGCCATGGCACGCCAGCTCTTTGCGCTCGTCTTCGTCGAGCTCTACTTTGGCGCCCAGCTCCGGCGGTGGCAACAAGACGCAGACCGGGCCTCGAGGGAGCTCGCAGAGGACTCGGCTGATCTGAACACCTCCGCGACGGCTGCACGCAGCGCTGACGACTCTGCATCTGCGCTGATAAAGGTACGTCCGCTCGGTTGTCCTGCTCTGCGTCCATACGACCGGATCGCTGACCAGCCGTGCATTTCTCCTCACACGGTACACCTCACAGACCATCTCGGACACCCTCTGCGCTCTCGCATGCTTTGGCACAATCATATTCGCCCTATCAATAGCTTTGAGCGCTCCAATCACTCGGTGAGCCTGGTCAACACTCTGTTCGCGATTCCGGCTCATTGATTTGGCCTGTCAAAACTCGCTCTCCAGTCTTGTCGCCGAAACCGCCCTCCTGTCACTCTTCCTCTCCCTGCTCGCGTTTGCTGCGCCGCTGTCTGTCTTTGGCTCCCCTTTCACACGTCTGTTTGGCAAGGCTTCTCAAACGTCAGAAGTAGCTGCGATCCGATTGCGCTGGCAGCGCGTGTTTGCCAGATTCGAGTGAGCAAGCATGATCGTCCATGGCATCTTTCATTACTTGCTGACGGAATGCTCAATAGTCCGCGGTCCGATGTCGAGATTGCCGTGCTTTTTCCCGCTGGCGGTGCGGTATTGGGCGCAATGGTCGGTGTCATTCCAGAGGGCCTCGACTGGGAGCGTCCGTGGCAGGTGAGGTTGCGCACCAGTTCACTGTTCCGTCCATTCGACTTATAGTGTCAATCCGATCCCAATCCCTAGAAATGGCCTGTGCCCAGCATCATAGGTTCTTTCGTTGGCTGGCTCGCAGCTCAGGCCATCGTGCTTTTCCTTTGCAGTCTTATGTGGTCCGCCCGCGGCAAGGGCAGACACCGTATTCGCGCGCACTTCGATGCTCAGGCCCAAAATCAGGAATAGCTGCGTAACACCAGTTCTCGCATGCCAAAGAGCGATCTGCAAGGCCTGTGTACCACAAGCTCGCTGTCTCCCCGCCGCCGAAGAAAGTGACTTAGGCAAAAAGAGAAAGAGGGCAAGGCGACATAAGTCTGTGTACAAAGCATGCGCGAACAGTGCGACACGACACCCAGCTGGCTGCGGCAGGTGCTTCACTCGAGCATGCCCGTCAGGCTGCGGGTAGTGCGTCAGCGTAAATTGGCGCTCAACAAAGAGGACCATCAGCTTCCATGCATCGGGGGTTGCATCGAGGGGTGGGGAACTGGGTTTCATTGCTTTTCACGGCCTCTAGAGACGCAGCGAGCGCTTGTCCAGTCTTTGACCATACACATGCTAGTGACGCTTCTGCTCCCGCCTGACCTGCTGAAGTACGGATCGTGAGTCTGGCGTCACCTGTTATAGATCGCGAGCCGAACAGGTGAAGCTGCCATAGTCCCATCAGGCCTCCGCCAAAATCGCAGCCTCCATCGCACATGCCAGTTTACTGTGGAAGAAGACTGGCAGCAGTGACTTTGGAGGACCGGCTCGGTCGACAAAGATTCCGTGCTATTCCTCGATATCATACAGCGTGTGCAAACGGTCCTTGAAATGGTCGCTGCGCCCTTCTCCTGCCAATCTCCGAAAGTAAAGCCCTGGCCAAAAACACTCTGCCTCGTCGCGTTTTCCTGGTACTCGTATAGCTATTTTCTCGTGAAGAATCTTGCATTGTTCGTATGAAGGCCACATTCGTTCCGCAGAACACGGCAACGACTCGTCCAATGACTGTACCGTTCTTGTTTCAGGCTCGATAGATGCCAAGCAACTGGCCACTTCAGCTTACGGATGCACTTCGACTTGCGGCAAGTACTCAATTGAACATTTTTCTGCACACACACCCTTCTCCCGCACAAATTGACCCGGTCAAAACCGCACGACTCCACACACTCCGAACGACAGATCTGGGACTGTATACTTGTGGCGTCGCTACTTGTCGATAGCTCCAATGATGTAGTCGTACCATTTCACATGAATTTGCAGTTCGGCCGCGCTAAGACCAAGACTCACGTCCCCTCCAACACCGACAAAATGGATCCCCGCGCCGCAGCCATGCGGACCGTTCACGGCCCAAAAGTTGAGAGGACCGGGCCGAAGTCAACTGGGCCATCGTTGAAGCAGAAATTAGACAATGCAGGTCGTACTTTAATTTGCCAGCCACGGTGTATGCCAGTGGGTGTGCCACCAGCGAGCTACGTGAAGAAGAGTGGACTGGCAAGCTGATGAACCAGCGAAACAGACAAACGACGATCGCCTGCGAGCTGGCTCTGAAGAGAGCGCAGCCAGAGGCGGTCGCGGGAGAAGAGACCGTCTGTAAGCGTCTATGATCATCAGCTGTTCCTCGTGGACACTGAAGGCGCTCGATACGCCAGGGCCAGAAGTACACTTTGAAGATCTCGTTTAGCTGCACACGCGGCCCTTTGATTTGGTCAAGGCGCAAGGGCGACCATAGTGTGAATGGCTATTACAAGGACGAGAGTGGAAGTAGGCAGGGCCCAAAGCCGTGGCCAGTCGCCTAAGTCGAGGCGTCGGTCAGCCCTGCGATGTCGCCAGCGCGGTGCTTTTCCTCGCCAGCGTTGGAGCCGAGTACTGCTACGGAACAGATTTGGTCATCGATGGAGAATATCTGTGTACCTGAGTGATGTATACATCTTGGTGTTCAGACTGAATCGCGTCCTAAACATCTTTGTAATCGGTCGAAAGACTCGTCTCTTTCCACTCGTCTACAAGCGCGAGAGCATCGATATGGAGTTGTCTGATATTTGCGTAGGAGTCCGAGCCGAGAGCAAGTCGTATCGGTAGTGCTTTGGCCGGAAAGCCATGTACTAGCTTCAACATGACTTGGGCAGCCGCATTCGGATCGCCCCGTTGTTTTTGGTCGAGCGACTCGTTGTAGTCATGCAGACTTTGTCGCAGGGACAGACTGTAACGAACGGAGAATATTATTTTAGCAGGCTGACACCGCTTACTTGAGAGGGTAGTTAAGTAGTTGACCTACTAATCTTCAATATTGCTCCCTTCTCCAGCCACGCGAACCGTGCCGCTAGACAAGACCTCTGAGTCAGATGTGGAAGGGTTCAGTAAGGAGTCTTGACATTTCAGTTCTGACAAAATTCAACGACAAATTAACCCACGAGTGCGAAAGTCGCCTGGTTCCAGCAGACATACGCCGATACCCAGCGCGCTGACCTCTTGCGACAACGCCTCTGACCAGCCTGCCCGTATATGACATTGCTCAGACAATGAAGTTGCGTTGTGAAAGCGTGCTTCAAGTTCCCACCTTCAAGCGCGAACTTGCTTGCGCAGTACAATCCGACTCCGGGTCTGCTGAATCGACCGAGGTGTGAGCTGATGTTGAGAATGAGGCCATGTCTTCGAGACCGCATCGACGGTAGACAGGCTCTCGTGAGCTTAACTGGTTGAGCCAGACGAGAGAAGCAAGGGTCCAGGAACGTCATCAGCCTCCATGCAAATCGCTCTTCAGGTCTTCATGGTGTACCTGCACCGAAAAAGTTCGTGTCAAACTGTCCCTGCTCTTCTTCGACAGATGTCTCTTCACAGACTCCCTGCTGCACATAGCCTGGGGTGTGTCGGACAGAGGATCAGGTGTGTCGATGCATGGTGTGTTGCATGTCTCACCGGCATTGTTGACCAGAACATCTATGCGACCATGTATCATCAATGCTCGGTCGACCGTCCGCGTGATGTTTTCTTGCGAGCCGGTGACATCCAGCGACATGGCGGAGGCACCTCGCTTCACGAGGCTGCCTAGACGCTTCGACGCGTCACCACGACAAGTCACAATGGCTTTATCGCCCCACGCCAGGACATCTGCCGACGCTTTCGTCAGCACCTCCTCTCCTTGCTAGCTGTGTCGAGCATCTTCCACACTTTCGGCCAGGCTCTGCCCGAGACCGGATGAACAGCCGCTGATAAGCCAGACCTTGGTAGTTCTGTCACCGCTTTCGTTACGCGAGTGGCCCATTGGTGGTCCCTGAAGATGTGTTAGTATGCAGGCAGGAAGTTCAGCTACGGTACGATTAAGACAGCAAGAAGAGAAGCCTCCATATCACTGCAGACTGCTAGTGACCGGAAGTCCGCAATCTCCGCTGACCGGAAGATGGAGAACGACGAAACCCGCTGAAGCGAGGCAGCGTGGTGGTGAAGCGCTGCGCTTGCGCTGTGACCTACAACGACACCTTGAAGCAGCCTCTTCCCACGGTCAGCACACAGCAGCATCGGCCAGACATGCCATGCCGCACAAGGTCTTCCTAATCGGAGCAACTTGAACTGGATACATTGCTCGTTCGCGAATCGCAGATTCGAGAACTATGCCAGCAGCTGATACTGACCATATTGCTCTTGTGTTCATGATTTTCTCAGGCTGGCTCTGTCTTGTATGCTCTTCTCCGTCGTCGAGATGCTGCAGAGCTCGAGATTGTAGTGTGAATGGCTACTACACGGCCGAGAACGGACAGTATGTCGAGCCCGAAGCCATTGCCAGTCGCCTGTGCCGATGAAGCTGATCCAGCCGTTTCCGTTTTGCGCACTGGCAGCTACGTGTTGGATGGCAGCCCAGCCTCGAGCACTTTTCCGACTCTGTCCCGCGACGAAATTGCTCCCTGCAGACAAAAACCGCAAAGAGCAGAGCGACCAGGGCTCCGAAACTGCTGACGACGAAGTTTGAAATGGAAGGCTAGCGTATCGCGGTGCCCAGCTATTCAGGCGCGTAGTGAACGACTGGTCAGGGCAATGAAGTGCAGCTCCAACACTGGCAGCAATGTGGGTGCGCCATCTCATCGTGGAACAGTAGATTTCACAGATCGACAGAACAGGTTACGACTGACTGCTAGCATCTGTACTGGCTGGGCTAAGCAGCGCTTGCGACTTTCACTGTACAAGAGGCGGACATGGCAGTGAGCTAGAGGTTATAGACAGAGGTTGACGGAAGGTCTCGCATTAATTGCAGCGGTCCGGCGGATATCCACACAGGCTCCCTGGCTGGCGTGATCGTGGATGCATGCGCGGTCGAGCACTAGCATACGCTCGCAAAGCCACCTGGGGAGGTGCAGGTGCCAAGTGAGTTGACGAGACCAGGCAGTGGTTCGAGGGCGTTGAAATTGCTCATACAGTAGCTTTATACAGTCATCTTCTCGCAAAGGTTCTGAACCTTGCTTGCTTGCTTGCTGGCTTAATCAAAGTTGTCTGATTATGCGACTGTCACTCACTTCCTGGTCAGGTCCTCAACAGGCAAAAATGACGTACCTTGGTCCAACGAAGAGCGTCTTCCGAGTCCCTATCAGTCGTCACAGCGTACGGTCAGCTCGATATCAGGCTGGCAGACAACCAACTTACGCTGCCACCGGAACTGCCTCTCAGTGGGCCGCGGAAAGTACTGCCAGACCCGCCAGACAGAGGAGGTAAGGTCTCTGGAAGCTCCATCGGTGGTGGTGGACGAGAGCCGAGGATTGAACTGTGGTACACTGGCGACCAGCCCCTGTATCTGAAAGGCGGGTTACCGTTACTGCCGCCTGGGAATGCGTCCCAGGCGCCTGACTGCGAGAGAGGCGGAAGCTCGCCCGGCAACGGGGGCAAGGGGATCGTGGGAGGAGGTCCAATTCCAGAGTCGAGTCCCCGAGCTCTCCGTCCGCGGGACGGCTCGTGAGGAGGTGGTTGATCCGTCTAGCAAGAATCAAATGTGAGCCCAAGCAGCTCCGAGTCATGCGGATACTTGCACATCTTGTGTACGTTCGGAGCTCACCAATCCGTCAATCGACAACCTCCTGGAGAGTCTGGGGGCGGATCGTCGCGCTTCAAGACGGCTGCCATAGTCCTCATCTTCGCTTGCATCGTTGAGTGGTGGAATTGGTCGATTGCCGCTCCCAGGTATTCCGTCGCCAGTCAGGCCAGCAGATGACAAGGTGCGATTCTCTAAAGGCCCGCCAATACCTGTGCCAAGCTGTGCACCTCTATCGAGGGAAGGCAGGCGGCGCAAACTTCCTCTCGAGGAGCTTCCAATTCCACCACCCAAGCCGCCTGTAAGGTCCATGTCGTCTAGGGGCCCGCTGAGACTGCTACCGAGACCGCTTCCGAGACCGCTTCCGAGGCCACTCCTTCTCTGTCGTCGACTTTCGCTGGCCGGAGACAAACCGGTCCTCGTTGGTGCATCGGCACCTGATCTTGGTCGCCTGCCTCGGCCAGTCTCTTCGTTGTCCCCCATCGTGAGAGGGCTTTCGTCGTCGCTACCAAGAGCGTTCTCGAGATCGAAATCATCTAAGGGACGGGGGCGGAACATGGTCAAATACTATCAAGAACCGCTAACAGCCCTTGAGGGAAATCTAACCACCCACCACTGCCGCCATCTTGCTCATTGACCGGACTATTCAGCCACGCATTGCGCTGTCCTACAAGGCAAACCGAAGAATTCCAGCGCTGGGCCTGCGTCTCAACGTGAAAGAGCGCCCACCTCCGCGGTCTTGGCTCGTCATCTGCAAGGGTCTGCTGGGTGAATTGTCACTGAAGCCGGGGAACGAGTCTCGAGGACGAGTAGCAGTCAAGCCACCGACAATTGGGGGACCCAAATCGCTTGGACGAAGGGGAGGTAAGCCTGAACTCCTGTTACGACCACCGCCAGGGAAATCATCGTCTAGTGCCAAGGGATCGGAGGCTCGTCGAGACCCTGTAAGAGAAGGCAACGGAGGGAGGCCTCCACTGTTTGCTCCGACGCTGTCTGCGCTTGAGGCGGCGGGGCGAGTAAGTCGAGGATACACAGCGGGACCGCCAAGACTGTAGGGAGCCCTGATGCGCGGTCGCTCCGGTTCCTGGGGTGGATCCCAGCGGGAAAAGTCACTGGCTGGATCGCGCTGGTGTTGCAAGCGCGGCAGGCCCTGCAAGGCAGGCGGCGTGTACGTTACTCCCAAAAACGAGCTCAAGTCGGGTCCACGGCTTGTCTGGTTCCCTTGTCGCGTCACCCCTGGCAGGGGTCTGCCGCCAACGGTGTCCGGGTTGGTATCGAGAGTTAGCGGTGGTAGACTCAGCGGAGGCAGAGCAGAGCCTGACCCGCTCCTGCTCGAAAAGGGAGAGTCTCGAGGACGACTCGCCGAGAGATTAGAGATGCTGGGGCCGGGTCCAGGCAGATCGCGGCGAGCGAATGGATCGGCGATTGATGCGGACGATGACAAGCCACTCGTTCCCAAACCGCTGCTGAGCGTGTTGCGTGATCTGCGAGGTCTACCATTGCCTGTGCCATTGATGGGAGGGGGAGGAGCTGGTCTTGTGGGTTGAAAACTGTCAAACCATCCTGGCGGACGTGCATAGCGAGGGTCTCCCGACAAGAGCGAATTAGAAACGGGCGCTGGGATGCCGGAGCTGCTGAGTCCACTTGGGTGGGCTGCTTGAGTGCGGGAACTGTTCGAGCTTGTATTTCGACTGCTAGAGGATCCAGAGAGAGGCAGAAGCGGTGGAAGGTCGAAAGGATCCATTACTGGGAAAGTGGGTCTCCTTGCTCTGCCTGAAGAAGGGACAGACGAGGAGAAGCAGGAATCACGAACATGCACATGTCAGCGACAGCTCGACACCAGAATCAGGAATGGCCAGTCGGCTAATCAAGTCGAGTGCTTACTGGGCAAGCACGGACGGTGTTGCTGCTTTGCCAAGAAAGACAACTTCGAAGATCACCAACTGCGAATGAATTGAAGGGTATTTCGGCGCGTCAGACGAGTTTACTAACTTCCGTAAAGGAGGGCTGCTGCTCACCTACACAAAGAATGGGCGACTTGACTAAACGTCTCGATGGCGCGTTTGACGATACTTGGTGGCTCACGGATTCAGCTTATCCGCTTCCTACAGCAAAAGCATAAGCCTACATGCGACTTACAGCGCGGAACGGGCTGGCCCGTGAAGCTGGACGAGTCCTGGAAGTTGCAATGTGGATGCCAGAGTAGTGGAGAGTGTGCAGACAGAAGATGGCGTCGACAAAAGATCTCTGACCCCCTTGGGATATGAGCTCAGAGCGAAGAGGCAGCAGAATACCGTGGTGTAATCTGCGCTGAAAAGGTGCGAAGCGGGGGAAAGACCACATAACGAGGTCACATCAGACTAGCGAAGATTAGGTCTGAGGGCAGTTGCGTACCTCCCGAGACACACCGGGCTAGTGCTCTTCTGACAACCGGTATGAGAAAGTCCAACGCTATCATACGACTAGAGTCGACCGTTGCATCGGGTCCGTCTCACGGTCTAACGGTCGAACAGAGTTTCAAGAGTCAGTCACAAGCTGTTTGACGCGTGCGTGAAGCAGTGAATGGGTGCGATGAAGTGACACACCTGTTTTTGAGGGATGTCTTGGATGACCGAGAGCTGGCTAGCTGCAGAGGATGTGTCGAATTGGAGGCGTTGCGGAGCAAGCAAGGGGTAGAAGCAAAGCTCGAGAGTGACGGAAGAATGTTCTTTCGTTGTGCCGTCGTCGTGTCGACAGAAAGGTGGTTGGCTGGAATGCGCGGAAAAGAGGTGAGATTGAGAAAGGAACGGAAGATGAGGAGAAGGGAGAAGAAGTGAGGTGGAGCCCCTTGAAGCACCTGTGAGAAGCTGTGAGACGGTTTCCACGCGTTTAGCACATGTCCAAGGGTCGTGACCTCTTGCCACGGGACGAGCGCATCCAACGGCTGCGACCTACCGTATGGCACTGCCTGAATGACAGCGGCGATGACGGAAGCCCAGGTTGGCCTAGAGCGTGTGTTTGACGAGTATTGCCGGGCAATGGGTGGGCTGTCAGCTCTGCCAGTGACTGATCTTTCAGTTGAGGCGACTCTGGAGCGCAGACAGACTGTATAGCTCACCGGCTCGACTCGTTATTCACTTTGTGTTGTCGTACAAAAGTACTGACACTCCACCGATAGAGGAATCTGGCGAGTAATCATCTCTGCTGTCAATGAGAGTGGAGCGGCTAGAAGATGTCCGAGTGCGTTCAACATTGTTGTTTTTCGTAGAGTTGTACTCACCCCTGTCAAGGTCGTGTAATCTTGACCGACGGTCCAACAGGGGACAGTCTGATCTTCCTTCCGGGATATCCCGTCAGCTGCAAGGCAGAGCAGCAGCTCTACAAACTGCCGCTCTTGTCGAGCAAAGCGCCCCGAGGAGCCCCGCAGATGTCAGTTCGGGCGTCAAACATGGCCAGGGCAAGCCAAGGTTTGAGCCGGATCGCACAACGGTCAGCGATGACGACTGCTGTCCAAACTTCAGTGTGTGCGTGGACGTGTGCGCGTGCGTGTCTGTGCAGCACGGTGCACGTTCTTGAGGGACCATGACAGAGGAGAGGAAGAGTCCGGCAATACCCCGTGGGGGGTCAAGTTTGCAATGTGAGGACGCAGAGTCAGTAGGAAGAGAAAGAAAGGCACAAAAATGACGTCCGAGGTGGAGGATGAACGCAGTTCAAGGGCAAGAGATGGAGCCTGGGGAGACAATGCGTGCACCACTTGGAGTGGAGGGACGAGACGCTGTGCAGCATCTGGAAGAGCATGCGCACAGGTCAGGTCATCACATTTGATGGCCTTTTTCCAATTCAATCTGCCTCACTGTTCGTCACTTGCGTGTGGGCGGTCTTTTTGCAAGTAGAGCAGTGTGGCACTTGCGCGACATTTCACGGCAGGGCGGAGCATGCGTCGCGGCGGGGCGAGAGGAGGACCAGCCATGTCAGAGATGGCTGATGCTGACGCTGAGAATGCCGCAGTCGAGGAAGGTCGATGTTGTGGGGTGTTGGATAAGATCCGTCCTCTAATAAGTGACTCAGGGTCGCACGTGCAGCTGGAGTCTGCAGGCAAGACCATGCATCGCAAGGAACGAGTCTGGATGAGTGCTAGCGAAAGATAGGCATACAGGACTGTCCTGTATGACTAATAACAAGTGTCAGCCAGCTCCATAGCGACGCTTGCACGTTTAGCAGGGTCGTCACTGGGATGACGTTGGCATGGGAGTCACGCACAATGTGGATGAGTGCAGCAAAAGACCTGGGATGAAAGTGGCTTGCTGAATGATTTAATGGTGCATGCTACACATCACCGACGAATACACACACCTTCGTCACCTCGATGCCCCCAGTCTGGAATGAAATGACGCACACCCTGAAAGAGCTGAAAGGTTGAGGGCGAGGACGAGCGCTCCTCTGCTTCTCACCGTCCCGCGGCGACGTCGCAGCAGGGGTGCAAGGCAAGGCTCGGCTCACAGCACCGGGTGCACGCGAGTCGTACGTGGCTTTCCAACCGCACCTCGCTCTCCAGGCCCGTCTGTCGACGCCGTTCCTGCAGTTCCCTGGCAGCACGCAGATTTGCGCAATCCTGGAAAGGACCATCGAGCAAGGACAGCAAAGACAGCAAGGACAGCAAGGACAGCATGTCGGGCACATCCACTCCAGTCGGACGTCAGGGCGAGAACCGCGGCGGCACGACGCCTACCCAGGAGCTCGCACAGTTCTCAATCTCTGGCACACAGGAATCATTGTCTGAAAGGCGTGGCTCCGACAGTTTGAGCATCGGGATACCATCTGCAGCAGGTGGTGCGAGTGCTGGAGGAGCCGCTGCTGGTGCTGGCTCTGATGCCGCCGCGCTACCTCGCTCCAATCGCCCTTCTTTGGGTGCCATCGCCTCGCTCAACGCTGCCCAAGCCGCTGGAAAGGAAATGGGAGGCATTACCACGCCGAAAGCTGGAGCGAGCCTCGACACGCCGAATGCGCTGGGATTGAAGCGCGGCTCGAACCAGCCCGCCAGCTCCTTGCCCATGTCTGCCGTCGTCGACGATGACGAAGACGACGAGGAAACCTCGGACGGCGGCGACCAGGGCGACGACGAAGACGACCGCAAGCAGCGCCGACAGCAAGCAGAGCGAGAGGCCAGCTCGGCGTCGTCGACGGCGTCAAGTGTCTCGTCGCATGGGACCGCCCACGCCGGCCATCACGGCCACCATCACGCTCAAGGCCAGCAGCACACGCAGCATGGGCGCCCGTACACCTCAATCCCAGCTCACGAACGAGGCCGCACATCCAACACACACGACTGGGAGCTCCATCACGCCCAGCCTATGCACTCGCGGCCCCGCCAGCACGAGCGCACCTCGACCGCCTCGTCCATTGCCTCGACTGGCCGCAAGGAGCGCGAGAACATGAAGCCATTCCCGACGCCTGGCACAAAGACGCCTGGTCAGCACCAGAAGAATGGTGCGTACAGCACTGCAAGTACGAATGGCCAGCATCACCCTTCAAAAGACGCCGAGCACGATCCCTTTGATGACATTCAGTCTTTTGAGGAAACGCGGCTGCAAGAGGCAAGAAACAAGACGAGGCACTGGAAGCGATGGGGTCCGTATCTGTCCGAGAGGCAGTGGGTGCGTACATTGTCACTCGTTCTGCCATGCTACTCTCCATCTGACATGCTGCACCTTCGCAGGCTACCGTCCGCGAAGACTACTCTGCCAACGGCGACGCCTGGACGCACTTCCCGCACGAACACGCACGCTCTCGCGCGTACCGATGGGGCGAAGACGGCCTGGGAGGAGTATCTGACAATCACCAGCGCCTCTGCTTTGGCCTTGCGCTCTGGAATGGCGAAGACCCCATCCTCAAGGAGCGCCTCTTTGGCGTCACCGGGCACCAGGGCAACCACGGCGAGGACGTGAAAGAGCTCTACTACTACCTCGACTCGACGCCCACGCACTCGTACATGAAGTACCTGTACAAGTACCCGCAGCGCCGCTTTCCCTACGAGAAGCTCGTCGACGAGTCCACCCAACGCTCCCGCGACGTCGTCGAGTTTGAGATCACAGACACGGACGCCTTCGAGGACGACCGCTACTGGGACATCTTTGTCGAGTATGCCAAGGACGAAGACAACGAAAATGGCATGTCAGTCCGCATCACCGCCTACAATCGCGGTCCCGAGGCTGCGGACCTGCACATCATCCCCCAGCTCTGGTTCCGCAACACGTGGTCATGGCCAAAAGAGCGCCCGACAGGAAAAGAGATGCCCAACATGAAGGCAGTCTCGGAGACGACGGTTCAGCTTGACCACCCAACGCTCGGACGCTACTACTGCCACATGAACGAGTCCCCAGGCCCGATTGAGCCCATCAAGCGCGGCCAACGCAGTCAAGGACCGCCCCAGCCCATCATTGTCGACGAAAGCGTCGTCCCAGAACTCATGTTCACCAACAACGACACCAACTTCCACCGCCTGTACGGCGGCAACAATGTGACGCCCTTTTGCAAGGATGGCTTCCACGACCACATCATCAAAAGCCACCGCCCCCCTCTGCCGAAGGAAGAACAACCAGAACAGGAGGAAGGCAAAGCGCCCCTGCTTGAGGACAACGGCGCAAGCCCAAAGAAGCTCGCCGTGCATCTTGCAGACTCTGCTCAGGTCGATCCCAAAAAGGTCCGCCCAGATGACGACTCCACCCCTCCCGCTTCGATACCCTCGACGCCCAAACCAGAAACGGCCTATTTCAATCCACAAAAGCCCACGCCCAAATGGCCCGATTTCATCAATCCAGACAAGGAGGGAACCAAGTTTGGCGCGCACTATACCTTTTCGCAGGTCCCGCCCAACGGCGGCTGCTGTGTCGTCCGCCTGAAGCTTACCACCAAGAACGAGCACGAAGACGAGGCGTGTCTCGATGAGGAGCTGTTTGACGACACCATCCAGGAGCGCCGACTCGATGCTGATGAGTTTTACGCTCGCTTCAACTCAGGCGCCATCAGTGACGACCTGAGAAACATCATGCGCCAGGCACTCGCAGGCATGCTCTGGACCAAGCAGTACTACTACTTTGTGCAAAAGGAGTGGATCGAAGGCGATCCAGGTCAGCCTCCTCCGCCTCCCGAACGTCAATGGGTTCGAAACAGAGATTGGCGCCATTTACACTGCGAGGACATCTTGTCCATGCCCGATAAATGGGAGTACCCTTTCTTTGCCGCCTGGGACACTGCCTTTCATTGCATTCCACTTGCAATGGTCGATCCAGACTATGCCAAGAACCAGCTCATGCTGATGGTCCGCGAATGGTACATGAAGCCAGACGGTGCTCTGCCTGCATACGAGTGGAAGTGAGTAGCTTGTGCGCGGCAGAATGCTCAACAAAGTCAGTGACTGACTTCAACGCTTACCACGCAGCTACGGCGACGTCAACCCACCTGTTCACGCCTGGGCTACTTTCCGAGTCTTCAAAATTGAGCGAAAAATGTACGGTCGCGAAGACATTGGTTTCCTCGAGCGCGTCTTCCAGAAGCTCCTCATGAACTTTACGTGGTGGGTCAACCGCAAAGATGCAGCAGGCAACAATATTTTCGAGGGCGGCTTCTTGGGTCTCGATAACATCGGTCTCTTCAACCGAAGCGAGCCCCTCCCTACCGGTGGAGAGCTTCGCCAAGCCGATGGCACGGCGTGGATGGCCTTTTATTGCTTGAACATGTTGAACATGGCTCTTGAGCTGGCCAAGCACAATCCAAACTACGAAGATATTGCGTCCAAGTTCTTCGAGCACTTCCTCTTCATCTCGGACGCAATGACCTTCAAGGGCGGTGACGAGTGTGCAGTCTCGCTGTGGAACGAGGAAGACGGTTTCTACTACGATGCCATCTCCTGGAGTCATGGTCACTTCCAGCAGCTGCCTGTCCGTTCCCTGGTCGGTCTTATTCCGCTCTATGGTACACTCACGCTTGAGCCGAGCGCTATCAAGAAGTTCCCTGGATTCAAAAAGCGCATGGACTGGTTCATTGAAAATCGAGGCGAAATATCGGGCCGCAACATTGCCAACATGCGAGGTGGGCTATTTGCGTTGGTTCGAGCTGAAGATCAGCGCTGACCTCTTCTGCTATCTCGCACAGCTCGTGGCAAGGCCGATAGAAAGCTCCTCTCGCTTTGCAGCGAAGAAAGGCTCCGCAAGCTGCTTGCCCGCATGCTTGACGAGTCCGAATTCCTCAGCGATTATGGCATACGCTCTCTCTCCCGTGCGCACAAGGACAAGCCGTATAGCATGGACGTCAATGGCGAGCGATTCAGCGTTGACTACTGGCCAGGTGACTCGCACTCTGGCATGTTTGGCGGCAATTCTAATTGGCGTGGTCCAATCTGGCTCGCCGTCAATTTCCTTATCATCGAGTCGCTGCAGCGTTTCCATCAATTCTACGGAAACGACTTCAAGGTTGAATGTCCGACCGGCTCTGGCGACATGATGACTCTCGCCAATGCCGCTGATGAAATCCAGCACCGAATCATTCACATCTTTGCGCGCGATCACGAGGGCCATCGTGCATACAACGGTGGTTCAGAGAAGCTCAACAAGGACCCGCACTTCCGCGACCATGTCCAATTCCACGAGTTCTTCCACGCCGATAATGGCAAGGGCCTAGGTGCTTCGCATCAGACTGGGTGGACTGGTCTTGTGGCCTGGTTCATCTGGCAGTCTGGCCACAGTGCCCGCATGCCACGCACACCGCGAACGCCTCGCACGACCGCGATGCACTATTTCGACGAGATTGTGCCATCTACGCCAGGTGGTTCCGAGTACGAAACCGACTTTGCTAGCGATTTCCTTTCCGCCAGCGAGCTATCGCCGGATGAGCTGTAGTCAGCATCACCGTCTTGTCAATCTCAAGAGCCAGGCTACCTGGCTCATCTCAATTATACCCTTCTCGTGTCTGTCGTTAGCTAGAATGAATGCAAACAAGCAGTAGAAGTTTTAGAGTAGCCGGTAGAGCGGGAAGGCAAGCAGTGCAGCCAGCCCGGCGGTGTTCTCCCTATCCCTTGGCTGACTTCAGCAGTGTTGCCGCTGATTTGGCTCCTTCCTCGAATGCAATCTATCGTTTCTTGCATCGAATTATGCTCAAGTTCAAGTCGTGATCGCCTCAATTTGGCATGATTAGGAGAAAATCCGTTTTCGTCCCTTGCTGACCAGAGGAGTAACATAAACCAACCGCTTTCTGCTGCATTACTTCTGTCTAGCCTTCAGCAAGTCTATGTACATTTCAGTGGTGATGGCCGTGGCTGTGACCGCTATGACTGTGCCCGTGGTCTGTATCATGGGCATGCGATGACGGGATCGAATGCGACTGCGCGTTCACAACCGCAGCCGTGCTCGTCTGGTCGTGTGAATGCCCGTGTCCAGTGTCATGCGAGTGACCCTGCCCATGGTCATGCGAATGAGAGTGTGAGTTGTGGTGCATGACCTCTGCTTGGAGTGCGCGCGCCTCTTCAAAACGCATGACTTGGATAGTCAATTCGACTTGGCGGTGCTGGGTTGATTGCGATGACGTTCGCCGACTGGTCCCAGGGCCTTCTGACGTCTTAAGGTTGATTGCCCCATCATCGCTGTAACCAGTTCCCGGTGTGATTGCGCTTAAGCATCGTTCTCTCGCCCAACTTGTAAGTTTGAGAATCTCCTCATCCGTGCACTCTTTCCGCACTTGAACATTGAGGGTGATGATGGTAACGATTGGTTCTTTGCTGACTAGAGGGGGCGGGGGAAGTGACTTGCGGCCGAATACAGATGGCTTGGACAGCAGAGGTGGCAGCGGCGGCGGATCAGGGTTGAGCTGCCAGATGTGCGGCGATGGCAGGAAGACGACGGAATGATGGTTTTCGATCTGGCGGTAACGATGCGCATTAGGATTGATAGTCTGATGTTGTAAATAAGCGAAAGACTTGCCTCTTCAATGACATGCTTCAGCCGCCCTAGCCCTCCCTCCATAGTCTCAAAGCCTGGCGGTGCCGTCTGAAGCAAGACCTTGCCAGTGACTACAGCTGCAGGATAGGCAACGTAGAACATGGCAATGCTTTCCAACAACGCAACCACCTTGTCAAGCGGAGCGAGCTGCTGCGCAGGAATGAGCAACGAAGCCACAGCCAGGGTCGACGAAAAGATGAGTGTCGTAAGAGTGAAAGGATTGCTGAGAATGGCGTTGTGCATGCTAGTCAGCGGAGAGATCTTGGATGCTGGGCCAGCTCGGCGCGGCCGCAAAGAGTAGGTCGAGGGTCCGACGGCCTCGGTCAATGAGGCGTGGTTCTTGGCTAAAACTGCCATGAGAAAGCATGCTGAGAATGACAGTGCCAGTAGATGCGCTGGGATGGTCACCCTGAGTATCAAACAGAATTGGGTCAGCCCATTCTTCGTGGCATACCTGATTGAAGATGTCCTCAACATACCCGAAATCCTCCCACGATAGGCTATCGTGGCTGCCCGAGCTACTCCCAATCATCTCACCGTGACCCATGCTGCCGTGCGCCGAGCCGTGTGCAGCAGCTTCACGAAAAGCACCACTTTCGTCGGCGTTGCCCATCTCATCTGGGCCATGCAGCAAGAGCACGTGCTCGATGGACTCCTTGCACACATAGACGGCCGAAAAGATGAGATAGACACATTGTGCAAAATGGGCCAGGGTAGTGACGCGGGACATCCCAAATGGAAATCGGACATTGTTGTCGCCCGCCCGACGACCGGTGAGGACACTCCAGAGCTTTTCAATGCCTCGGGCATTGCCTTCTACGATGATGCTCGACATGGCTGCAAGGCCATCGAAGACGACGAGGTAGCCGAGGCCTGTAACAGCTAGGCTCTCGCCACTCTGTCCGGATATCCAGAGACGCGCTCCGAGCCCAATCTCGAGCATGGCAACGGCCAGCACGAGCTGGGTCGAGAATGGGAGATGGAAGAGCAGAGCGAATAAGAGGCGGATTGGAAGGGGTAGGTGTGCGTATTTGGTATTGAGAGAGGATATCGAGGGGATGAGGGTGGGATCGCTGAGGGTGTGCCGGTGTCGCGAGGTGGTGGACGACGAGAGGGCGGGGACAGATTTTGGCGTTTTGAGAGACGCTGATGCAGGCACGCTTTCAGAGGTGGAGGGGGAAAGGGCTTGTGCATGTCGAGCATGCTGAGGTGATAGATTGGACTGGCCGGATGTGCGTCTAGGGGAGGACCCATCAAGGAAGGGGAAGAAGCTGTGCGAGAGGCGTGTTAGCTTTCGACTGGATACGCTGAGATCATGATACACTAACTTGTGAGACATGGAATGCCGGTGATGGTGCCCTCTTCTCGAATTTGGCTGAGTCCCGTTCTGCAATGCCATTCCCGCCTCTGGCTGGTGAAGCGTTCCAAATGGCGCAGGCTTGCTGCTCTGACCGCCGTTTGCAAATCCCCATCCTCGAGTCTGAGCAGTGGGAATGTCAATCTGCGTGGCTGTGTTATCGCCTTCTTCCGAAATGTGCGAGGCATAGCCTGGCAGGCCTGCTTGTTCTGGACGAGGGAAGAAGACTGCGGTGCGGTAGAGGTCTCAGCGAGGATCAAGGGCAGGAATGATAGAGCTAGCACACACCCGACAGATTTCTCGAGTGTACGCGCGAATGTCGCCTTGAATGCTCCCTCCGTTCAGCAGCAGAGAGCGAAGATGGTGCTTCTGGCGAGATGTGTCCGCTCGAGTCGCGTCTGTAGGTGGAGGCAGAGGCCGACGGCGGGGTGCTGCCATTCATCGAGTACCCGGGCGTGAACGGCGAGTTGAGCGGGAGGAACTCGTCTTCTGCCTCGAGCTGTTCTAGCTGAGGCGTGCTGAGCGGTCCTCCTCCTTCTGCATGGTGATGATGGCTGTCCTGACTGCGGTAGCTTAGCTCTCTCGCGGGTCCAGATCCATATCCAGACGCGGACCTGCGTGTAGCGCTTCCATAGCCGTAATCTGGCGTCGTCGGTGTGCTGTGGTTGCTCGCAGTCTGCCTGCTGTCAGTCTGTCCCTCGTAGCTGGCCGCCAGGCTGGCGATGGACGACGAGCTGGCGCGTGTTCCCATAGCTGGCCGGGATGTGGTCAGGGATGGTCCAAGGGTAGTGGTGGGTGATGTGCTGGGCGAGTGTGCTGCGCCATTGCTCGCTGTCGCTGCTGTTGAACTTGCAATTGAGCTCGTCGATGTCCCAGCCTCGGCCGTCGAAGCGACGCTGCTTCCATCAAAGTCGCGCACGATGCTGCGCACTCTGTGGATGCCATGTCAGCATGCTATATCATGTCAATGTAACACCCATGCAGTCAGCGACTGACCTCCTGTGCTTGCTCATCGTCCAGTCCTCGAGCACGCGCAATGCAGGCCGCCAGCGCGCGTCGCAGAGCAGCGCTCGCTGCACACGGGCGCCCGTATATGGCTCTACACGCAGCTAGGGTGCTCTACGCCCGCGTGTCCCGCCTGTGCGACCGTGTTGGATCACTGCAGAGATGCCTGCCCGCGTCGCTGCGATGGACAACCGCGCAGGTGAGTGGCAAACGAAAAGCAAGCAAGCAGTGGATCACCTTGCGACAGCAGTAGTGCCATAAAGTAGTGTGGTAGGGTAAGCTGATGCACTTGGTCGAGTTTGGCTAGCTTCAGGCTGCTTCCACCATTGAAGAGGGTGTCATTTGCACATGGCAAAACTTCTTCAAAAGCAAGCGATTGAGCAACAGCACGACAAGCACAGAGCATAGTGACTTCCAGGGATAGCTGATGTCTGCTGGTCCTGCCCTGCACCTTTGTTTTCGCGCTTCTCATCTTGCTTCTCGGCTCTCTGCAAGCACGTGCCGCACATGGCAGATAGGCCACAGGTCAGTCGACGCGTTGATTGCGTGCAGACATCGGCTAGAGGGTGTCATTGTGTTGCAGGGTATTGCATTGTACAGTGTGTCGTCGCCCGTGCCCTGTTTGGACGCGGGGACGCCTGTAGGTATTCGAGTGTTAATCATTCAGACAGACTGGAAGACCATTAAAAAGAGCACAAACGCTGTATCAGCGATGGTGGACATGCATTGCTGGGTGAGAATACAGTTGGAGGACTGTGATAGCGCGCAACTCAAGTCCCCATCCTCGACGCCGGTTCAGCATCACCACTTTGTACATGTAGTCAGTCAATCAGTCAGTCAGTCAATCAGCCTGGAACCGCGCATGCATCTGTCAGCTGTGATTGTCAGCCATTCACAACTGTCTTCGATGGGTCAGTGTTGCTTGGAACGAGCAGTTGACACAAAGTCAAGCCCTTGAGCAGCTTCGAGGACGTCAAGGCCTCGTCCAGCCTGGCTCTGCTCCAACTGCGTCAAACCACGCCAGCACACGCCAGCATGGCCAGCAGCAGCAATGCAGACTGGGACACGCTCCGTCGCAACGTCCGCACGACCGAGAACGAGCTCGACCAGCGCATTGCGAGCTACAGCAGACTGGCGAGCCAGCAGTCGTCGGCCTACTACAGCAGCAGCAGCAGCGGTGCCAGAGGGAGCAGCAGAGGGAGCGACAAGGGCAATCAAGATGCACGCAACCTCGAGACCGAGATTGGGGACATGCTCGACGGGGTGGGTGGAGCTGGCCGCTGTCTATAGCCCACCAACAAGTCGACGAGACCCCCAATCTAACATGACATCGGCATGAATGCTCATTCATCTGACACAGCTCTCCAAGATGGTAGACGAGATGACAACTCTCCTCGACAAGCGCGGGACTGCCAGCACCAGCGCCATGAACCACGGCCTCGTCCGGCATCGCGAGATCCTGCGAGACTATAGGCGCGACTATGAGCGGACACGCGCCCAAATCCGCGAGAATGACGCTCGAATGAACTTGCTGGGAAGCGTGAGGGACGAGATATCCCAGTTCAGGTCCAATCAAGCTGGCGGGCCAGACGCTTCAGACTCGGACATGCTTCTCGCAGAGCGCAACCGCATAGACAACTCGCACAGGATGACAGACGAGGTTCTCGAACAGGCGTATGCTACGCGGCACGAATTCAGTCAACAGCGAGGGGCCATCTCGAACGTGAATGCGCGCATGTCGGGGGTGATCTGTAGGTGGTTTCATGGGTTTGAATGCCTTATTATCAACTATTGACCATGACGAAGGAAAACTACTCTCACAGCCCAAGTGCCCGGCATCAACTCGCTCCTATCCATGATCAACTCGCGGCGGAGAAGAGAGTCGTTCATACTCAGCTGCGTCGCGGCAGTGTGCTCGCTCATTCTGCTGTGGTATGTCTTTGGGTGAAGCTGAGGTCTGGCAGCAGCGAAGCAATCCTCATCAGGGCATCCGATATTCAAAGACGAACTCGCACAATGCAAGCTATGTCTACATGTCAATAGCCTAGACCTGTCTGGGAGTAGCTGTCGTAATAATTCGATAATATTGGCCTCTACTGTTGTTGTAAGTCAGTCGACGGGAAGGATTCCGCAACGGCAAGCCTCGAATTGCTCAATCAATACGGACAGGTGCAGCGCGATCAAGGCGAGAACTGGGTCGAGGAGGTTTACACGAGACAGCCTTGCTCTGCTGAACGCGTTGTTCGAGTTACAAGGAGCTACAGAAGTACAAGGTAGCCAGCGAGGACGGCCAAGACACAGAGACAAAGCAGTCGCATTCTCTTCAGATGACGTGGTTCAGGACAAGTTCGCGTCCGCATCCTTCCTTGTAGCAGTAGACCTCGTGCTTGTCGACTGCGACGCTTGTGGTCAGTAGTATTCCAGCATTCATTCTCCTCGAGGATGTACCCGACACACCTTTATCGGCAGCCATGCGCGCCTGCGAGTCGCAGTTGACGCCAGGGCAGAGCAGTACTGCAATAACGTTGCTCTGAATGGACTGCGCCTGCTGTCCTCTTGCCGTGCGAGGCGCAGCTGTTACATTTGCTTGTCGAGGCCGCATGATGGGTGGATGTTGATAGACTGCGCATGCAGCGAGGGCCAGTCTGAGCAGTGCCAAAGCTAGTCTCTCGTGTGTCGGGTGCACTCACATGTATGTAGGAACGCCCACTCTGTGATGCAATTGGCAAAAAGACAAGGAGCAAAGAGCAGCCTCGTCGCTTATTTATAGGGAGCAACGCCACCAGCAAACACGGACAATCCCCATCAAAGCGCCCCGATAGATCTTCATGTTCATGTATGTATGAGTTGCACTGGTCTTTATTCCCCGCTCTAGTCGACGTACATACATGCGTGCTCGCACGAGTTGCGATACGATATACGAAAAAGCCAAATCTATTGTTTGATGGGTGCCAGTGGGGTGCTCTTGCAACCATCTCAATGCTCGAAGCATCACGTAGGTCTTGGCAGAACAGAGCGGATATCGAGGGTCTACAGGGTAGTATGTCGCATTCTAGCGTCCTCTTGGGCTGTGTATCTGCGTCTCGAGGGCTCACATTGCTCTGTTCTCGACGTTTTTATTTTGAGATGACCTGCTTCATTGGAAATCTCGCCATCCTAGTCCATCTTCCTGTCCGGGATAATCGGCTCCTTCTCAAAGCTAGTCTCGGGTTTTGGCTTTCCATAGTACTTGATGGTGAGGCAATTGATGTCGAGGACTCGACAAAACGTCGAAATCGTGTCCGAGACGAAGAAGGCGTACATGGCAAAGCTCGCTGCCAGGCTTGCATAGACAAAGATCAAGCTGCTGTGTTCAGTCTGCTGAAGTATGCTCGTCCGTCCGCGGAACAAGCGAGAGGCATTGGCGTCGACTGCGCCCACCAGCGACCACACCATGAGCAGGTGGTAGTAAGGGAAAGGGCCTTTTGTGACGTGTGCTGTGATAAGCAGGCCGACTTGGTAGGCGAAGGAGAAGCCTAGTCGAGCGTATAGTGTTAGCGAATCTCAAGGTCACCCATGTTATGATGTAGATCCTGCCCCACCCCAGTATATCGCAAAGGGCAGCAAGTGCTGCGTCCGAATGAATGGATTGCCCGCGAGCCAGAAGACATTCAAGCCGGCATTAATGGCAAATGGCAACAGTCCAAAGACTGGCTTGATGACACTCTCGCCCTTTTTCGCTTTGGCCTTGTAGACGTTTTTATAGCTGCCGACGATATTGAAGAGCAGCCCGAAAAGGCCAAAGAGGAGGAAGCACTCGTTCAAGGGAAGGTTCTTGACGTGAAGCTTGGCGAGAATTGGGAGGTGGTCGAGCCGCAAAAAGGTCAGGATGCCTTCATCCCAGATCTCGGGGCCTGTCGCGTTGCAGGTAGAATTCAGCAGCGGGTAAGTCGGCTTCTACCAACAGCTCACACACCGTAGTACCCTGTGACCATGTAAAGCACGCAGATCATGATGATGCCCTCGACAGGCCCGCTGAAAGCCGAAAGGAACAGGACCTGGCACAAGCAGCATCCAATCAGTCACTGGTCCGGCAAAGGGGAGGTTTGCTGTTGATTCACTCACACCAGTGTGGTATTCCTCCCAAGTCGTGAGGTAGAAGTTGGCCAGTGTGAAGAATTGCGACGCCACTGGCGTCCCGAGTAGTATAGGATCAGCTTGCAATTTTGTGACTCTGGTGTCTACGGCCCGCGCTCACCTGTCCACCAGCCTTGGCCGAGATTGAGTGCAGCTGCCGTCAAAAGGAGCTCAAGCTGTAATTACAGGGTGTGTGTCAAGGATGACGTCTGATGATGAAGAGGCATTATAGGCAGACGTACAGTTGTGTTGATGGCGTCGCATCCTGTCGTGTTATGGCGAGAAGTAAGTAAGATCACACCCAAGCAGCTGTATCAGTAATCGCAGCTCACCATGGTCAAAGACCTCGCCGAGGGGACTGCTAGCTCCCGTTCTGCGCGCTTGTTTGCCGTCGATGGCATCTAGGGACTGATAGATGAATAGTCCAATACCCCAGCTGCGGTGACGGAACAAAAACGTCAGGTATAGCACACGTAGAGTGTACGCAGCTTCTGGGAGGCCCACGAATAGAAGATCCAGCTGGGTGGACATGCGGGCGAGGCTGCATCAAAGGTCGCGCCGTGCCATATAGCCTGTGTGGTCTTTCCGAGGGTGTTGAAAGCTTCTTTTGCAGGGGATGTTGCATCGAAGAGCGGGTCCCAGCTTCCACCGAGGGACTGTGGGCGGGCATTCAGCATGGGCGTGCAGCCAGACCCGCTTGACGTAGATTGCAACGCACCTTGTGTATCGGCTTTGGGGCACATGCGAGTGCTGGCTCCCACAGCAGCATTGTTATAAAGTTGACTGCCACGAATGCGAGGCCCTATGGTCCAGACAAGGGATGCAGAAGTCAGCGTGTCGATGGGGCGTGTACAAAGTAGCGAACGCACCGACAAGGTTATCAGGTTCGGGGCGTACCATCTGGATGACGGGGTTGTGCCAGAGGGCGACTAGATTCAGCCAAGTTGCATCCATCTCGCTGCGAGAACGACGGAGGACGACGGCAAGACACACAGGGGAAAGCATTCCACGAGCCACGCCCAGTACCGCGAGAGGATATACTTGGACAAAAGAGATCCATCGTGTCCGGCATACTTGTACTCGCGGAGCTGACCTTCCCTTGCAGGCGAAATGTAGTGGCTCCGAATTCGCTTCACCGCGGGGCGCGGGAGGCTACTCATGGCTGCCTGCGAGTGCTCTCCTCTTGTGCTTCAGAGTGCTGGGCGTTTCAGACTGCTGGACGCGGGCGTGAGGGTCGGCACAGGTGAGCAGAGGCAACGAGCGAGCTGTTCGGGCGCAGAGGCAGAGACGACGACGACGACGTTGCCACACGGATCTGCCTATTAGGACAAGAGAGCAGTCGCACATGAGGAAGAGGAGCTAGTTGCAACATAGGAAGAGCTTGTAGATCTAGCAGTGTACTGGGAGAGATTCCAATTCTGATTGGAAAGAGAGGGACAGAACGAGGAGCTGGCGCGCGCGTGCGACTCTGCTGTGCTCGAAATGCTTATTGCTTTAGAAGCTAACTCCCGAGTCCTCGACCTTGAGCGCTTTCCTGGCAACACGGCGACCTGGATCATCGTCGGGAAGAGGCTCGTCTCCTGCTGCTGCTGATGCCGCCGCCCTCCTCTTGTTTGCAGGCGCGGCAGGTGCATTGACGTCGGCGTCTTCCTTGTATGCAGCTGTGGATGGAACAAGGCAAGATTTAGCATGATGCGGGCGAGCCGCTAATCTGATGAATGGCCTCACCCCGAGATAGAGGCAGCATCTCACTGGCGAGCCGCGCTCGCTCTTGGCTGTCTGGCTCTGTCGCGTCCTCGAGGTGCTTGAGGAGCTGCTCGACCTGCTCGGGGCGGTATGGGGAATGGCTGCGTGGCGTAAAAGGTGGGCAGGTCGTCGAAGCTCTTGCGGGCTTTGTGAAGCTGACGTGTCATTCAGAATCACAGCTCAGCTTGACTGAATGGATGACACTGCCCACTCACCGCTTCCACGGCCATTTCCTCGTCTCCGCAGCGGATTGCCGCCTGTGCAGCCCAAACGAGCGCCTCGCAGCGTCCAGCGGGGTCGCTCTCTTCGATGTCGGCAACGCTGTTGAGCGAGTGTGCAATGCATCTGCCCCACTCTGCCTGCTCGTAGAGCTCCTGGCCGTGCTCGTTGATGAGCGTCTGTCTGTAGAATGCGACCATCCGGCGCTTGGTGCTGCCAGTGGGGGCGCACAAACAAACGTCAAGGTGCGCGCGCATGTCAGTCTTCTCGCGGGCGCACACAGTCGCAGATGCTCACGCCTTCTTCACCAGTGCCTCCATCTTGACTGCGACTGACTCTTGCGCCATGCTTGCTGCGTGCGACTGCTGCTGACCTGCTCGACTCGAGACTGGGGCGCCCCTCGTCGACGCGCGCGTCCAACGGTCTGACGACGACAGGCGGGTTCAATAGCCCAAACACTCGATGCGATGCTGGCTCGATCCTTGAATTGCAATGCACCCGGGTGATCGTCCTGACCTCGCTTGTTTCTGTGCAGCTCATCTCGCTCGCTCTCGTCTGATCCAGACTGACAGCAACAGCAGCAGCAGCAGCAGCAGCAGCAGCACCACCGACGGCTGCAATATGGCAGACTCTAGTGCGCATCCTGCACACGCAGGTAGCTCTACTGGCGGTCCTCCAGCTGTGCCCACTCCTGCCGTCGCACATGCAACCCCAAGCACAGCCCAGTCTGTACCTCCACCTCCAGCAGCAGCACCTGCACCTGCAGCAACGGCCCCAGCACACACACCCTACATCACGAGCACAATGCCCGTCAACCTGCCTGCCATGCTCCTCGAGATTAAACAGAGTCTCGACAAGGACGGTCTGCCCCCCCTCCCCATCACAGACGAGCTGCATCGTACCATTACTACCGCCGTCGACGCGCTCGATTCGTCAGTCTATTCGTTCAGAATCGGAAAGAACCTTTCATACCGGCGCAACAAGAGTGGCATTCTCACTTATCTGCGCTTCAAAGACTACTTTCAGCACGAATTCCCCGAAATTCAAAACAGCTATGCTGACGAGTATGACGCTTGGATGGAAAAGCACGCCGTTGCAGTACCGGAGGAAGATGAAGCCCCGAGTACACCCGCTCAAGATCCTCTCACTGTCGCCTGCCCGATGCTCACCGAGGACAATTGGAATTGCCAAGTCCTCCAGCTCAAGTGGCGCGTGAGAGCCGGCTTGATCGTTCTCACGCTTCTCAACAGAGATCCAGAAGGCATCGTGTTGGCCAAGCACCGCGACGAGATTGGAATACCAGACTCTGAGAACTACGGCGATGAAGACCGTATCTTCACCCGCGTTTCACTGCTCGAATTTCCTTTCCTCGCCGCTTTCCTTGACGAGTGGATGGCTTTCCGCATCGGGCCCGTAGCTACGAGGCCTACAGGAAAAAAGTTGGGCAAGTTCAACGACCAATGGGAGATGGCAATATCACACTTTCAGCGCCGAGTCGGCCCTAGGAAAAGAACGCTCCACAGTGATAAAGGCTACTTCATAATCAAGCATGAGTCGGTTTCCCACAAGCTGCCTCTAGGAGACTGCGCGAACTGGAAGGGTACGGCCTTAATTTTTGCATTATTGTTCTATTACACCCGCTGACACGCCTTTTCGCCAGCTGCAAACTTCATCGATCTTCTACCTTTAATCGACGTAGGTCGACAATATGACACCGAGTGGACGGAAGGAGAGACCTGGCCGGAGATGTCGGAAGAAGCAAGGTCTTGTGCACGTTTATGGGCACGCTCAGTGTGGTGCTTGATGCGAGTTGCCCTCGATCAGGACAAGCTCCCTGGTGAGTCCTGCCGCCTGGTCAGCCAGACAAACTCCCTCATTTGAGTGTCATTGCAGTTCTCGCCATCAAGCAGCTTATAGCGGAGTACTCGAAACGTTGCGGTGTCAGTAAGTAATGTAGTGAATTATCACAAGCGCAGAGCATATGCTGAGGCATCTTTGACATCCTCTTGCAAGAAACGTCAAGAGTCCGTGACATAGGCGGCAATTATCGTCTTGAGCCTCATCTCGGCGCACGAGCAGAGCCCACCTTGCGCTTTCGATTACGCTCAAAGCTTCCGCAAGACCTTGGGCCCGAAGTCCAATTCTACCTGACTGCGAAGCCGACTTTGACGCAAGAGACTATTACCAGACTATGGGACGCCTTGTTACGCAACGAACCCAAGATCTGGAACAGCTTGGGGGCTCTCGCACTGCTCTATGACCTCGCTCTCCATCCAGTGTTCTACCACTGCGACGAGGCTTGTTTCTATGTCCTGAATCTGGCAAACCCCGATTCTGATCAGCTAGAGGAACTTGAAGGCTGCCCCGTTCACATCAGTTCGGTCGAGAAGGTGGGAAACACAGCACGTCTCCGGTTGATTCCTCGCACTTATCAACTAGAATGTATTACCACAGAAATCTTGCGAGAAATCTTTTTTTTGTGCGTTGTGCTCCACAACTCTCAAATGCAGCGAGACTCCACCTCGAGCAGCCAATCTCAATCTCTGCCCGGAGCACATGGTGCGTGGTCTAATTCAGGTTCTGTGGTGCATTTCTGAGAAACGCCTACGTTCAGCCGCTCTTCCAAGGGAACTACGGATGCCACCCTAACAACACGCCTCTTAGAGCCGCTATCAACGGTGTGGCTGCGAGGGATCCTTCAGCTGACCTTGAAAGCAATCCTAAAAGCTGCAAAGCCTATCAAGATCAGCTCAAAGCGCGATTTGGTGTCAAGTCTGACCTTTACGTCGCCTCTGTTCCATTCCTCCTCGCCCCAGAGTCGTTTCACAATGCCAACCTCGTCATCGCCGATCTACCTACACATCATTCAGTGAAGTTGCATGAAAGCTTCACACCCAGTATCACGAGAGACGGCGCATTCGGTGGTGGTTATCTCTATTTCCTGAATGGGGTGTTCAGAGCCGCCGAAAGGCCTTCAGACAGCAAACTCGTCAAATGGCGTCACGTCGACGTGTACAAAAGCGCGTATACCGAGCTCGAAAGTTATGGTAAGTAGCTCGGGTCAGTCTGCATTGTATATACAATGCTGATGCTCCGCAACATAGACGACCATGCTATTCCTCCAGCCCTTCGCGCTAGTCTAGATCAACATCGAGTTTTTGCGCCATTCGCTGACCACACGGCCGTACAGCACACTCTGGACAACGTGCAGGTAGTTCCTGCCTGGTGGAACTGCGCAAAGCACACACAAGCTCCCGAGTGGCTTGCCCTGTTCGCCCAAGCGCGTTGGCTGAAAGTCGGATTATTGCCAATCTTGCATGAGGTCGATGTAGACCTGCAGAACTACTATCGACAGTGGCTGCAGAAGACCGAAAAGCACTGGACGACTTCTATAATGTGAGCCGGAGTGCCAGCTTGTCGGTGTTTTAGGCTATCTGACACATGAATTCATCTGTTAGCTTTCATCTGTCATACCTCACAACAGAGAAACCCGAATCAAGCTAGCAAACAATCCAAAGAAGATTGACGAAGTCAGGAGAGCTTACATCCCCATCATCGAGTACGGCAAGTTACATGGACTTCAAGACAGCTTTTCTCGTCAATTCAAGATGCCGGCTACATCGCAGGGAGGCACGGTGACCAATACCGTGGCAGACGGCGAAGAGGTCTCTTCCACCATCAACCTGTTGTCTGCAGTGGACATTTTACGCGGTGATGATCCTCCTCCTTGGCTATTTCGATCTAAGCCTCTAAGTACAGAAGAGCGAACCCAGTTTGAGCAACTTGGTGGTCAAGCGCTCTTTGGTATGTGAGTCTTACTTATTACGAAGAGAGAAAGCTGAATCAATGTGAAATAGATCTCTGGGAGAGCCTACACATGGAGGGCGAGCCTAGATTGCCGCTCAATGGAGCCAACGATGTAAGCACGACCGCTACATTGTCGTTTGCTTGGAGCTGAAAGTTAGTGCTGCACAGCCTTGGAGTGCGTTGCTCATCAATTGGAAGATCTGGCACTTCAATCTGCTTACATGGTGGTGCGATGAAGACGGTTATCACCAAGAATTTGTCTTTTTTGCATTTTGGATGTGCAACATTTACGAGCTCGTCTCTTGCGGCGGCCTCTGCCACTACCTGGGTTTGCAGCTCAATATCAGGGACAAGGATCTGATGGCAGTTTCCGACTCTCATCGTTTGCATGGCCTATCGATGGTCTACAAGTTGACCAACTGTCCTGTTAGCGAAGTAAGTGTCCCTCAAATTGCCTGGTATGCGACTAAGTCGAATTCAATCCCCCTTTAGCTTGAAGGACATGCCAACATCCTATACAAACAAGCAAACTTCATGACAGAATCTCGAACTACCAACTTCATGCGCAAGAATTATCTAGGGCGACATCTTGTCCTAGTTGATCGAGTCGTTCTGGAAATGGGCGGCCGTATGCTAGCTCAGGGGAGCCCTACTTTTTTGCAACTCCTGCAAAAGAACGAGACAGTGATGAAGCGCATCTCAGAAGCTATGGTTGCCGAAAAGCTCTACGACAGCCATGAAGACGTTCAACTGAACTCTTTCATTGGTGTCGATAAGGTTAGTCACCCTCAGCACACGATTTGCTCAGAAGAATACTTTGCTAACATGTGCACAAGACTCACCGCTTCCACCCTTGCAATGGCATCGCTCACGTGACCGGTATGTAGAGCCCGCGCTCACGGCAGCACAGCCTTCTCGATACCTAGTCCTTCACTGAACAGTCAGTGGAACGTCTAGCTGTAGCTGCGAATGACTGCAATCTAGAATAATGCTATTGCTTTTCACGAAGTACGCATGCGTAGCATGCTTACGCAGGCGAAGCCTGCTCCGACTAGAAAAGAAAAGACGCGTAGCTCACGCATGCGTAGCATGCTCACGCGCTTAAGCGCTTCTGTGTACAGACCCGTCCTCCGTCCTTGGCTTCTGTTGTGTGCCCCTGCGGGCTGTCCTTCCGTCCATACCCTGACACTCTGTGACAGCCTGACCTCTGACTCTTCAGGCGGAATGACGCAGCACACGGAAACCCGGATTCAAATAGGCCTTAATTCCGAGTACACCCCATTCCTGATAGACTAGCGTACAAACAGTGTAGAGAGAAAGGGTATAGGTATTCAAGCTATGCACACATGTTGGCTATGAGAAGTAACAGCCCTAGAGTTGGATTATAAAGTGATGTAGCCTTGGTGTAATGTCATTGATGTCGATGCTTAAAAAGTGGCGACTGGTCCCGCTTGCATTGACGCGCCTACTCCTCATCGCTTCCCTCGTCCGAGTCCAGAGCGTCCTTCTGCGACTCTCGCCTCTTTTTGGCTGCCCGCTTCTCCTCTCGTGCGATGCGCTTTCGCCTGTCCTCGGGCGTCTCTTTCGAGAGCTTCTGGAGCGAGAGCTCGGGGCTAGCTCCTTCCCTGTTGGAGCCCTTGTATGGGAAGCCAGTCATTCGCTTCTGCTTCTTCGACTTGAGACGCTTGGCGACGGGCTTCATGCGCTCAACATCGTCGACCTCGAGGCCGTGCATCATGAGCTGGGCGTGAATGCGGCCGTCGGGGTAGCCGCAGTAGGTGTCGACGCCGACAAAGTCGATGTGGTCGGAAGCGATCATCTGCAAACACACGAGCGAAGCGAGTGTGTTAGTCTGTGCATCTCTCTAGCGGATGAAATCGCCCACCTCGTAATCGCCGAAGCGGTATTGCTGGAGTCGCCTCTTGTAGTCGGGCAAGAGGGCATCTGGGAGCTGCTGGAGCTGGTCTGGAGTATAATACCAGGCAATGCGGAGAAGTCCGAGGGGAGGGGCGTCTGGACCCTGGTCGAGGGCGCAGCAGTCGAGGATGCGGGCGCACCAAAACTCGTCGTCTGGGAGTTGCTCGGGTTCAATTTCCTCGGATCGAGGAGGCAGAGTGTGTGGGTCGGGCAAGACATAAATGAGCTCGTCTCGCTTGAAGCGGACCTTGTCCTCCTCGTCGTCGGAGTCGGCGTCAATGTCGGTCTTGATCGACGAGTGGTAGGAGAGATTCTCCATGATGATTTCTGGAGCAATGGTGACGACCTCTGCGGCCCAGGTGTAGCCTCGTGCTGAGCGGGAGCGTGTGGTGGGGGTGTCGTCGTCGTCGTCGGAGGATGCGGTGGTAGATGTTCTCTTTCGACGGGTGGAGGCGTCGTCGGCGGACGACTTCTTCGTCGACTTGGAGGAGGACTTGGTAGCGCTCTTGCGTGCACCAGCAGTTGCAGTGGATTTCTTTTTGGTGGATGTCGTCGAGGAAGGGCGTGCCTTGGAAGAAGAGGCCTTGCTCGGGGAGGCGGGTCCCTTGAGAGACTGTCGTCCGGCCGTCTTTTTTGCGGGCGAGACAGAGGCGCGGACGACGACGGCGGCAGCCTCCGACTTGCGCTGCTTCTTTGCAGATCCAGCGGTGAGCTCGAGAGCGACGTCGTCAGAGTCTGAGCCGAGTTCGTCCTGGCTGTCTTGGTCGTTGTCTGCGTGTGCTCCTCTGCGGCGCTTCGAGGGGGCCGTGTTCTCCTCTGGGAGGGTCAGTCAGGTCAGCATGGCGATCCTTGATGATAGCAATAGTCACTCGCACCCACCATCAGACACCTCTGTTACGCGTGCACTCCCCCTCGTCGTCGAGACTGGCTTGCTCGACCTCGACGAGGCTGGCTTGCCCGCGGTGCTCTTCCTCGCCTTGCGTGTTTCGGTGTTTGCCTTGGGTGACATGTTGGGGGTGTGTATGTGTGTGTTACGTATGTATATGTATGTATGTCTATACCTCCCTCCAGTCAATTGCTCTCCAACCTGCGACGCTCGCTGTTCGCCGTCAACATCCACAAGCGATTGACGGGTGGCGAGAGGCGAGTGGTGGCGACAAGCAAGGGAGACACTTGGGAGAATTGCATGCAAGGCAACGAGGACTTGTAATGGACTGCTAGCGTGACACCCATCCTGCACTCTGCCTCCCTGACTAACCCCCTGCAAAGGGCCCGAAGAGATTGGACGACTGTGGGGCTGGAAGGAGACGCACGTGGGTGCCAGTGCCAGTGGTGCATCGAGACCACGTATAGTACTCTCCTGCTCTATCTGCACATGCATCTTCCGGTGAAGCGTGCTCACTGACTTGTCCACTTGCCTACTTAAAAGGGCGACACCTTCAACATCTAGACCCTGCATGAGCCAGAGATTCAAGCATCTGGACTCGGACCTTGAAAACTGGAAAACTCGAGACTTGCTTGGAACGGATGACTTGAAACTTGCTGATGAATACCGCAGGCACGAGGAAATAGACCAGAGGACCCATCTGTCACTGAGTGGTGAATTTGAGAAAGGGGGCCGAGCGACCACGCCGCCGACCACGACGACGAAAGAGAAACGACCATTGCGGAGAACGACGAGAGACTACATGCAAGGCATCACCAGAGGCCAGAAAGAGAAGGGATGAAAAGCAGTTTTACGGCCTTGCTTCTGCAACCAACCTCCAAGTCAGCATCCGAAAGCAAGTTTCTGACTTTCGACTCACCAAACGCTCTAGGGGGAATTTAAAAAAGGCAAATTGGAATGGAGACAGAGGAGAGGAGCACAGTACAAGATGCCTAAGACATGCTACAATCAGAATCATCGAGTCCCCGCATCAGCGCTATTCAGCTCACTCGACTTCTTTGATACCACGACTCACCTAGATACGCAAGTCGACTGGCAACGGACATGTCACAGACAGCAGCCAACCAAATGACGAAGCGAACGAGACCAGAAATTTGCAGTGTACAGAAGCGGTGTAGATCTGGAGACCGATTCAGCCTCTGAAATAATTCATCCCAATTGTAAATTTCCTGGACCACGTTCCAACTGACTCGCCTCTAGTGGACGGTCGACTTTCTCGATGACTTGGACAAATTCGGGTGTACCTTCTTTTTGGCGATGTGCGGCATACGAGCGGGAGGAGAGACTCCTTTGCCTCGTCCAACTCCAGCGAGTCTAGCCGCCTTTCCACCTCCTGCCTCAGCAGTGACACCTCCTGTTTTACCTCTTCCACCTCGAATAGCAGCGGCATACTGCAGAGCTTCTGCCCTCTTTGCTCTTTCCTTGTGCAAACTTCGTAGCGCGCCGACCGAGCGCGATCCAGGGACCTTGTTAAACGCATCATCGCGCACCGTCGTCTTCTTTACAAAACTGCTTCGCCAGCCTGTTCGTAGACGCCTGTGAGCGTGCGAGAGCAACTCTGCCCAGTCCCGGCACGTCTGATCAAGGCTTTCCACGCCAATGTCCTCGAGCCATCGCTGACTTGGATACGGAAGGTTCTTGCGTTGGTCCGCTGGCATTTTGCAACGATCCACATCCGACTGCTCCAACCCCCGAATCATCGTGCGGATGCACACCTTCTCTTTTCCACGTGCAGGGAGAGGCTCTAGCACCGGTTTTCTGAAAGGACCCGGATTCTTGACAGTCTTCAGTCGCGCTTCGTACAGTCTCTGTGCTTGGGCCATAGCCTCCGCATTCCTCTGGTGAATTTCCATCTCTTCCGCGTTCTGGTCGTCGCCTCCATGATACTTGCCGCCCGTGCACTCGGCACCCACAAAGTCAATGTGATCAGAAGCGAGCATCTACAAGCACGCCGGAGTTAGCTTGATGCCATTTGTCACGTAAATCGAAGTACTAGTTACACACACCTCATTATCCCAAAATTCGTATTTGTCCAGCTCTTTCCGCCATCGCTTGGACCGAGGGTCTCTGTCTTCGAACAGGTTTCGAGCTTGCTCAGGCGAGTAGCACCACTGGACGTGCAGAAGTGGGAAATTGGAGAGTAGCGTGTGTTCACGGAGGGAAGCAGATTGCATAAACAATTCGAGAGATAGGTCAGCATCAATCTAGCGAAAACACTTCATCGATGCAGCTGAGAAGTGACCTACGGCAATGCGAAGCGCGGAGAAATTGTCACCTGAGGGCAGACGAAGGTCCACGCAATCGAGGACCAAGACGAGCCACCATTCCTTTGTGTCCAAATCGTCAATTGTGACTGGATCTTCAACATCGCCTATGTCGAGCCAGCTCGGATCCGGCAAAAAGTACGCGAGATCCCCTCGACGAAAGGTGACTCTAGCTTCAGTCTTGTCTCTGTCGTAATAGATGCCGTCGTTTTCGTGGTCTGACCCATTCGAGCCATCTTCATCGTCATCGTCATCATCGCCTTCATCATCGTCATCTGACCTTGGGCTGTCTCTTGCGATACGGTCCATGATCTTGCCTTTTCCTTTGCCTTTGCCTTCACCACGCCCAGCACCGTTGGCACCGGCATTGGACCTGCCTTTGCCCTTTCCCCCTTTGCCTCGTCCACCAAGGCGTCTGCGGTGGTACACTGGCAAGTGGAATGATCGTTTTCTGGGGTAAGTGAGCTTGCCAACTACTATGCTTGCCTTGATAGTCACTTCTTGGGATTTCCAGTCATACTGTTGGAAGACCGTCGTGTAGTGAGTAAGCAGGAATTGTTGAGGTAAGTTTGTGCTCAGACCTACCCCTGCAACGGAAATAGATCTGCGAGGATGCTCCTCATCATCCTCTTGCTCCTCTTCCTCCTCGTCGCCCTCCATTACCGTGTCTAGATCGTTTTCCGCTTCCGTGTCAGGGAGATCGCCATAGCGTCCAACGCTGCTATCCTCGGCTTCTGATGAGCCAGGTGCGCTGTAAGTAGGCAGGAAGCCCTTGTGGGAGACAAGCACATTTGGATTTTTTCTGCGTCCTCCGTTTCTCGGTTTCTTGTTTCTGAAGGACTCTTTCATTCTTGGCAAGGTCTTGCCGGCAGGGCGGTTCGAGGTCAATGCAGAGGACGGAACGGCGGTGGCGCCATGTGCCAGGCTTCGGAGCTGAGGGTGTATCTGGTCCAGATGGACGGTGCCATTGTGTCGCGCATTGCTTGTGCTTGCAGGCGGCATTGCGGATGTCGAAGGGACTGGTATGTCATCATTTTGCTGCACCTGTTGGCGAATTCGAGACGTGCCTGCTTGCTGATTGGGGTGGGATGTCTGGGTGCGGGTAGATGTTGTTCTGGGAGGTGTTGACGTCTGCTCGTCGTCTTCCTCGTTGTCATGTGCATCCCCTCGAGCGCGGCCAGCTCCGTCGTCCGAGGTGCCAGTGCCTGCTCGAGCACGTGATGGCCTCGCTGCTCCAGAGGGACGGGGCGGCTGTGCGTTTGCGGTGACTCTGCTCGAGCCGTTGTCTGCACTTGCGCTGGACTCGCCTTCTGCGTGTGCGAGGCATTAGGAGAGCCATCAACATCAGCCAATTCTCAGATGTATGACGGTGTGGCGAAACAGCGACTCACTCGAGACGCGGCTGTTGGGAGGCCTGGATGCGCGAATGGGTGGAGCAGGAGCTGCATTGTTACGCAGAGGAGCGGGACTACACATGCTTGTAGGCGCCATCGAGCCAGCAGCGGCCATCGTACGCGAAGCACCAGCTGGGACGCGGGTGCCAGTTGGGCCAGTCTGGCGTCGCCGTGGGGGCTGACCAGGGACAGCCATGGTGCGACTAGTGCTGGATGTACGTGTGTGCAGTGTACGCCGTCAGCGCTTAGCCTAAGTCCATGCTCTGCTCGCTGTCCGACAAGTCTGAGGCTGTCTGACGGGGTGCTGCAGTTGGAGAGAGGACAAGCTGCAGAGGCAGAGCGCGGTGAGGGGGTCCCAGATACGGGTCTCGAGATGTATATGCATGTATAATCGCATTCGCTGTACCCCTGTTGTCCGTTGCAATGCCTACCTCGCTGCACTCTTTTCATCTTCACTTTTGCCACATCGTAGCAGACACACTGCAAGACGCGCAGAACAGTTAAAGACTTATAATGACATACAAAACGGAGCAGGGAACATGCCTCCATCATGCACACGACCATCATAACACATTGAATTAATTGCTTCTTGACGGGTCTACATATATTGGGCATAACAAGCTGGGTAGGACCCTGTTGCTGGGTCATCTAAAGAGTCTATGTCAGGGGAGCATAACTGAAGTATTACTGTTACTAGACAAACTGAGCGAGGCGAGAGCTGAAGGCCACATTCTGGTCTTGCTGATGGTGTTACAGAAGCGGTGGAGACGCGCCAGAGCAAAAGCACGTGATCTTCTGCAATACCGGACCCGCGTCGCAATGTCGGCAGGAAAAGACAAGGTGTGGTTGTAGATGCTCTTGAGACCCTCTGGAGTGAGTTCGGCAATGATCTTGAGCCTCGCAAGGTGTCCCACGTCATCCGTCCTGTTCTTGTAGGCCGTCTAGTACAAGAGCCTCGCCGATATCGTAGAAGGCAGCTGTGCGATTTCTTCGTAAATAGTCTTGAAGTCTGCAGATGCCAGATCCGCAATATCGCACATAGCATATGCAACGACGCCTTTCGAGTCTGACAGCTGACGCTCCACATTGTACGGCGCGAGGATCGCATTGACAGCTTTGAGCACACCAGGCTGGTTCATGTGGATGTGGCAGAGTCGCACGATGCCGTCTGCGATGATGGGCTTGAGAGAAACCTCTGGGAAGTTGACGGCCCCAATGCTTGCCCCAAAGTTGATGTACCGGACGAGCGCGCCGCCGACTTCGGCACCAATGGCTCGTTGCGCTTCTTCTGTGCTTCCACCGATGTGTGGCGTCAGGATGACATTCGGGCACGAAGTGAGCTCTGATGTAAAGTGGTTGAGCTGATTGTCGAAGAATTTGCCGTTCGAGGCAGGCTCTTTCGGGAACACGTCGATGGCTGCTCCCGCGAGGTGGCCTGCTTTCAGGGACTGAGCTACAGCCGGGATGTCGACGACCTTGCCACGTGCATTGTTGATAAGGTAGCTTCCCTTCTTCATCTTTGCGAGCTCCTCCGCGCCAATCAGATTCATCGTCTCTGGCAGCTCGGGCACGTGCAGCGAGAGGAAATCGGAGATGGACAAGAGCTCGTCGAGTGTGTCGACTTGCTGCGCTGAACCGAGCGGCATGATGGGCACTACGTCAAAGTAGCGGACCTGCATGCCCATTGCCTCGGCGAGGACGGATAGCTGCGCGCCAATATGGCCATAGCCGACAATCCCGAGCGTCTTGCCTCGAATCTCCCAGCAGCCCTTGCTGACCTTGTTCCAAATGCCAGAGTGCAGCTCAGCAGAGCGATCGCACAGCTGACGAGAGAGCGCGACGATCTCAGAGATGACAAGCTCGGCGACTGAGCGGGAGCTGCGAGTAGACTACCTAAGCAACGCACGCCACGCTCATTGCAGAATAGCACACACTCACTTTGAGAAGGGCGAGTTGAAGACGGCGACGCCGGCCCTTGCAGCTGCCAAAAGGTCGACTTGGTTCGTGCCAATGCAGAAGCAGCCAATTACGACGAGCTAGGGTAGAGGGGTCAGCCTGGGGTACCCAATCCCAATCACACCCGTATGACACTTACGCTCTTGACGCTTTCAATGACCTTTGCGGTCACCTTGGTCTTGCTCCTGATACCCAGGGCAGAGAAATTGCCTTTTACGAGTCTGCTGATGAGCTCGTCTTCGCCGAGTGCACCCTTTTCTGTCTCTACCTCGTAGCCCTGCGCGCGGAGCATGTTGATAGCGGTCTCGTTTACATTCTCGAGGAGGAGCACTTTGGGATGCAGTTTCACCTCCTGCTCTTCTTCATGGAGGACGGCCTTGGGCACAAAGGGTGTGAGGACCTTTGGCGCCTGCAGTGTCTGGGACATTGACCTTGCACGTTCGCGGGGCGATTTGGGGAGAGACGAGTCGGTGGGACTGAGCGCATCTGATCTATTGCGCTGGCTCATGCGCTGCTGCTGGCTCGCGGCGTAGCTGGCTGCGAACCCATTTGTCCTGGATGACGAGGATCCACCCTGGACATCGGCTGGGGGTGATCCCACGATGGGGTAGTGGTGTCGCGGCGGAGAGAACTGGTCGAGGGGAGAAGTGGAAGCAGGAAACGCCTGCTGCTGGGGCGTCCTGCTGTCTGGCAGCGATATTGGCTGGGACATTGCTCTTCTTCAACGAGGATGTGGCCAATTCTTGGGGCAGACGAGCTCCGAGTCCCGCTCTTTGTAGGAAGCGACGAGGGTGTCAGTCAGCAGTCCACTAGAGGTGTGTCGCAAGCGTACTCGCGCTCGTCGTCAGTTGCGAATCGTGCAGAACCAAGCTTCGTCCGCCGCTTGCTGACAGCGTTGAAGAAGTTGTTCACGATCACGCCTTGCCTCTTGACTCATCCGCTCGAGCGACATCAACGACAGCAGTGGGCATAAACACCATATCATTGCATTCTCTGTACTTCTGGCTACACACTGGTCTTTCAAGCTTTCCTCTGCGACGCCTGCAGGACGAGATGCTGTAAGGGCACTTTCTACGCTGGATCCTCGCACACCCCAAACGGCTCGGACACTGGGCGGGCATTGTCGCAGTCGCGTCATGGACGGCTATACCTTGGTACAGATCTAGTATGTGCTGGTAGTCGGAACCGCAGCTTCAGCAGACACACTCTGGTCGCACCAGGAAGCTTGCCACTGGCAGGCCATGCGGTGACTCGACAGACCCCCAAAAAAGGCGACAGAGCACGTGAAAGAAGACACGAAAGCCATTGGAACAGTTCACCAGTGTCCACACATACCTGTTCTTACCCGCCGTCTCCCCTCCTTTTCCCGATGACGCCGTCCTTCCCACAAAGTATCCCAGAAAGCACAGACTGATGCCTTTCTTCTGGTCTTCTCTTTGATAATTTTCCTACAGATACCTAGTGTCGTATGGCGGAGGAAACGTGCGTTCTCTTGCCAATGCTATCAAGCAGACAGGTACCCCGTTCAAATGGGTCGAGAAGCCTGAAGATTTCCAGGATGCTTCTGTAAGCAGACTTAAAAGGGCTTAATACTCTCGCCTGACACAGTCTGTTCTCAGGCAATCGTCTTCCCAGGTGTTGGAGCGTTCGGACAAGCAATGGAATCCCTCAAAGCAAAGGGTTTTGCAGAACCTCTGAAGCAGTTTATTGCATCTGGCAAGCCGTTGTACGTGGTCATCTATAGCCTACTGCTAACGAGACACCATTCTAATGGCATTGGACACAGCTTTGGCATCTGCATTGGTATGCAAGCGCTCTTTGAATCATCAGACGAAGCTCCCGGCGTACCTGGCTTGGGCGTCATCCCCGCTCAGATCAAGAGATTCAGCTCAAAGTCGAAAGCTGTTCCCCAAATAGGCTGGAATGGCGCCATCCCCTTAAAAGCGGGCGTATCAGCAGAAACCGACAACGCAGTCAAGTACGGTTTTGTTGATGATGGAGCATCGTACTACTTTGTACATTCATACGCCGTGCCGTACGATGAGCGCCTCTCGGACTGGGCACTCACCGCAACGCAATACGGCGAAGAGACATTCATCTCGTCCGTTCAGAAAGACAACGTGTTTGCAACGCAATTCCACCCTGAAAAGAGCGGAGAAGCCGGTCTCACTGTCCTCAGGACCTGGCTATCACAGACGGGCATCGTGCCTCAGGCAGTCACGAAGAGCATTCCCATCGAAGAAAAGCGCGAAGCTCTTGCACGCAATGGCTTCACTAAGCGTGTTGTTGCATGCCTTGATGTACGTGCGAATGACGATGGCGATCTTGTAGTGACGAAAGGCGATCAATACGATGTTCGTGAGAAAGAAGAGCCAGAAGCATCGACCTCAGGCGCCGGGCAGAATGGAGACCTCGCGGTGCCATTGCCAAGTGGTGCTCCTTCTACGACAGCTCAAAAGGGCAAGTCCGCCGTTCGCAACCTCGGCAAGCCAGTAGAATTGGCAAAGCGCTACTATGCAGAAGGCGCCGACGAGATCTGCTTCCTCAACATTACTTCCTTCAGACAATGTCCATTGACTGATCAGCCCATGCTGGCGGTGGTTGCTCAAGCGGCAGAGACGGTCTTTGTGCCGCTCACCATCGGCGGAGGGATACGAGATACGGTCGATCCTGATGGAACAGTCCGTAGCGCGCTGGAAGTCGCCAGTACCTACTTTTCCGCCGGCGCAGACAAAGTTTCCATCGGTAGCGATGCCGTCTACGCTGTTGAGGAGCTCCTCGAGCGCAAAAAGCTGGGAAAACCCGCTCGACCGACGGGCACGATATCTAGCATCGAGTCGATAGCGTACGGGTATGGCTCGCAAGCGCTGGTAGTCTCGGTCGATCCTAAGCGGGTATATGTCAAGTCACCAGAAGAGGTAGCAGAGGCTCACCGGCCATGTGTGGTGGATCTTGCATCCACTGCGCTGGAAGGCAGACCTGATGCGGCCCTCAAGGAGAGTCTTGGACCCAGCGGCGAGAGGTACTGCTGGTACCAATGTACCGTCAAGGGCGGGCGAGAAGTGCGAGATCTGGATGTCGTCCAACTGGTTCAGGGAGTGGAGGAGCTTGGAGCCGGCGAGATCCTACTCAATTCTGTGGACATGGACGGCCAGAAAGCAGGTTTTGATCTGAGACTGGTGGATCTCGTCAAACGGAGCGTGACGATTCCTGTGGTCGCGAGCTCGGGCGCTGGCAGTCCCGCTCACTTTGTTGAGGTGTTCAGCAAGACGGCGAGCGAGGCCGCCCTTGCTGCTGGCATATTTCACCGGAGAGAGGTCCCTATCGAGGCGGTCAAGAGCGCGATGCGGGAGGGTGGTATACCAACGCGAAAGGATCTGTGAGGGCTGTGGATGCTGGGTGGTCGATGGCCATATCTCTAGACTACTACGGGTACGGGCTTTAGATGCACTCAATGCCAGAGTGGCTTATTGGACTGCATTAAAATCGCGTAACCACGCAATGTAGCGGCGAAATAGACGGCCATGCAGGTAGACTGGCTTCCATCGAAGATGCAAATGCCGCCTTGACACGTGCTTCTTCGCTACTCGCCACCGTGCTGTATCGTACCCTCAAAGTTGGTCAGAACTGGCTGTGGGCCTGTCAGATGGGTCGCACGGTGTACATAAACGTAGAGCAGTGCTCTCTGAACACTACAGGATACAGCTTTCTCTACCTGCATCCCTTCGTCTTTCTCGGTCACGTCTACGTGGTAGGCGACGCACAGAAACGAGGAAAGCTTGCAAGAAAGAGCAGGAGGGACAGCTTGAAGACATCCGTTGTCATATTTAGCTGATTTTGATGACGTATACGTGGTCATTTGGCTCCTGCTGCGATGTTTCGTGCCCACGCCATGCCCGCCACGACTGAGGACCCCCACGACACGACGACGACGAACACCTTTTTGCTCCCGTGCACCTCAGCCCAAGGTCATTGAGCGCAGCCATGGATCTGAGCATCACCTCTGCACGCGAGCAGCTCGACAACCCTTCCGCGTCCGTCCTCGCGACGATGCAGGGCACGAGCACAGAGGCGCAAGAGGCGGTCGCATCGCTCGCTCCAAGCACGTCGGCCCTGTCGAGTACGAATGGCGCAGCTCTGGACCATGCAAGCGTGCCTTCCGTGCAGTCTCAAGGCAGCGAGGCAGCCGGCGTCAATGGCTCGTCCGAGGAAGACACTGCGCGGTTGCAGGTCGTGGACGAGGTGGGCGATGGAAATGGCCCATTAACGTACAAATGCAAGTCGCAAGAGCCCACGCTGACGTGAGAACACTCCTTTGAACGCATACAGAGCCAGCAATTCACGTACGCGCTTCGCCTGGTCAACAATTGGGCCCACCTTGTGACTGACGTACTATCCCCCCGCCACAGCTCAAAGCTCGCAGACTACATGCAGAAATGGAATTTATACGACGCTGGTTTCGACTACAATGTACTCAGCGTGCTGGGAAGTCAGAGCACTGGCAAAAGTGGGCCTGCGAGGGCCGTTCTTCGCATTCAGGTCTTCAGCCTGACATTTTCAGCTACCCAGGCACCCTTCTCAACCGCCTCTTTGGTACAACCTTTGACGTGATGGACGAGACACGGCGGCAGCAGACTACCAAGGGTGGGGACAATCGTGTGGTTTGCGGTATCTCTGCTCAGACAGCTTACCCCTCCTCCACCGCACAGGCATCTGGATGTGCAGAGGCAAGGGCATGAACACCGTCATCATGGACGTTGAAGGGACAGACGGCCGTGAACGCGGTGAAGATCAAGACTTTGAACGCAAAAGCGCCCTCTTCTCCTTGGCGACTGCAGAGGTGCTGCTCGTCAACATGTGGGAGCACCAGGTGGGATTGTATCAAGGAGGTGTGCACAGTTCTGGCTGCATCACGCAGGCTCACCAGCTGATCTTTCTCATCAGCCAACATGGGTCTCCTTCGTACGGTCCTGGAGGTGAACCTCGGTCTCTTCCAAGCTGCAAAAGCGAAATCAGCCAACACGCACAAGGACAAGGCACTTTTGCTCTTCGTCATCCGTGACCACATTGGAGCGACACCGCTTGCGAATCTTGCCGCAACATTGAAGCAAGATCTCAACCGCTTATGGGATGGATTGACAAAGGTGAGATTGCGTAGCTGTACGTGATGCGACTCGGACTAAATCGTCCTACTGCAGCCTGAAGGCCTCGAGAGTTCCCAAATCTCAGACTTCTTCGACATGGACTTTACTACCCTCCCGCACAAACTCTTGCAGCCAGACAACTTCGAACGGGAGGTACTGAACCTGCGGGCGCGCTTTGCAGACAAGAAGAATCCGGGCTATGTCTTCAAGCCCGTCTACCACAAGCGCATACCGGCAGATGGATTTGCTCCGTACTTGTCGAATATCTGGGTATGATCTTGCGCCTTGTCCAAGTGCCTTTGAATGAGCTGACAACAATCCTCGACAGCACCAAGTTCTGCAGAACAAGGACCTCGACCTGCCAACACAGCAAGAGCTGCTTGCACAATTTAGATGTGACGAGATCGCTGCCGGAGCGTTTGGAGCATTCGAAAAGGACATCTTGACGTGCCGTAAGCCACTAGACGCTGGAGAGATCTTGGATACTCTGGGATTAGTCATGGGCGACCAGCGCACGCGGGCGCTCACTGCCTTCGACACTGCGGCTTCGCGTTACCACTCTGGGGTATATCAACGGAAACGAGCAGAGTTGATGGCTAAGATGAACGCGACCTTGGCGCCTCTTTTCGTCTCGCAGTTGACAAATCTGCAAAAGACGATTGTGAAAAAGTTTCGACAAACAATGTTGGATAGCCTGAAGGGAGACAATTACGATTTTGGCAAGCTAGTACAGCAAGGTCAGGAGGAAGCCGAAGCATATTTCGAGAAGCAGGCGCAGCGTGAGTGTCCTGCCTTGCTGAGCAATGGTTTCAGAGTCTGAGTTTTACGCTCGCAGTCATCAAGCTGGACGAAACGGATTGGTCTTACGAGGATGCGCGCAAGCATCTCCAACAGGATCTGTCCAGCATCGCAGACTCGCTGCGCGCTGAGGAGACCAAGAAGATGGTCATCGTAATCGAGGTGAGCGAAACGTCAGCGTCCACCGTGCTTTGTCTCACGAGTATACTCCAATCTAGCGCAACCTGAAGAAGCAGTTCGGTCCAGGCGTCGAACTCGCCCTGAACAAGCCTTCGGCCGACATGTGGGACAAGGTGCTCAAGGCCTTCAAGGAAGCTTTGGCGAAAGCAGAAACAGCATACACACGTAAAGCACAAAGTCAGTATACCTTCCCCATCGTGGGGAGTATCTTCGACTGACACTAGCTTGCTCTATGCTAGGCTTCAATTGCACCGAGAGTGAGAACGAAGAAGCTCTTGGTCTCTTGCGCAAGCGAGCTTGGATCAGCTTGCGATCGGTCATTGATGAGCAAACGGCGGATAGCGTGATGCTCATCAAGCTCAAGCTGTTCTTCGAGGACAAATTCCGCTACAATAATGGCGTACCCCGGGTCTGGCGCCCTGAAGACGATATCGATACTTTGTTCCGGACTGCTCGCGAAGAAACGCTTGCCCTCATCCCATTGTTCGCAAAGATTGAGCCGCAGGATTCGACGAATGCCTTCAGCCTGCCGGACTCTACCGGAAGCACCTCCTTCGAAGATCCGGATTTTGACTTTAGCGAGACCTTGACGGTTGTCAGCGAGGCCAAGCAAGTTCAACTCGCCGAGCGCTTCAGACGAGAAGCCGATGCATACTTTTTGGAGGCCAAGCGCAGTATGGTGTCTTCTATCAGCCAAATCCCATACTGGATGTACGGCGTCATCGCAGTCTTGGGTTGGAATGAGTTCATTGCCGTTCTCAAGAATCCGCTCTACTTCACATTCATTCTCATTCTGGGCGCTGCGGCTTTTGTTACTGTTCAGCTCAATATGGTGAGACCAGCGACCTTTGCTGCAGTTCAGCCACAGCTAACTCACCGTTATTTCGCCTGAGCAGGTGGGACCCGTCACTACTCTGGCACGCGGTATCGGCAACGAGGTCTACAAAGTTGCAAACAACACACTGGTGAGTAGAAGTTCCAGTACCGTTGCAATGTCAATCTGACGAGGAAAACGCAGCGCGAGCACTTCCAACAGCCACTGCAACGGCAGCTCGAGACACCCCACAGGACGCGGTCTTCATCAAAGTCTGAAGACGAAAAACAGGCTGGCAGAGCCACCACGGATGGCGACAGCATAGAGCTGAAGAAGATGCAGTAGTGTATTTTAGGCAGCGTTGTCAGCGAGCAGACTGCATGCTACGCTGTGTGGGTTGTTATGCAAACCATGCTTGGATCCCCATTCAGAAGTCACAATAGATGAGATACAGGGCTTGGACTGCTGTATGGTAGTACTGATACTGATACGGTGGCTTGGCAGCGTGATCTTGCCAGGGCCAGTCGATTGCCGGCGGCGCTGTCTACTTATCGACTTTGAGTTCATTGGCTTTTTGAATAACCCTTTGCATGCCTTGGTCAATCTCACGTTGTGTCTGTGCTGCGACAGCCGCGGCGTCGGCATCTGTCGTCCGCTTGTGCTCGATGTACGGTCGAGGCGAATTGGTGCCTGTCGTGGGTTCGGTGTCCGTGTCATCTGCGCCCTCGCCATCTTCGCTTGCAGTGTTGTATTCAGCAGACGTTCTGGTAGTCGTTGCCGCGGAGAGCTGCGAGGAGACTGAGACGCCGCGAGAGAGTCGGACTGCTGCTTGCACTCCGGAAATGGCCATTTTCCACCGCCGCTTGGCTGACCAGTTTTCTCGCAAACCGCTGGACAGATCAACTTCTGTCTTTGTCTCGCCAAGATGTAGCCACTGTGTGCTAGCAAGTCTCAGATAGGGCATTTTTTGTCAAAAAAAAAACACCTCGTCTGGTGCACTCACAGCATGATCGAGCGCTTGCGTAGCCGTCAAGCGGCTGGCAGGATCCGCCTTTATCAAAGCTAGAATGAAGTCTTTCGGGCGACAAGAAATACTCAACGCCGGGATCGTAAAGCACAGACTTGGATCGAGATCTAAACGAGGCCCACCTTTTGCCTCTGTTGAGACTTTGCTCCAGTACTTTTCATGGAACTCGACTTTGGCTCGCGTCGTCTCTGCAATGAGTTCTTGCCGATTGTCTGCTCGGAAGGGCGACTACGAAGTGGACTGTCAGGGCCATATCTCACGCGCTGTCCACCACGCTCACGTATCCGCATAGTCTGGCAAGACATACGTCAGACTCTCTACATCAGGTACACGACTAGCTGGCTCACAATGTATATGTGATCACCCCGACTGCCCACATGTCACTGCAAAAACACTTCCCAATGAGCTTGCAGGCGTGCTACCTCAAGAGTAGCAGTGTACTTACACTGGCTTTCCGTGCCCTTGCTTGTTGAGTACCTCTGGGGCTGTCGGCATTGACCACGACACTACATGAGCCTTTCTGTATTGCAGCTCTTCGCTTGGCAAACTTACAAGCATAGCCAGGCGAGCCCGCCATGCTTGTCAAGACCTCATCTGGAGTAGCCAGATGCCGCGCGATTCCAAAGTCGGCAATGAGCAGGTTGTCTGATTTCGGACCTTCGTAGAGTCTGCATGCCCGGTTAAAGCTGTCAGCGATGCGACGTGAAGAAAATATCAGATCGCGTGACAGTCGTGCGCACAAGTTCTCAGGCTTCAGGTCTCTGTGCACAACTTCGTGAGAATGCAAGTATTGCACGCCGGCCTGCGATGCATCGGGTCAGCTTGGTTGATGCTGCAAGTTCTTAGAATAATAAGCCTACCAAAACCGTCTTTATCGCTTGGACACTATCTGCCTCTGTGAACTCTGCAGGTAAGCGTTGCCAATGAGCACATTACATCTCTGGTTTGAAGTGCTTTACAAAGGCGAGGCACTCACTGCCTCGCTCGAGTATTCTCTCGAACAGCTCGCCGCCATTTGCAAGCTGAAAGACGAGGCTGATTGACGGGGCGGGCTGATCAAGAGCTGGGTCTATCCATAATATGTATGCAGATGCTCACTAGTATTTCGTGCTGCTCTCGAACCTGCATTGGGGGGTCATCAGCAGAAGGGCAGGTTTGAGATCTGCGGGGCTGCCTGTACTGACCATTCCTGTGTAGCGTGGCGGAGTGGGGAATCCAAGCCATCAGAATGTGTGTTGTCGTGGTATGCAGCGTCTTCGAGTGACCCAGAAACGTTTCACTCACGTGAAATTTGACTGGAGACAGATTGCATCGATACCTTAGTCAAGAAGACCTTTGTTCGTGACTAGGCAGAGGGGAGCACTGAACGCGACGCACCAATGTTTGGATGGTCCAGCCCTTTCAAGACGGCAATCTCATCGTATATGAGCTGGTGGTTGCCCTTTACGCTCTTCTTGAGTATGACCTTTATCGCTACGGGGGTGTTGTCGTGCGTAGTCCAGGTGGCTTCCTTGACCTCGCCAAATGTGCCTTTGCCGAGGACCCTTCCGAAGCGGTAGTTTTTCTTCTTGTGGTAGCTTTCGGGCTGCGAGTGGGTGTGTTGCCAGCGATAGTCAGTCCTGCATGCATGAACATGAGGATCCATCTCGCATCTCAATCGCTCACCCGCCGCAGCAGGAAGTCCATGACTGGGACTGAGACACCGTCAGCAGGCAGATCAGCCCGTCAGCAGACGAGACAATGCAAAGAGTCAGCTGCCAGCCAGTTGGAGCTGTTCGATGGGAGTGCTGACGGTGACTGTTCGCGGTGTGATGGGCGTGATCGGGTGGGCAGCATGTGGACTCGACGATGGAGAGGGGATACCGTGCATTCTGAGCAGTGTAGGTGATTGATGTGGTGATGGATAATCCATTCATGTACTCGGACTTAGGCAATGTCCACATTTGAAGTCATCACACTGTCGCCACCCGCCTGTAGCTAGCTGGACCCCCCGTCCAGGCTCACCCTCCTCTGCTCCAACACACCCCATCATCACAACACAACGACCACGCCATGTCGTCGTCCACACCGCCCGTGGCTGCCGCATACAGGCCATCTGCAGCCGCACGCAAGTCTGGCGCCGGCGTGGGCAGCGGGGGCCAGGACAGCAGGACGGCGCGCAAGACGGGCGGGCGGCCCACGACGGGGACAGCTGCAGCTGCTGCGCCCAGCGAGGACACGGACATGAGCAGCGAGAACAAGGTGCCGCTCGAGAGCACCGCCAGCCCCTCTGCGTCCGCCGCGTCCAGCGCCCTCCCGCTCGTCCAGTCCAAGCGGGGCGCAAGAGACAATATACTGCCGCCGGGGGTCAACCAGCCTGGACTGGGTGGAAAGGGACGTGGAGGCAAAGGCAAGAGCGCAGTGTCGGGGAAATCACTGCCAGGTTATTCGTACTCTGCCTCAACGACCTCCTCGTCGCTCTCGTCCTCGAACAAGCCCACGGTCGCGGCGGCAAGAGGAAAGCAAAGAGCAGCCCCGGCAGCCGCCGACAACGAAGACGACGAGACCACAGAGACCGCCAGCTCGCTCAATGTCCGGTCAAGGAGTCCGCGTGGGGTGCGCGCATCATCTCTCTCTCTCTCTCTCTCTCCACTTGTGCTAGACTCGCAGCTGACCGTCCCGCCACATTCCAGTACACATGGGAAGTAGAAGTCCTCGAAATCAAGCCAGACGACGTCCTCAACCGCATATCCTACCACAACTCCATCACAACCACCATCGAGCGAGAGGGCAAGAACGAGCGGGTGCGCTTCAGGCGTGGCGACAAGATCTGGATCCTCCCTGACCCAGAGTGGCTGCCGCCCGTCAGCGAAGAGGTCGCCATCAACGAGCTCGCAGACGACGAGTGGTGGGTCGGAGAGATCCTCGACTGCTGTGCACTTGACCAGTCCAAGCAGCGCGAGTCGTCGCTGGGTCTCCTCCGTGTGGCTGTGGGTATCCCTTGTCAAGCTGTCTTTGCTAAACACTTTAGGCTTCGGCTGACGCTCGTGCACGTCACTCGCAGTGGTACTACTCGCCCGACCATTCGTACGAATTGGCAAATCTGCACGACGATTGGAAGAAGAAGCTCCGCCGGTACCGTTTCGATGATCCAGAGGTGGGCCTTATCAACGTGAAGCATGACGCGGCTCCACACGTGACAACACGCTGACAGCATACCCTTTTTGCACGCCCACAGCGCATAAAATCAGACCACGTCGACTTCATCGGCATCGAATGCTTTGCAGGCTTCGCCGACGGGATATACACCTACCTGAACCTGCTCGGCCTTGAGGTCGACGACGCCGAACGGATGAAGCCAGACCGTTTGCGTGCAAAGTCCAAACGCGTCGTCCGAATGACTGGCTTCACACTGAAGGAAGTCGCCAAGCGTGCTGCAGCTCGTGAAGCGAATTACGAGCGCAATCCCGCACTGGCCAGGAAGATTCGCTCCTCGCAGAGGACGACTTCGCAGAGAAGCATGAATTATGGCGTCATACAGGAAGGTGATGATGATAATGGGGAAATCAACCAAGATTGATGCATATTGGCACGGAGGGTGTATTGAGGATTTCGAGGTGACTGCTTGCGGAGCCAAGCTTGTCTTTTTAGAGAAGTGCCCGTGCTCCAACTATGAGGGCGAGAGAGGGCAGTGTGTTTGTAAGTTGTGCAGAGAGAGAGAACCATTATTAGCTCATGACATTCGAGCGCCGGGTGTTTTTGTTTAATAGTTCATCTTTGTTGATGTCAGGAATAGGGCTGACAGGTCTTGAAGAAAAGGTACAACAACATCTGAAATGGAAAACGTCTGCGCCATAGCCACTCATAATTGCGGTTGTGGGGGATATTTCATTGGATCCAAGCGGTAGAGCAAACCCTAGGATCCGGTGTCAAAGCGTCAAGGTTGGAACGTATCGGGCGTAAGGGCAACGCCCACCTTTGAAGTCATTTTGATGGCATGTTTCGCTCGCACTAGCGCCAACAGGCAGTCGTTGATCCGATGCTGAGGAATCAGCGGGAGTTGCTTGACAAAGTCTTGCACTGTTGGACAAGCAGGACATTGTCAGCTGTGGCATCATCAACACGGATTCGTGCAAGGAAGTCTTACTTCTGAGACCCTCTGGATGGGCACGGAGAGAGCCTATGATTGACTCTGCGTCGCTCCGTTGAGGCTAGTCAGGGAGAATCCGCCTATTAGAAGAATGAACGCAGCAAGCACTCGACTGAAATTGCTCGCCTGTCGCTCCCGAAAATCTATGGGCAATGTCTGTATAATAGGGTGCGCAAAGTCGAGGAGCTGCTTCTTTTTCTTGGCTGCCGCCGCTTTGCTGCTCGATGCAGCCGTAGATGCTCCTCCGCCTCTGCCGCCTCGTACTGATTGCGACACCCTACTTCGAGCACCGCCCCCATGTGCGGCTTTGTTGGCCCGCAGCATGTCTGCGTCGCCTGGCTGGCTGACAAAGGTGTCGTTCGCATTGTATGCGGTGCGGTTGTGGCTTTCGAGCGCGTCTTCGGCCTCTTGGTCGTACGCGTCTTGCTGTTGCTGTTGCTGTTCAAAAGTAGCTTGGACTTGCTCTTCTAGTTCTCGCTGAGCGATTCTCTCTGCTCGTTGTCTGTTGTAGTCAAAGTTGCGTATTGTCGGGGCCTGCCATACATTGTCAACATATATACACCCCTCTTCAACCAAGGCACCCAAACGCACCTGATGAAAGTCCGACGTATAGGCATTCATCCTCAAGCCAAAGAGCAGCCCAGCAAACGCCTCGTTGAAGTCTGCGAGCGACTGGCAGACCGCGTCGAGCCCTTCCATGTTGACCGCGAGGTCTTCTACGCTGTCTGCGAGCTCTGCAAAGGCCGGCGCGAGGTGGGCGACCGCGGGTCCAGCACTGTCAGCGCCGCGGGACGCACTCAGCGCAGACAACGAGCCGCGCGATATCCTCCTGAGCGGCGTGTTGGGCGTCTTGCTGTTGGTGTCGCCTGCTGCTGCTGTTCCTGCGCGCGACTGGCCGAGGCTGGCGGGCCCGTCCTGCGCGTTGCTGGCCATGATTGGACAGTTCCAGTGTCTTGTGTGGTTCTATTAGCGAGACTCTGCAACGTCCTTGCGCACCATGCTGTCGTACAGATGGAAAAGAGCTTCCTCGTCGCCGTCTTCCTCGATCACGTGGTCTGGCTCCACAAGGACGCCCGCCAACAAGCTTGGAAGAGTAGCGACTGTAGAGCGAGCGCAGTGAAGATACTGGACACTTGAATCCATTCCGGACACGCTGGACCGCCCTGACTCCCTCTCAGGTCCCCCACGTTCAGCCATGCCAGCAACAGCCACCGACATCGACATCGGCAAGGCAGAGTGGATCCAAGGGCCAGACGGGGTTGACTTTTACTGCAAGAGGTGCGTAGACCACACTAGATACAGTCTAAAGTGCTGCTAACTCCTCTGGACTCCTCTCTGACCCGATGCTGATGATGCAACCGACCGCCACTCAATCTGGACACCCCCTTCGAAAGATGGCAAGCTGAAGACGCAAAGGCGCACGTCGTGTTTGTGCATGGGTGAAGCTTACACAAGTACACGACAGTCCTGCACGTCCGACTGATTCCCTTACGCCTCACCCCGCAGCATCATCGAACATGTACGTTCGACCGGGCCTGAGAAACAGGCACGTCACAGATCCTGGCTAATGATGACCCGCATGTACCTTTTGTATACTCAGGTCGAGCGATACAGCTATCACTTCACGCGACTCGCCAAGAACGGCATCACTACTTTTGCCTTTGATCAGCGAGGATGGGGCAGAACTGCGCAAAAGACGCACACGGAAGGAATGACCAGTCTCGAGAAGCAGCTGAAGGACCTCGAGTTCTTCCTTGCTCGAGAGCTGAACTTGGTGAAGCAGGGAATAAAAGTGTTTCTGTATGGCCACAGCATGGTGCGCAGAAGCCTGTTACACCAGTGACACTGGTTCTTCTTTGCTTATTTGAGCTCTCATGCAGGGAGGAGGCATCGTTCTCCAATATGCCTGCACTCCTCATCCCTCCCGTAGTTCGCCGGCTAAGCTGGGCGGCCTCATTGCTTCATCACCCATTACGCTTCAGCCTCCTGAAACTCGAGTCGGAAAGCCCACGCTCTACGCTGGAGGCTTGCTCGGGCGTATTTTGCCGAGCTTGCAAATGAAGATCGACATAAAGGGGACAGTACGCAGCCGTTGCTGCGTCAGCCTCCTTGTCTTATCTTCCGCTGATACCTGCTGCCCTTGTGGCTCTCATATGAATAGGATCTCTCACACGATCCAGCTGTCGGCAAAGCGTACTTGGCAGACCCACTGTGTCCTCCGATCTCGACCTACAAGCAGTATGTTGACGTCCGAACACCATGCATTGAGCCCCGCTGATCGAAATTCTGGCAAATGCGTTCCCAGGCTCGCAGATATGTTTTTCGGAGGCGAGGCATTGCTGCACAAGACCTATAAAAGCTATCCCGAAACATTGCCGCTGCTCATTTTCCACGGTACCGCAGATACAGTACGTCTCCCATTTGGGAAAGAGTCTTTTTTGAGATGGCTGCACTTGCTGAGGATTTTGCCCGTCCAGATCTGCTGGTTTGAGGGATCAAAGCAGCTCCAGGCAAAGATCACCGCCAGAGACAAGAGTTTCATAGCCTATGAAGGGTACTTTCACGAGTGCCACAACGAGGTGAGAAAGTCTAGATTGGCCGAATAGCGTTGAGACGCAACAAGGCTGATTAGCGTCTTGCGGCTATGTACAGGCTGGTGACATGAAAGAAAAGGTCATTGCCGATGTTTCGAATTGGATCGTCGAGCGCGCTTGATAGGTGCAACGGAGTTTGGCTTGAACTGTGCTCCAGAAACTGTTTTCATCTGTTTAATATTGCATATGCAGGGATGTTGATACAACGACAGTTGAGTGGAGGAACGTGTGCTGTACAGAGTCTGCATTTAATTCTGCGAGGGCGTGTTCTTGTAGGCTTCGATTTCCTGGTCAGACAAGCCGTCTAGCCTTGTCAGCAGGTATTCGACCTGAGTTTGAGAACGTATTAGCCAACATTTCCGACATCCTCCTTGAATTTGGGAAGCTCACCTCGACCTCCTTGGTCAGTGGAATGATGTAATCGCGGTACAGCGAAACGACCTCTTCAACGTCAATTTTCAAATTCTCCTTATCGACCTTATCAAGGGGTGCTTTCGGGTTCCCAGCCGCATCGAGTTCTTGTCCGTAGAATGCCGCTTTTTTCGCAAGTCGCTTTAGCAAGGCTGCTTCGACTGCTGGTTTCGTGATGAGATCGGCGAGTGCGTCTGTGTTGCGCGAGTAGATGTGAGGGATGAAATCTGCTGGAGCAGAGCGGAATTTGGACTCCGAGACAAACATGCCTGATGTCGAGCAGATATACATCAGCATAGAGTTTTTGTGCTATCTGCCGTACTGCATGCGCACTGACCGTAGTGTATCCGCCGACTGATGGCCTGGAGTGCCTCTACGTCTGTCGTGGCTGAGCTGCCATAGTTGCCGTCATCTTCCTGATGCGGTCCTTTCCGTCGGCTGTTTGCGCGACTTGTAATGGCAGGAATGATTGCATTGACGTAGAACTGCTTGATCTTGTCATTCACGTTCACCTTGTTGGGGTAGAGCAGGCGAGGATAGTCGAGCGGGGGCAAGATGGGTTGGGCGAGCTGGTCTCGGGGAGTGAAGGAGTGTTCGTCGGGGCTGTGGGAGGTATCTAGGTCAGCGATGATGGATTATTGTGGTCGTATGCAGGCATTCAATTCACCTCTCGTATCGTCTGACCTTGGCTATTGGCACGACAGTAGAATGGTAGAGGGAAGATATAGGATACAATGTGGCGGCATTGTCAATTGTCGAGGATATTAGCAGCACGTCAGCGAGGCTTTCTAAACAGTCCCTCGACTTGAAGTCCCCACCATGAATCGACTCTGTCTCCTTCAAGAACCAGTCCAGCCATGATCCAGTGTGGCCGTGCTGCTGCAGCTCTGGAAAGGCGCCCTCTACGTAGAGCTTTGCGTTGGTCGAATATTGCGCGCGTTCAAAGAGGGCTGCAGAGGGCGCAGTCAGCGGGAATGCAAGCGGTAGAAAACCTCTGCATATAAACGGACAGAAGATTATCGTGTCCTCCAAGCGGACGAGGGTGGCCCTGATGCGGTCGAGGGAGAGGACCTCTTCCTCTGACCCGAGCAGATTCATCGCCGGGTGGACGAGCGAGGGCAGCGGGCGGTCCAGTGTGACTTGTTGATCTAATCTGATAAGCTGCGTGCGTGATCCAACTCTAATGCGATATTTGCGACCGAGTTGGCCGTCTCTCAAGCTGCTTTTCAGCGTAACAGGCCGCGGCCGAGGGCGCCGTTGCCACCACGCATACTTGACTGGCGCGCTGGAATGCGCGAGAGCGCAGCAGCTGGCGCCCTCCAGTCTAGTGTACAGTACAGCGAACCCTTTCCCCATTTCACTTTACCCAAGTCGCCTTGCTGCTCCACCGGGCTTCAACATCTGAGCCATCGCCACACACGTGACTTTCCTACACGTCGGAGAATGGTCGCTGGCTTGCTTATATCATACAAGAGTCGCAGGGCCATTACGGCAATCTCATTCTAGCATGTCTTATCTTTCTACGGCACGGCAAAGAGCCAACCAGTCCGTCAAGCATCACCTTTCGCCCACGTGATCGAGGAAGACATCTTGAAGACAGCTTTGCAGCTCTTTGGCTCTTGTTCGACTGACCCAAGAGCACAGCAGACTAGCACACCCCGCTGACCACTCGCAAATGCTCGTCGTCGGACTGACTGGCGGGATCGCCTCGGGCAAGTCGACCGTCTCGAGCCTGCTGCAGACGCCGCCGCACGCGCTGCCCTTGGTCGACCTCGACATCCTCGCGCGCCAGGTCGTCGAGCCGGGCACGCGCACTTTGGCCAAGATTGCTGATGCGTTTGGAGAAGAGGTCATCTCAAAGTCGGACGGCTCGCTGAACCGCCCCAGGCTCGGCCAGCTCATCTTCAACGACGAGGGACTGCGCAAGAAGCTCAATGCGATAATCCACCCGGCGATTCGCAGACGCCTCGCGTGGCTGCTCTTCAAGCACTGGATCTCTGGCAAGCGGGTCGTCGTTGTTGATGCGCCCTTGCTCATCGAGGCCGGTCTCTGGAGGCTGGCTGGCAAGATTGTGCTCGTCTACTGGTGGGCCGGCGTGCACAAGAGATGGCCGTACTGACATATCGCAGATAGACTGACGTCTGCAATTCATGCACACAGCTCTGAACAAATACAACTCCAGAGACTCACTGCCCGCGCTGGACCAGACGCCGACCCCGAAGACGCTCGCGCGAGGATCGCATCCCAGGCTCCACTCTCCTCAAAGCTCGCGTACGCAGACTACATCATCGACAACTCTGGAGACCGCGCAGAGCTCGACAGGCAGGTCACCGACGTCGTCAACAAGCTGCACCGACAGACAAACTGGATCACATGGCTGGTCTGCTGGCTCATCCCGCCTGTCGGCCTCCTGAAGGGCCTCCTCACCATCTTTTGGCGACTGGCAGTGCAAAAAGTAGGACAGGGAAAGAGGGGCAAGAGGCGTTGACCTGTATACCGATTCTTCGCACTCGCCTGTACCTTTAGTCTACAGTTTGGTCTCGTCATCCCGAACTTCCTTGCACGTGCACTGCATGCATTGCGCGAATAGAATTGATGCTCGGTCCATTTCAACACTGCTGCAAGCACGCTCTAGCTGACGTCTCCCGCCTCCTCCGATTGCTGCCCATTATGCTATGCGGAGATGACATTCGAGGGCTGCGCAGACTTTTGGGCAAGCGAGACCTTGTCGCCTAGAGACAACGCTATGCCTTGTGTCTTGCTGCGAATCCGGATATGCCCAGTCAGTACACCGTCTTGCTTTTCTATGCTCAAGTTGGCCAACGCGTCCTCGCCTGAAGGCAGTGTAAATGTCAGTCCCGCACTGCAAGTAACATGTGTAGTGTGGGACTCACCGAACAAGCTTCGCGCATACATGTTGGCGCTCAAGAAGCCGCACTCTCCCTCGAGAGCTGCGTCTGGCGTCAGACATGACATGTTCGTAGAAGACATGATGTGCTTGAGATATGTCCGGAGATCATCAATTTGCGTGTTCACGTTGACCTTATTTTCCCATTCAAACTCGGTCCACATGCTTCGGAACTGCGTGAAAAGTGTTTGATGATTAGCGATTCGACAGCGGGAAAAGTGTGTTATAAGACGGAGCCTTACTTGTGATTCGGTGCAATACGCGGGGTTGATGTAATCGAGAATGTCGATATGCACATCGTTCAATACAACACAGCGCGTATCGGACGTCGCTGGTCCGTCATAGAAGATATTGCCAAAGATGACGCCCGTTTCGGTGGATGACACCTTGATGGTTGCTTTGATGCTTTGGAACGAGTGTGGCCCAAGAGTGTATTGAAGAGGCCGCTCCACTAGCTTCAAGTCACCCAATGTGGCAAACTCGACCGACATATTTTGCAATGTCTCGGTAGTCTGGTTGACGACAAGCACGTCTGCGCCGGCACAGATTGATATCAGAATGTATCTTCAGTGAGGAACCGACACTATATCACTTACCAAGATTGATGTCGAATTGATGCACGTTGACGTATGCTTCGGCATATACTGGGTCTGAGAAGCCAGTGAGCTGGACTACTCTAGAGAGCTTCGATAGCAGACTTTCGTCGACATCGGTTGAGCCCGTTGCCTTGCTCATAGCCATGTCATATTCGTTCGCCGCATCTTCCGAGGCGTTCGCCTTTTTGAACATTCGGAAAGACACGACATCATCAGGCTGCACGATCGCCTTTTTGGATTCTTTGGCCCGCTTCTCAGCGGCTTTTTGCTCATCATGCGCGACCATCTTTGAATATGCCTGCTGCGTGTCTTTGAGGAACATCTCTCGCACTTCGTCCTCTTCGGCAGATTTTGGCTGGAAAGATGCGAGCGACTGCAAGCACGTTGATATGCGCTCCTGCGAGTCTTCGTCGATAGGTGCGGAAACGAATTGCGACTGGCCAACGCGGATGATAGAAGTCATGATGAGCATGGCCTCGGCTCGCAGTGCATTGACAGCTTTCGAGTCCTTTGACAGCTCGCCGAAGCGTAGTACGATCTTGGCTAGCGTTGCTGCCAAGACGGTAGCTGTGTAGAAGTCACCGCCGAGGATGAGAGCGCGTAGGGGTGGCTTGGAAGCGTTTTTGACGCTATCAAGCTGGTCCTTTGTGCTATTTGAGGAGTAGACTGTCTCGGTAGCGTACGTGCCATCTGCCAGCACCTTTGTGGTCGAGGTGGCCTTCTTTTGGCTGGGCCCGCTTCCATTCGTGAGCTTCTGACCAGACGCCTCTTCCGCTGCTGCAGCCTCTGCTTCTGCCTTGTCCAGCAACCGTTGCTCGGACGCCAGGATTGGGATCTCGCCCAAGACGTCTCGGATCTGGTGCATGATCTCGCGCATTTCTGCATGCAAGTCCTCCGTCAGCTATGTCCCTTGCTGACGCCTTGTAGAAGCTCACCTTTCATGCTCGTGCCGTACTCTCCAACAATCCAGAGTGCGCCCCGGAAAACCTTGCCAGATTTGATGTCGGCAAAAGTGCTGAGGAGACGCTCGACGATGTTAAAGCGGAGATCTGGGAAGCGTTCGACGACTTCTCGCACGAATGCGATGACATCGACTGCTGCCGCATTGTTCGAGTCGCCGAGGAAGTCCATGAGGACGTGGACGACGTTGGCTGCGACTTCGCTGAAGTTGATGGCGCACGAGTGAATTGACTGGATGAGCAGCTGACGGTATTCGACGTTCTGTCCATAAGATGACAGAAGGTCTCAGTTTGCTTCTTCCCTGACATGTCCTGCGGGCTATGCAAATTGCAGACGCACCTTCTCTACCGAGTTGTCGAGCGTCTTGCCCAGCTCTTTCTTGAGGAAGAGCACGATCTCCTCGACATTGCGGCCACTGGCCATGTCCAACGCGATGCCGAGCGCCTTTTTGCGTACGTCCATGTCAGGCGTAGACAAGACGCGCAGGATCTCCATTGCGAGGTCATCGAGGACGTGCTCGTGCTTGTTCTTGAGCGTCTCTACGCGGTCGAGAACGATGAGCTTGACGTTGTTGTCCGACTCCTTGATGATGAGCTCGATGAACGCGCTGGCAGCGGCCTTGACAGCTGCTGGGTTCTGCGTGAGGATCGTGAGCGTCGTGGCTGCTTCATACTTTACGACGTTTGAGGTGCTGTTGAGGAGCTCAAAGACGGCTCGTACGTAGCGGGACTGCGCGTGATTACAGGATCAGTGGATGAACGCTCCATGAAACATGACGTCTGGGATGCGCGCACCCTCGTCGGCCCTTCTGCCTTTACGCCCTCTTTGCGGACGAGCTCAATCACGGCGAGCTGCATGAGCTCGTCCTGCCCAGCGACATTGTCATAGACGTTTTGGGCAAAGTAGTCGTATGCGCGTTCGGGCGCGGTCTGTACGAGCATCGTGAATGCGTTGCGCTTGCAAGTCGAGTCCGACTCTGCGGCGAGGAAGGTCTGGATGATCTCTGGAGCGTCCGGGATGAGATGCTCGTGCTGCTTGTAGATCTGCATGATGGCGAAGACGGCGTTTTTGCGGACAAACGAGTGACGGTGTTCCTAAAAATCACAGCATGGGTCTATTCAGCTGATTGCACGACGCTTCTCTGCTGTTTCCCTCGCCCACCAAGCAAGCCCTCGCCGAGGGGACGAGCGGCTCGAGGATCTCTGGCTCGCGTATCTTTTGCAGGAAGCGCAGGGTCGCGCCTCGAATGTACTCGTTGGGGTGCTGGAGGTCGTTGCGGATGGCGTTGCAGCTGTGTGTGTGCGTGTGTGTCAATGTAAGCTACTCCACGGTTGCATGGCCTCCCACACGCACACGAGGATCATCGTCTCGAGGAGTCGCCCGTTCTCGTCGACCTTGGAGACGGCCTCCCAAAAGTAGTGGAGCATCTTCTTGAGCCGCTTGTCCTTGCTGGGGAGGACGAACTGGATGATGGGCATGAGGAGGGTAGGCTGTAGCGGTGTAACATCCGGATACGCGTGTCAGCGCGTGAAACACCAGGACTCGCCCAGAACGCGGATCCACCCACATAGCCGTTGCCATTCAGCGTCTGGGTCGTAACATATCGCAGCACCTGCAGCTTGACGTCGTCGGTGCCCTTCTCGAGGCTCGCACGCAGGTCCTGCGCAGAGAGCGTTGGCGCGTCTGCGCTGCTGTCCTCGCCGACAAACGTCCACGCGACGGGCGGCTGCGCGCTGCTGGACGAGGACGTGGCCATGGTGGGCTGGTGGGTGCGCTCTCCTGGCGTCTGCCTGTCCCTGTCGCTGTCCTCGCCGTCCTCGCCGTTCCTGCTGATTGGCAAGAGCGAAAGAGGCAGAGACGAGCGACGACGACGACGAAGACGCAGGTTGGCGGGACGGCGACTCGCAAAGCACGCTGACTGACGTTCATGCACACTGACATCCCGCGCAGTATGGCCTGCTAGCTCGGACGGCGTGAATTGGACACCTTGAAGGTCATCCTGGACATTGGCATTCATCGAGGACCGTCTATCAACTCGGTCAATACACCATGGTGGGCACACTGAGCTCATTCAAGTGATTTAAGAAGCCCTAACATGCATGCTCGCAGGCGCATCTCTTCCAGCAGACCCTCACCGGCCTCGTAAAGGCGCTCCGGGCCAACAAGCGCGACGAGCAGCGCGTCATCCAGGAAGCCCTCGACGAGATACGCACAGAGGTCAAAGCCGCAGACTGGGACGTGAAAGCAGCAGCTATCCTGAAGCTCGTCTACCTCGAGATGCTCGGTCATCCCGCCCTGCTCGCCTACGCTTTCAACGTGCTCGAATGCATGGCATGTCCGCGATTTCACATCAAGCAGGTCGGATACCTCGCTGCGAGCCAGTCCTTTGGCGCAAACACCGAAGTCATCCTCCTCGCAAACAACCTCATCAAAAAGGACCTCCAGACTAGCACCTCGTCCGCCAACACGGCGGTTCTCGCACTCACCTGCATACCCGCCCTTCTCGTAGCGAGCCCTCAGCTCGCAGAAGACATCCTCCCCACTCTCCTCCGCATGCTTACACACTCTCGCCCGCATGTCAGGAGAATAGCCACACTTGCGCTTGCAAAAGTCTGGTGCGGCTCCCTGCCACTCGAGTTCAGCCATGTCGAAAAGCTCCGATCTGGACTCGGCGACGATGATCCTGCCGTCGTCTCTGCCACTGTCAATGTCATGCTTGAGCTGGCGCGCACGCGGGAGGACTCTTTGCCGAGTCTCCTCGGCCTGGCGCCCGAGCTGTTCGACCTCCTTACGAACAGCACCAACAATTGGATGCTCATCAAAGTGGCAAAGCTGGTGAGCGAGAGCACAGTCTGTCTCTTCCGGTTCCACGCTAAGATGCACCTTGGACTTGCAGTTCGCCCTCCTCACGCCTATCGAGCCCCGTCTCGTCCGCAAGCTTCTACCACCGCTCACCACTCTCATTTCTACTACGCCGGCTTTCTCCCTCCTCTACGAATGCATCCAGACCGTGATCACCGGCGGGATGCTCTCCAATTCGGGGGCCTCGTCGCCCTTGGCGCAAAGCTGTATCGACAAGCTCTCTGTCTTTCTCTCAGACAGCGACCAAAATCTGCGCTACATAGCCCTCAAAGGCCTTTCGCGCTTGCTCATCAACGCGCCGCATACAAATGCCTTGCTCGCCAGACACTATTCCGAGATCTTGGCTTGCATCGACGAAGAGGATCTTACTATACGTTTGAAAGCTCTCGAGCTGGTCGAGCGACTCACGGACCGTTCGAACTGCAAGACAATTGTCGTCCGTCTCCTCGAGCAAATCTCGCCGCTGGGTGACACCACGAAACAAGCTGCAAAGGGTAGAAGTGCCGCTGCTGCATTGCGCGCTGTGTCGTCATCCTATGACACCTCGTCGCCTTCTGGCCTGATCACCGATGCACCACAAGCAGCTACTGCCTCAAGCACGTCTAGCTTCGCCCTCTCTAATTACCGATACCGACTCCTGCTGCTCATCTTGCGTCTCACTTCTCGCTCGTCAGAGGATGGATCACAGCTTTATGTCAACATCAGCAATTTTGAATGGTATGTCGACACCCTCGTGCAGGTCGCCTACCTCGCCCATTCAGTGCTGCCTGGCGCTACGCCTGCCGAAAGCAAGAAGATTGCAAGCAAGGTCTCAGACTGCCTCTTGGATGTCGCAGCAAGAGCACCAACCATCCGAGAGATTGCCATTCGAAGGTCAAAGCGGGTACTTGCAGACGAAGCTTTCGTTACGTCGGGCAGCACAGTATCACGCTCAATCGTCGCTGCCTGCGCTATCATAATCGCGGAGTATGGATCTTCAGAAGAAGGCAAGGCGAACTCGGAGCTCATGCTGGGTCGATATGCTACGACCGAGGTCCCGGATCTCTTGAGCGGCGCGATGCAATGTCTGGCCCGCTGGCTTGGCCATACATGCGCGACTTGGCGCGAGGACTTGCTAGACAGCGTCCGAGCTACACTTGAACAGACGCGGGCCAAGTTGCTCGAAGTGCCTGCGCAAGAAAGCATCTTCTTGTACGCTGAACTCGTGCACCTCGTTATAGAAGGCTTGGACGGGCCGCGACTGCCGGCGGTCGAACAAGCAGTCGCTGAGGGAATCGAAAGAGAGGATATGTTGGAAGAATCTGCCGAGACCGAGACGCAAGATCCTTCATACAATGCATTCGCATCGGTACCGAGCAAGCAGGATGCGCCTCGAGAGGGATCAACGCCGACGACTGGACCGCCAGAATCACTCGCACTGCTTCAGCACATCTTTGCCGGATACGAGCTGCGACCGTTGGCGCCCGACGCTCAATCGCTAGTGTCTCCTCCAGTAGGCCTCGATCTATCAACATGGATTGGTCCAGATCCAGCAAGCGACCCAGTCACAACAGAGCAATACGATACGAGGAGCAATAATGCAGAAGTGGACGAATATGGCCGACCGAAAGCTTCCACGTCTGCTGCCGGTGCGGCATTTTACGGACAAGATCACCAGCTTGGAGGGATGGTGGCCGATAAGAAGGAGAAGAAAAGCAAGCGCAGGGAGAAAGACAAGAAGAGCAAGAAGCAAGCAGGCACGGATGACGATGTCGACGACATCCCAATTGTCCGGCTCGATTTGCTGACAGAGGAGGCGGACGCTGTGGACTCCAGTACTGGAGCAGACTCACATGTGCAGAATGATAAAAAGAAGTCCAAGAGCAGCAGAGGTGCGGCCATGTCGATGCCTGAGCGCATGCGGACCCCATCGCCGCCGCCATTGATATTATCTGCTGGCGGGGAGGCACCTCGTGGGCCGGCCAAGGTAGCGTCAGAAGCCGTAGATGGGAAGAGCGCAAATACCAAGGACAAGAAGCCGAGGGAGGATGCTTCAAGCGAGAAAGTCGACGAGAAGAAGGCAAAGCCCGGCGATGTCGGCACCGTCGACTCTTCAGTCGTCAAGGTGGTCAAGAAGCGGCGCAAGGGAGACAAGGAGGGGAAGCGTGGAAAGACCAAAGGGGATAATGGGCCTTCGGAACAAGTGGGGAGCGTATAAAGGGAGTCTGAGGTCGGTCAAAGTCTGCTTCTAGACTGGTACCTCTTCCACTTTGTACTACCAGGCTATAGCCACACCCTCCAATCCACCGCGTTCTCTCGCAGTCGCATGACTGGATCGTGCCCCTGACAGTCGAATGTATGCATTCTTGCAACCATGCATGCTGTGCTTGCCGTCGCTCTCTGACTTGCACCGTCGTGGCTGTGCTCTGCGCTGTGTCATTGTGGCGTTGTGACTTGGCGGGACGACGACGACGACAAAAGAAAGCCACAAAGCATGGCTTGACTCTGTTCGCACACAGCAGCAGTGCATTAGAGTGGATACTAGAACACATCTACAACACTCCACAGGCCTGGAACACATTTGCGACTGCGATAGTCGCACATACACCCGGCCATGAGCTACTACGGACAAGGGCATGGACAGCAGGGGTATTACCAACAGCAGCAGCCGCAGCCTGGTGGGTATGGCTACGGACAGCCTGCATATCCTCAGCAACAGCAACAGCAACAGCCAGGCTACTCGCAGACTCCAGGCATGTACAATGCTCCACCGCCACATCCTCAGTATGGACAGCAGGCATATCCAAGCGCACCTCCACAGGGCTACCCACAGTACAACGCTCCTCCTCAGCAGCAGTATCCTGCCCCAATGGGGCAGCAGGGCTACGGCGCCCCTGCTCCGCCACCTGCAGGACAGCCATTCCAGCAGCCCCAGCAGCAGTACGGCCAGCATGGACAGCCTGGCTACAATTCTCCTGGGCCTTCCTATGGTCAATCACAGGCCCCCGCTGCTCAACTTCCCACATACCTCGGTGCACAGCTCGCAGCGGACCCCTTACAACCCTATGCTCAAAAACCCATCTCTCTTCCAAATTACGATCCCAGTAACGATGTCGAGCTGATAAAAAAGGCCACTAAAGGTATGTAGATTGTCTCGAAGTCGTATCTTTGACCAGTTCATCACTGAACGGACCTTCCTTCAGGCTTTGGCACAAACGAACAGGTCTTGCACACGGTTCTATGCAAGAAGGTGACTATACAGGGGTTCTACTAAGATTCAGAACTTTAGGCTGACCATTGCATTGTTCTTCTCTGCTAATACAGCCCGCAAATCAAGTTGAAGTGCTCCGCCAGGCGTACAAGAATCGTCACGGAAAGGAGCTCGTAGAGCTGCTGCAGAAGGAGCTGAGAGGCTATCACGAACAAGTCATGTGTACGATTGCGATGGGACCACTTGAAGCAGATGCCAAGTTTCTGCGCGACGCACTCGCTGGCGCCGGTACAAAAGAGAGTGTCGTTACCGAGATCCTGGTTGGCCGACGTGAGTGTGGAAGGCTACGTATGGCAGCTCATGACGTGCATCTTGCTTAACGCCATCTACACCCTGACTTTTAGATCCCAATGAGCTCGTGCTACTGAGAGCCGCCTACAAGCAGCTCTACAACCGCTCCATGGACGATGATGTCCTGAACGACCTCTCACTCAAGACAAAATCGGCATTCGCTATCATTCTCCAAGGTCGCTGGCAAGATAACGGCTACGTGGATCATAATCTGGTGCAGCAAGACATCAACCAGCTAATGCCAAGCTTCCGCCTCGGATTTACCGACGAAATGCTTGTCTCTTCAATCATCTTCGCTCGTTCGCCCGTGTACCTCCAAGCTCTGGTCGAAGCCTTCAAGCAGAGGAGCGGAAAAACACTCACCAAGCAGATCAAGCTGCATTTCTCAGGGCATCTGGAACAGGCTCTCCTCTTCGCCGTAAACGGTGGAAGGAAGGACGGTTTAGGCATATGGAGAGATTCCAAAGGCATCGAGGCTGCCCAGGAAGGCATGGGCACTAAGGATTACCTCCTGGCTCTCCGAATCGTACGGCTGCACTGGAACCCGCCAAAGATGGCTCAAGTAAAGCTGGCCTATAAACAGAAGTACAAGAAAGATCTCATCGAGCGTGTCAAGGGCGAGACGTCGGGCCACTATCGCGATGCCCTGGTCACCATCCTGCAAGGATGAGATCTGCTTTATTCACCGCTGTGTTCACCACTGTCAAGGGCCACAAGTGACAAGGATCAGAAGGTATAGTCAGGTGCATAGTCAGTCAATAGCGTGCGTTGCGGAGTGCAAGTTCTGCTGCAGATGTCGCAAGCAGTTGAGCTTTGTTGTATGTATACCGGACAATTGTCTAAATCCTGTGCTGCGCAAATCTGAGAGTCTACTCTGATCCAGGGCAAACATGGGACCTGACCAAGCGGCAACAGCCGGGCAGTGTTACTCCAGACGAAGTGCACAGAGACTTTGGGGGTTCTTCATGTTGATTGCTGCTTGCACGTAAAAATCTAGAAAAGCCACTTTCCGTGCGATCGCTCTTGCGCCTTTGAGACATACGAAGTAAAAGATCGTGATACGGACCTTAGAACATCGGTACTCAATGTGACAACAGCTAATCGTGTTCACATGGCAAGAACCTTTTCTGCCATCCTGAGCGCACCCTCTTTTGTTTCGTTTCCACCGATAAAGCCTGATGCATGGACAAAAACGCATCCAGGAATGCCCGTCAGGTCCGAGAGGGCTTGATCCCGCACTCCTCGCCATCTGTAGACCGGAGAAAATTGTCAGATGATTTATAGACAATGCAAACATGCACCAGCACTCACGCTTCTGGGAGTGGCTTTCGGCTAGTGAAGCTCTCGGAAGAGACGGGGACGGCTTGGATTCGCCATTTCCCGCTCTCGTCTGCATAGATTACGTAGAGCGGCTTCTCGTTTTCAGGAATCTGCAATTCATCTTCCAAGAGGTAGAGATGCTCCTGCATGTACCATGACCTGATCATTAGCATGGATGTATAGGCGAATCGTGAGCAGAACTTGCCTTCCATGGACCAAAGCTGTCGAGAACGATTAACCTGCCGCTAGGATCATCCTTCTTTCGCTCTTTGACAGCTTTCTCAACCATAGATCTGGCAGGATACCACGAGTGCATTGCTCGACCAAGCGCAGCGTAAAACTCGCTTCCTGCCATGCTCGATGCTTGCTGGAACTTGGTCTGCGGCCCAGATGATCAGCTAATGTCTTTCGAGGCAGACACCAATGTCCAGACCCACGTCAAGAATCGAATCATTGGAAGTCTCGTTCCACGGTGGATTGAGCTAGACGCGCGAGAGCGACTTCAGTGGCTGCTCGCGTTTGAAAAGGATGCACACACTCACATGGGCTACTCGCGAGGAGAGATCGGTCCTGCTGCTGTACCTAGGAGCTGATCCGCCTTCATACTGCGCGATGCCATTGTCGATACCGTCGAGTGCCTCTACAAAGTTCTCGTAGAGCTTCTTGTAGAGGATTTCTAGCATTTGCTGGTCGCCGCTGCCGGTCGACTCTTGGGCAATGAGCTGCTTGCCAAAGTGCTTGTAAACGAGTCCAGCCGAGCTCAGCTTTGTCTTGTGCGCAGGCGAGAAGGTCTCTTCGAAACCTCGCTGATGGTGGTCGTAGCGGTGCTTTGCAGGGTCATAGACGCCACCCACGTCGAGGACGATGTCGCACGTCTCGAGCTTGGCCGGGTCGCGTGTGCGGATGAGGTCTAGGTCAGAGTAAGGACAGGAATGCAGTCAGCACTGATGCCCAGAGCCGTGCTCTATCAGATTCGCTCACCAGCGTCACGGAACTCGTCGAGCTTCTTGACGAGGTAGACTGCGAGAGCTTCGTCGGCCTGGCGGGCGGCAAGCAAATAGTCAGCAGCGGTCCACTACCACTTGTAACACTGTCACCCCTCCACACACATGGAACGTCCCAGAGTGCGTCCCGATGAGCTTGCCTGATTTTTGCCGTTTGGCGGGCGTGGCGGCGGCGGCAGAGGACATGCTGGCGAGGCGGGCGCGGCAGAGTGCAGCGACGGGGCGCAGTGTGTGCGACGTGGTTGAAGCGGTGCTATGTGTCTACGCGTATTCGGCCAGAAGCAACCGCAGTGCGCAACGGACGGTGGCGAGAATGCGAAGACGCGGTGGCAAAATAGCTGGCGGAACGGCGAGGACACCCTATCCGTACTGGGCGGGTGCATGTGGGCTGCAGAGACCTTTAGACGGTCCTGCGTAGTTCTGTCGTGGTTTTGTCCGTGCATCTCTGGATTGCTGGCTGGCTTTGCAGGTCTACACGCGCGGTGGCAAGGTGTCCCTCGAGCACATTCCAACTGGCAATTTCAATGACTGCATCAGCACACACTGCAGAGCTCACGTCTTGACGAAAGGGTAGGTCTCAAGAAGCAAGAGCGGAGAACGGGGTCGCCGAGGACGTCTGACTGCGACTGTAGCGCCAGTAGCGAGGGCAGCAGCGGCTTTGCGGACGAGCATCAAAGCAGGGAAGCTCGAGCAGGACAATCGTCAATTGTGAGTAGTGGTGGACAGCCTCAATAATGGAGAAAGGCTCACTTCCAATGTACAAATCTAATGCATGCAATGTTTCTCAGCGGTTCAGCCTTAGGCTCAAATAAGCGGAAATCTGAGCGTTGAGAATACTCGCTCAGGCTTTAATTCCTATGCCCTGCTTGAGCACGAGATTGCGAACATCACAACTGGCTCTCGGGAGCTCGTCGTGACCAATGCCCTTTCACAAGTCGTTTTGCAGGAGACAGCTCCTAAAGGCGGCGTGAGCTGCCGATATACCGTGTCTGGTCTCCTCTGGCCCGCACTCGGGGGCCTAATCCAGCTTTGAGCCAGCGTCTGGCTCGTACACAGTAGAATTGCCGCCGCTGTCGCCTTTCACGAATTCGCCATTGATGAGGCTTTCCGTCTGCTAGAGATCCGGGTTGGCATTGAGCTGAAAATTGTCGGTTCGCACCCATGTGTGATTCAGAACTGAGCCCGAAACATACAATTCTCAAGTAGTGAGTGGGCACTCCTCCGACCTGGACGATGAAGGCTTTTGCCAAGCAAGCTCCCTGCGGGAGTGATCTCGGTGCCCGGAAGACAGGAAGCTCTTGGGTGGCGTTTGACCGGAAGTCGTGCAGCCGCCCACAATGGACTATGCAACGTTGAGCGCGCACTGGAGACTGTATAGCGGCATCGCTCTCTCGATCTCCTGCCATCTCCAGAGTGGAAAACAAAGAGGTCACTGTCCAGCTCGAGCGCAATGGCCAATCAATGCGCAAATGCTCACGGTCGATTCCAAGACAAGGTGACCATTGTGACCGGAGGAGCTTCTGGCATGGGTCGCGAAACCGCACGGCAGGCGGCTCAAGGTGAATTGCGGGCAGATTGCGAGCAATGTGGGAGAGCTGAACCAAAGCTGGGCAATTACAGAAGGCGCCATCGTAGTCATCGCAGATGTCCGCGAACGACCACTGGCAAATGAGTCAGGCTTCACTCCGCGCGTATGGGCCGTGCATGGCAAGCTGAAGGCTCTTTCCCTGCTCACAGTTTCGAGGAAGACAACCAGACTCCCACCGCGGAAGTCATCACAAAGGCGGGAGGCCAAGCTTTGTTCGTCAAGACCGACATGACCAAACTAGCAGAGATTGAACAGTGCGTTGTTCATTGTTTTTATTTCTTTTTTCCTTTTTTTTTGCGCAAAGAGATGGCCGCTGAAGCATCTCGCTCACATTCTGGTCTCCAGTCTTGTCACGTCGACGGTGGAACACTTTGGCCGCATCGACATTTTGCTGAATTTTGCTGGAATAAACCCTTCGTCCAAAGCCTTGGTAGAGATGACAGAGCAGCTGTACGATCTGGTCTTCAACATCAACGTCAAGGGATGCTTCTTTCTCATGCAGCACACTCTTCGACAGATGACCCAGCAAGAGGTCGGGCCAGGGGGCTCCCGAGGCAAAATCGTAAACGTCGCCAGCATCAATGGACTATCGTAAGCTGCTAGCCCAGGGCGCCCCTGTGACCTGTGATATCTTGGAGATTCAACATGAACTAAGTTGGGTGATACCCTTCAGCGGAGGACCATTGATCAGTGCCTATGGATCGTCCAAGCATGCTGTGGTTGGTCTCACCAAATCTGCAGCATGTGAACACGCCAAAGACCGCATCAACATCAATGCTATCGCGCCTGGGATCGTGTCGACCTCGATGACTGCTGAATGTGAGCCCAACCCCTTCCAGAAGTATGAATGTAGACTGAGAAGAGCCGTAGACGTCAAAGACCCCGCAGTGGCCGCGCATTTCCAGGACAAAACGCGCTGGGCTCGGGCCGGTCGGCCATCTGATCTGTACGCTTAGCCTCCTACTTCTGGCACTCTCCTGTTCCTTCCACATGCTGACACAAAGATTGTTCGCAGGGCAAAGATGGCCTTGTTTCTGGCATCCGACGATGCCGAATGGATTACCGGAAGCGTTCATGTTGTCGACGGTGGTCTGTTAGCCGGCTACTAGACATAGATACGTTCCAGTCGGATATAGTACCAAAGCTGCGCAGAAGCAGAATACGAATGCATAATCTTATGTGTCTCACGACCACCACTTCTTTTTAAGTCATACACCGATACTTTGCAGCTCTACACCCGATTTGAGTGGTAGTGTTAGGACGGACAACGCAGGCGACCGGCTTCAAGAGACGGGCAGAACCCAAATCAAGTCTTGCATCGGCGAAAGACCGAGAATCCATGTGCGTGTTCATGTACACAAATATCCCCCGTCGATGACCAAATCTGTCCCGTAGCAGTAGTCGGCACCGACGCTGGCGAGAAAAAGCACTGCACTGGCGACATCGGAGGGGCGCCCAACTCGTCCGCAAGGCGTGCTGGCTTCGAAGTGCTCTGCTATGGCCTTGTTTGATCTGTGAGACATCGACCATAATGAGCGTAAATCGTTTTCAGCAGCGAGTCCGGGCGGGGCATAAAGTCCTACAAGAAGCCTTCTGACATTGGAGTGGCGATGAGTCCGGGTGAGACTGAGTTGACGCTGATACCATCGCGAGAGTAGTCGACGGCAGCCTGCTTGGTCAGCCCAATGACACCTGCTTTAGAGGCCGTATACGCCTGAAAGAAGGAGAGCAACCCCATCGCAGAACGTGGCAAAAAGGCGTGTGCATGAGAAATGAGCTTGAACGTCAGACATCAACGGCCTAGAGAACAGCAAGAAATGGCCTACCGGTGATTTTGGTACGCCGTAAGAAGCTCCATTGGATGCAATGTTGATAATTTTGCCCCGTGCAGCACCACGCAGCGGCTCTTGAGGCAGCATAGTCGGGATGACGTAGTGCATACCTGGTATCGCTTCAAGTCAGCCAGGAAATTGACGGACACCAGCATGCATTAACTCTGGCCCAGCCTCACCCAGAAACACTCCGCGCAAGTTGATGTCTATGGTCTTTTCCCACTGCACGAGCCTAGTGATGTGGCAGTTTTTGGACCACGTAGATCAGGTTCAGTCAGTGTGACTGGCTATCCGTTGAATAAGCCTGATCTTACGGCATCTCGTGCACGCGCGCTTGTGCTGCGAGAATGCCAGCATTGTTCACTAGACTGCCGTCAGCCAAGGATAGGTCATCGTCAGCCAGCGGACTTTGACATTTCACATCGACTAGCTCTGCAAGGCTGACATGTCGATTCTTCCAAATTGTTCAACAGTGCTCTTCACCGCTGCCTGCCAGTGCTCGGGATGAGTGACATCGAGCGTGACAAAGGTCGCAATTCCGCCTTGCGACAGGATGAGCTTGTGTGTGCTGACATCGCCATTCTAGCCGGTCGAACAGAGGCAGAGAGAAATATGGGGCTCGAAAGCTTCAGCGAAATGGCCTTTGTCACTTGCTGCGCTGGCAGGGCTCGATGCAGTGAAACCTACCGGATGCTCAGATTGCAGGTCCGCGCATACAACAGCCGCTCCAGACGCAGCAAATGCAACGGCGATGGCGCGTCCATTGCCAGATGAGCTCCCAGTGACGATTACCACGAGTCCCTCGTTGGCCCGTGGCGACTTCTGTGCATGCCCTTTTATAGGATGTCCGTTGACCGCGCTGCCGCTCATTCTTGTGCAGGACGGGCTTGATACCTGTGAAAGAGCTCTCACACACCTTTGGCTCGCCAAGACGACAAAAATACCTGGCTGGTCACTGCCACCGTGGTCCGGCTTGTATGTTCGGTCCTCGATCCCGGGCGGCCGCTCTTCCTGCCGTACCAGTATCTTCCGACGCTTCCGGTCAGACATCCGGTCATTCTCCCCCGGGCTTTTCAAAGGGTGGTCTGGGGCCCCGGTCTAGGACCTCTCCTTCCCTTCTTTTGAATCACTCTTCCATAATTGGAGGCTCCTCCGTATCCGTACCTGCCTGGACCACAATGTTTGGCAACCTACACGGCCTGCGCCTTCGGCTAGCCATATTGACGGCATCTGGTTTGGCTTTCCTCTGTTTTGGCTACGACCGTAGGTTCCATTCGCTTCATCTGCTCTTACCCTTGCCTCCTTCCTTCTGCTAATGTCGTCCTGTCGAAATGCTGCTTCCCGCACCAATACTCTCTTCTAACCCTTAGAGGGCGTCCTTGGAGGCATCCTCGAGAATGAGCAGTTTCTGAACGCAATGCGGAATCCGAATGCCAATGAGATCTCGACCATTGTTGCAATCTATCAGGTGAGCTCGGGAAATGACACCGAAAGAGCCATGAATCGTTTTTGCTGACCAGAAAAGCGCGGCTGCCGATCTACCGCGCGTGAAACCTACTCCAACAGATTGGATGCGTATTTGGATGTGCTCTGGCAGCGTTCATTGGCCTCAAGCTTGGGCGAAGGTGGACTATCATCCTTGGATGCATTCTCGTCACAATCGGAGGCGCTTTGCAAGCCGCGGCCATCAACCCCGAAATGATGATTGTCTTCCGCATCGTCGCTGGCTTGGGAACAGGACTCACCAGCTCCACCGTCCCACCTTGGATCGCGGAGTGCGCAAAGGCAGACGTGCGAGGCCGTGACGTGGCGATACAGATGTCCATCGTCCTCTTCGGTGTCACCCTCGCTTACTGGATGGACTACGGGATGCTCAAGTATGGCGGCGAGGTAGCCTGGCGTTTCCCAGTGGCTTTTCAATGCCTCCTGATGGTCATGGCAGGAATCATGGTATATTACCTGCCCGAGTCCCCCCACATCCTCGTCTACTGGAACAGACCCGAAGAGGGCCATCAGGTCCTTGCTCGCATACGTGGATGCGATCCCTCCCGCGAAGACGTGATGTTCACCATCGAGCAAATCAAAGAGGCAGTGCAGCTGGAGAAGAGCGTCAAGCAACCCATCTGGCGCAGCCTGTTCTGGGACTCTTCGGAGGTGGGCAATATCGTCACACAGTACCAATACATGCTCGCTAAATCATTTGAGAACAGTTCAAAAATCATCGCAGAGTCTTCAAAATATTCTGGCTTCAAGCTTTTCAACAATTAGGAGGCAACAACGTCATCGTATATTACCAGGTGTGACAGATGCTTCTCAAATGCGTTGATGATCAAGCTGATGCGACTATATCTTAAATCCGTTTACTTCAGCCTATTCTGTTCAGTACAGTCGTTGGCCTGCCTCAAGCGACTGTCCTGCTCTTGTCCGGCGGTGCAAGTCTAGTGTAGTGAGTAGTATTGGACCTGACAGCCGCAAGAGGTTGCTGACTTATTGCTGGACACTCCTCGACTAGCTGGATCGGTACTATTCCAGCGATCTTTACGATAGAACGATGGGGCCGACGCCCACTGCTCATCTGGGGCGCTCTCGGCTGCGGAATCTGCACGATGCTCTTCACAATATCTGTGGCCAAATCCCCCGAAAGCATCAGCTACGGCTGGCTAGGAGTGGGAGCAATCTTTGCTTACAACTTCATCTTCCCCAATACCTGGATTGCACCTCTTTGGGTCTACCCGCCAGAAATCTCCCCAACACAGTACCGTCACATCAACTCGGCAATTGGTCCGTTGGCAGAGTGGCTTTTCACCTTCGTCACTGTCAAATCAACTCCGCCGGCCCTCGAGAGCATCGGCTACCGGATTTACGTTCTCTATACCGTTTTGACGTTTGTGTCCATGGCTTTCGTCTACTTCTGCATCCCAGAGACAAAGGGCTACACCATAGAAGAGCTCGAGCTCCTGTTCTCAAAAGTGGGATGGTTCCCTAGGTCCGGCAAGAAGATAGCTGAAGAGGTCTTTGGCGGGCGAGGGCACAGGCATGCTTCACCACTACCAGTTCGGGAACTCAAAGGCGTTGTCGAGCAGAGGCTGGAAGATGGCAAGTCGCCAGAATGAAGGACCCGGTGGCGAATCTATTGCGACTGGTTCCCGGTGGTAAACATGTCTAGCAGAGATGGACCTTCCCACATTTCGGTACACAGGGACGGAAATTGGCCAACGTCGAAGAAGTCGAACACGTTCTCGTCGCCTGCGTTGACCCGATTGCCGGATTCCTGAAGAGGTTGTGTAGTAGTGTCCTGAATGTTTGCGCTCTTGTTGGAATTGATTGTGGGCATGTCCAGCAAATTCTCAACTCCTTGATCCATAGGAGGGGCACTGATCATCTGCAATAGCTCTTGACTTAAAGCCTCGAATTGACGCGATTGCGACAATGCCTCGTGATCAACTGTAAGCCCATCAGCGCAATTACAATGCCGTAGGGGACTTTGACTTACCCCCGCGCTGAGCTTGAGGGCCTTCAAGAGAGATGCTCCACTTCTTCATAAGCAAAATGACGCTGAGATAGCTCCGCCTCGCATGTACCATTCTAGTGGCTAGGAAGGACAGCGCGCCTAAGCAGAGAAGGAGATCGTCTCTGATGCGTGCCAAAGAGGCACACTCTGCTCCTGATCCGACATCGGTTTTCGATGTCTGAACATGCAGGATGTATACCAGGGTTGTAGCCGCGGTTGAAATTTGGTGTGTGCCAATGGAGCTCATCCGCTTGAAAGTGTAGGTCCGCTTGTAGAGTTTCAGGATGAAAACAATGTTGTGTGTTGATGTGCAACAAATTTGGTAAGCGCGATTGCTTTGGTCGCCGAGAAAAGGTCGATGGAGCAACAACATAGTCGCATAGTACTGCAAGCTGTCACCCTAGATGTGAGTTAAAGTCAATTCTATCCCGTTTCGATCTGGCCTACTGTAGAATGAGCACATTGGCTGCCGGTGACGGCTGGAGCTCAAGATCCAACTGCTCCGTGATGGGCAGCGATGCTTGCCACTCCAACAGCCGCGAGTGGATTGTGGAAGCCATTGTTGTCGACAAAGAGTGAAAGGTGCGCCCGCTGTATAGTTCTTCGAGTATACTATCGGTGATTTGCAGCAGGCTGACAAGACAACCGCAGAAAGTCATGTTGTCGTCGCCAGTGGAATGTGGATGAGGGGCGGATATGTCCCGATGCCCGTTGGGAAGGCGACCAACATAGACGCTCCAGCCACGGTCATAGATGAACGCTCCCCACCACGCTGTCAGGCGGTGTCTGTACTGGTCAAGAGACATCTTGCCTTGCTCGAACCAGGCCGTGGCGTCTTTGTGAAGACCCAAGTCTATGGCAGAAGCCATCGCCATCGAGTGGTAGAGGTATCTGACAGACGATACATCAAAGGTGTCAGAGGGAACTACAAGCTTGAAAAGCAGCGCAACTCACCCTCGCGCCTCTCGGCCGGCACAAGCTTCGTGTGAGCCAAGGATCGCTAAAGCTTGTACTGTAGTCTCGCAAGGGTGGTCCATCTCGCTTTCAAGACAGATGCGGGCTCTCCGAGTGAAAGTGTCGCCGCTCTTTTCACACAAACCATTCGCCAGAGCGACAGCCTCATCAGAGAACATTGCGGAGTACGCAAGCATGGCGTAGTAGAGCGTCCAGGAAAAGGCACTCGAGTCCTTGTCGCCTTGCATGTACTTTTTCCGATGTTTCGTAAACATCTCCTGGTTGACGATGTAGAAGAAACTGTTGTGCCATATGAAGTAGAGTGAGAGCAAGCGGTTTTCCAGCGTTGAGTGGAAGTCAACGGCCTCGCCAGCTTTTGCGAGAGCGTCGAGTGCCAAAGCATTTCTATCCATCTTGGCCTCATCGCGAAGATTTGATCCGAGGGAGAAATGCCTGTTCGAGGTAGGTCCGTACCATCTCAACTGGCCTCCGTCTGAAAGAGACATACGGCCACTGACGCCTGATATTTGGGCGGCCAGAGACCGTGGCGCGAGAGTAGTTGGGGTCTGGCTGGTACCTGCGATTGTGTGCTGCTGGAGATCCCTAGCAACTGCAGCAGCGGTATCTTGAAAGTCGTGCATCGATGCGTGCTCGGGTGGTTCTGCGAGAGCGGCAAGCTCATCGAGCGCGGCTGTGTTCGATGACGACGGAATAGCTGAGTGAATACCATGATGAGGGCGATGCTGATCGTGCTGCTGATCTTGCTGGTGATGCTCGACAAGCCCATTGGCAGTGACGGCACCCATTCCCAAGCTGTTTTCCAGCTCAAAGTGAGGTAGATGGTAGGGTCTTGGGGCTTCAGTCGCGCTTGCAAGACTAGCTTGCATTGTAGATGGGCCATCTACAAGCACAGGACTCGGGGTCTCCTTCGAGTCCGTCTGCCGTTTTCGCTTGGCTGTCCTGGAGGGAAGTGCACAAAACAAACGGTCGTTCAGCCAGGGCGAACCTTTGCAGAGATCTGCTGTACAATGATCTGCTCACTGACTTTCGCAAATCCACCTCTGTGATGCTGCAGGAAAAGCCCAGCTTGAAGCAGGCCGTGCATTTTGGCTGCTTGTTGTCGCACCTCGCCTTGCGTCTTGCGGCAGGCCAGGCCAGGTCAGCAAGTGAACCGCGAGAGCAGCGCAGTACGAGCGTCAATGGTGAGCAAGATCGTCGTCAGCCGAGTCTGTGCTTGCTCGCAAGCTGTCCCCGTCCGTTTCCAGCAGCGGATGATGCGGCGCACTGGCATGGCCGGGCAGGCCTCGACGACTGCAGTGGCCTCACCTGGCAACGGGCAGCCAGCAGCACATCCACTGACAGTCTGACTCAAACTCGCAGCTCACCTGCGGCACTCGTTGCACGCCCTCGTCGCCCGCGAGGACGACCGGCCATGCTGGCCCCGCTGAGACCGCAGCGACTTGCCCGCGAGCGGCTCGTCGCTGGGCTCTGACGCTGGCGAGGCCGAGCTGGGTCGCCTTGCGCTGCTGTTTACGCTGACGAGGCTCTCGTGCTGTCCCCGCTGGCTGCTCTCGCCGAACACGCTGATGTCGCCCATCACTGCGGCCGCACCACAGGCTGGGGCGGACGAGGCCTGCAGCGACGGGGATATACGTGCAAAAAAAGGCCTAAATGGCATACAAAACCGTGCTTCTGCACCTAGTCCGGGGCTTTACAATGCTCGGCACCTCACTATACTCTTCGCAGTGTCCTAGCTAATCTCATTCGAGTCTCGCTTTGTGCCGCTGGGGCTCCTACTACCTGCAAGAGCCCGTCTCTGGACGCCGCGAGACCGACGTCACCTACCGCCTGCAGCACGCAACCCACGCTACTGACGAGCGCATTCATAGACTCGGGTGTGTACTCGAAGCGTTAAGCATACATGTCACACGAATTCCAGGAGCTCATAGGCCTCTTTCAGCCCGAATTCACATGCGCATGCCATGGAAGAGCACCAACGCCGTCCAGCTGGCTCACATGGAGCTGGGCGAGATAATAGCTAGCATCCGTTGTCATGATGATCTTTGCCTGGCCCTTGTACCGTGCCGACTTGACTTGTCGAACCTTGACACACACCTGATCCTCGCGCAGGCTCACAGTGACCGGAAAAACAGGCCGGACACTTTGAAACTGACAGGAAGATTGCCTTCAGTACTACTGATTCTTCCGAGCTTCCGGACGCCGTGCGCGATGCGCGTCAAGGAAGCAGCATGTCGCCTTTTCGTGTAGAACCCCTCACGCGACTTGATAAGCAGGTAGGATGGTCGGCGTTGCACAAGCACAGGGACATGTGGCAGACGAGCAGGCCAAGGCACGAGCAGACTATACCATCCGTGACCAGGCTTTTCAAGACCCATCTGCCCGCCCGCACCGCGTTCTGGGCATTGGCGCTGGTGCATCCGGCATCGTGAGTTCTCTCAATCTTGCGTCTAGAGATGTCACGGACTAGTCACTGATCTATTGCATATTTAGTATCTCGGCATCCGAGCTCAGCAGCGCTTGAAGGGCGCTGAGCTGGTGATATACGAGAAGAACTCCGACCTGGGTGGTGTTTGGCTCGAAAACCGGTATCCCGGCGCCGCGTGCGACGTGCCTGGACATGTCTACACCTACACGTTCGAGCCTTATACGGAATGGTCTACGTACTATGCAAGCAGCACCGAGATTCATGGATACTTTAGTCAGGTAGCCGAAAAGTACAAGGTCAAGCAATTCATGAAGTTCCAGAAGAAGGTCGTAGCAGTCCGATGGAACCAACATGCAGGTTATTACGACGTGGACATTGAAGTGAGCAGAGCAAAGCTTGTCGTGCGTGGGTATGACCCCCATGCTAAGGACCCGTATTATGCCACTGCAGGATCTCAGCCAGCCCGTTGACCCTGCCACGGGTCGATATCCCATCATGCGCGATTATGCACACAATGTCATCTGGCAGGGCGGGAACCTTAACAAATGGAAGCTGCCCAATATTCCAGGTCTCAATCAGTTCAAGGGCAAGTTAATGGTGAGCGCTGGCTGTTCCACGGTTTCAGAATTGTGTGAACAACTGTTGAACAAGTGTGAGGGACAGCACTCAGCAAACTTCGATGTCAAGTGGAATTTTGCAGATCAACGCATCGCACTGGTTGGTGCAGGATCTTCTTCCATACAGATTTTGCCTCAAATCGCCGGTACGGCACGTCACGTTGACGCCTACGTGAGAAGCAAAGCCTGGATCTCCCTTGTGAGTCTCCAAATGCCTGACTACTTTACGAGTGTCGCTGTCAGATACGACTAATCACATTTCAATCAGCCCATGGTCAGCGCCAAGTCTAAAGAAGCGGGTCATCGAGGCCAGAACTTTACGTACTCTGAAGCCGACAAGGAACGATTCCGGCAAGACCCTACTTATGCCTTACAGTATCGACTGGACATGGAGAACGAGATGGTATGTCGGCCTCTAGCTCATGTCTGACTTTTCTTCAATTGACCATGAGGAAACCGGCGGTCCCTGTAGAACCATTTTTTCTCTCTCTGCATGAAGGATAGCGACGTCCAAAAACGGACCAGGCTAGACTGCGAGCAACACATGCGAGAAAAGCTTGCGAAAAAGCCAGGTCTTGCTGATCTACTCATACCAGATTTTGGTGTTGGCTGTCGAAGGTGAGTCTTGGTCTCATTATGTGGGCTGTCAGCTCGCGAGGCTGACTGAAGACGCTTTGACCGATAGATTGACGCCGGGCCCTGGCTATCTGGAGGCTCTTTGTCAAGACAACGTTGACGTAGTCCAAGATCGGATAGCCAAAGCCGATGAGAGGGGCCTGTACACTGTTGACGGGCGATACAGAGAAGTGGATGCAATAGTAGTAAGCGTCATTCTAGACGGTCCAGCAGCAATCAGAGAGTATCACTGACACTTTGAAATGCATTGCAGTGCGCAACTGGTTTCGATACAAGCTTCAGGCCACCTTTCGAAGTCGAAGGGAAGAATGGGTACTGTTTGGACGAGGAATACGCCAAAGGTCAGCCACATTGCCTGTCTTTGCGCACTCTGCTAGCAACCTTAAACACTACCTCTAGATCCTACTTCCTATCTCTCCGTCGCACTGCCCGGCATTCCAAACTTTTGGGTCGTCAACGGTCCTCAAGGCTGCGGCGCTAATGGATCCATCTTGCCAGTGTTGGAGGAGACGTAGGTCTTTTCCTTACCATCAACGAGTGAGATTGAGTTCGGAGGTTTTTTCTCCCTAGCATCGATTATATTATTGGCGCTATCAACAAGCAGCGACGTCATGGCATCAAGTCTATGATGTGCCGTCCAGAGTGCGTTGAGGAATTCAACTTCCATACGGACCATTTTGTGCAGGAGAGGGGCGTATGGGCAGACAAATGTTCATGTGAGTCCTTTGGGCGACACCGAAAGTGTGCTTACTAGCTCAACCCGTCATCGCTTTGACCAGCCTGGTACAAGAACGGCACAGTCGATGGACGAGTCGTTGCCGTATACCCAGGAACGAACATCGCATTCATAGAGACAATGCGAGATCCACGATGGGAAGACTATCTGTACGAATACCACGACAAAGCAACGAGGTATAGTGTCTTTGGCCATGGATTTACTGTTGGGGAAGTGGCTGGAGAAGGGCGCAGCAACCACTTCAAAGACCGATTACACACGCTCGACGATATCAAGAAGTCGCACGGCATCCCGATCGACACAGCCGACCTTTCCAAAGTCAGTGCAGCTAGTCCTCTTCCACAGTAGTAGCTGTTGTCTTTACTCGCAAGGTATGCGTCTGGGCTTGAAAGTGATTGGCGAGACAACTGCTTCGTTTCGACAGCGATGCCAGACCGAATCACATTGCCAAAGCTTGCACTGGCTGGACATGCGGCATGCCAGGCTCATCACTTTGTAGGCTATACTGCGTACGTTGTGCAGCAGAAAGCTGGGTTTGGTCTTGAACATCTGACGGCTCGGATTAGAGTACAGGACAGCTTACACTTGTGAATAGTGGCTTATTGGCATGTTCACTACGGTCTTGTCGCATGTGGCATACTGAAACATGGAGATCGGTTTCGAAGATCACGCCGTCTCCCATTAACACCCTTGGAACAGACAAAGAGAGCATTCGGATGCACAGTCCTTCCCGACGAGACGAATTTGAACAAAGTTTAGACAGATTTCGATAGCTTTGATAAGATTCAGGGTTTCCCGTGCGCTGTCCATCGAAGATTCCATGGTACCTTTGCATCATCGACGCTCACGCCAGCATCCAAGGGAGGCTGACGCTCCCGGGCTTGCTTTTGCAGCTCCATAAGACGAGCTAGTGAGGCTTCCCGTTCGTCAAGGAGGTCTCTGAGATATTCTACAGCTGGAGATTTGAAATTCGGATCATTTAGCAGCAACTCCTGCATGCAAGCCAAAGCAGCTTACTTTTCGCCAAAACGACAGCTTCGCTCTTTGGTCCAGCGCGACCGTCAATCTTCTCGCCGCCAACTTCAATGCCGCCAGTAAGCACGCCAGCAACAGTCTGTGCGATTGCATTGGCATCGGTCATTGATGCGTCTCCCGCCAGAGCAGCTGGCGGATGCAATTTCTTCAGACGTTCTTCGTACTCTAGAACTGCTGCACGCAAGGTAGGGACGACATTGCAGAGCTCGTCATATGCCGCTCTGATCGCATATCGCCTCTTCTGCTCGCTGGCAATATGATTCGCGCGCTTCTGCTCCTCGGTGAGTGCTGATTTGGGCAGTGCTGTGGCTGCTCCAGAGGTAGAGGCGACTGGTTCTAGTGGTGGCGCAGTCAGCTCAGAGACTGCCGTCTCGCCGTCGCCGACCTCGTCCTTTGCCATTGACTGAGGTGATTTCGTAGATTTACTTTTGGAGGCGCCGCTTGACTTGCGCCGACTCCCTGCTGTACTTGCGCTCTTCGCGGATGCCTTTTTCTTAGCAGGTGCAGCAGCAGTGGAGCGCGAAGTCGCGCGCCCGCGACTGGTGGTCAACACGCCAGTAGCTGCAGGAGGCGACTTGGAAGCTGCCTTTGTGGAAGAGGGATTTGCAGGTGAAGCTCGCTGCCGCTTTGCCTTTGGCTCCTCCGCGGCTGGCTCTTGCAGCGTAGAGATGACCGAGCTGGCATCGTTGCTACCGTACGCACCAGCGGACTGCGCATAAGTGATAGCAGGAAGGGCGCCGGATAACTTGTTGGAAGGTGTAGGTAGGCTCTCGCTGTTGCTCGTCGAGCCTAGCGAGGGCGGACCCGACAGCTGCATTGGCTGCGGCCGTGTCGGGGATTGACTAGATCTTGCCGGTGATTGAGCGTGAACTTGGGCAGTTTTGCGATGCGAGTACACGGACGGTGGGAAGGCGGCTGATTGTGCTGATTGCGCTTGTGCAGCTTGCGAGCCATCGTGTCGTGACAGCCACGAAGCAAGGTCATCTGCCTGTGCTCGCAGCCGCTTCTCGCGCTCTTGCTGGCTTTCCTCGGCCATCGAAGCAGACGAGAAGGGCGAGTTGCTCGCTCTTTGCTGATGATTGTGCGTGCTTCCAGCCCGCTGCGCGTGTCCTTGTAAAGAGGGTGTCTGTCCGGGCATGGCGGCGCGTGGCAAAGAGGCTGCAGACGATGAAGATGGCGAATGTGGGCGTGGAAATGCGGTGGGATGGTAGGAGAGGTACTTTGTGGGATAGCTGGATGGTTGCGACTGCGCATTGTGCTGATTCTGCCATGTGAAAGCATTCGGATGGTGTGGGTTGTCTCGGTGCTGTCCGCCAGGCGGACCCAGGGACTGCGGCAAGTACGGTTCGTGGCTCGACGTCGAGGGCGGCAGCGAGATCGAGAACGAGTCCAAGAACCCATCGATGGCCTGCAGCTCTGAGCGCGAGAAGAGCGGGTCGTTGCTGTATTGCTGATGTGGCTGGCCCGACGCAGAGGCGACGGGCGGCCAGCTGGGGTCAAACGAGGTCAACGCCTGGCTGTAGTCGCCGTATCCGAGAATCGTCTGCATGCTGCTGTCGTGGTTGTACAGCTGCTGCAGGTGCAGATGCGGTGCTTGTACTGGCCCTCGTCGCGGTTGCTCTGCAGACTGCTCGTGGCCCAGCTGCCCGGCGAGCATTGCTGGCGGGTGCTCAGACCAGGACGAGTACATTGGATCGCCAGTGTACGTTTGAGAGGTGAATGTTGCTTGCTGTGTGCTGTTCTCGCTCATGTAGAGGGTCGCGAAATGACAACAGCTGCAGCCATCAAGCTGGCCCAGCCTGGCGAAGAGCGAACCTCGCCCAGCTTAGAGCATGCAGGTATGCGCGTCAGACGTGCGGTTCACGCGCGCGATGCTGCTCTCGCTGTCCTGCATGCTTCGTCTCTGTCGTCGTTGCGGTCGATGGGAGGACAAGTGGCGGCGAGCGCCTCGAGAAGCAGCTTTACCTCTGCCCAACTCACTTTGAATCTCGCATTTTGTCGAGCTAGACGGTAAACAGCGACATGCTCTCGCTCCTAGTGGTTTGAGGAGCTGCGCACCGCTCTCGATGACCGCGCTCGTCCACGCGTAGAGTCACAGGCACGAGGGATGGCCTCTGAACATGGACCACCGCAGGACATTGACCTGGACCTCGACGAAGACGGCGACGAGGGCGAGTTCGACCCACAGTTGCTGGAACTCGAGCCGCTGAGGGAGGACAGCGAAGAGCTGCCGGACAGCGGGGCAAAGAACGACGAAAGCGGCAGTCCCGGAGAAGACGATGATAACGAAGAGGGGGATGACGAGAACGACGAGGGAGAGGACGACGACGACGACGATGATAGCGAAGAGCAAGAGGAAGGAGAAGAGACTGCTGCAGATCTCAACAACAACGAACAGCAGATTCTCCAACTGCTGAGCGTTGACAGGGTCAGCTGCTGAAATGTACGCTTTGATATGCCCATAAGCTGACAACAATCTGATTGCCAATCGCAGCACCTCGTTACTGTGCTCGACCTGGCGGCAGATGCACTCTCATCGCTCCGACCAACAGCTTCGGACAAGCAAGATCCACCAGAACCCCCCGCAGATGCGATGAAGGCGTTTGAGGCAGCCGCAACGAAATACTACGACCAGCTAGATGTAGGTCCGCCTTGGTAATATGAGCATATCCGTACACTCAATCTAAATACCCGCTTGTCCGCACAGCTAATCCACCTCACGTTTCGCGAGGTCCTACTAAATGTGCGCCAGTCACGCATCTCTCCTCGGCTGCTGGTCGACAGTCCGCCTCCAGGTTCAGTCCTGACCGGCGGTCCTGGCGCAAACAAGGACGACCGCGTATCCATCGCACCTGGCGTGCCGCACAAGGGTTCCAACGGACTCGGCAGAGGCGCGAAGAGAATGGAGATCGAGACCTACCGGGAAGCTGTAAAGGTCTTGAAGGAGATGCTGGCAACTCGAGCTCAGCATTCGGCGTAGCACAGGATTAATCGCGCTGCAGGCGAGTTGAAGCTCGCACAGTCTTCTTACCATTCATTTGTGATCATTCTTGCTTGCTGCCATCGCAACGTCTGGCTGACGCGACTGATTCTTATCGGCAAGGCTGCTAACCCTAGCACTGAGATCTTTCAATTCAACAGTCAGGTGGCTCTGTAGAACGCCTCGTCATTCGCTGGCGGCTTCGGGCTTTGGAAATTGGTCGGCACTTCCAACGAAGCCGGCGGAAGCCACGCTTCTTCCTTTACAGCTCCACTTCTTCCACTCGACGCTTTTCATCCTCCACAAAATCTTCACGCGCCCCTAGGCTACAGCATGGTCACCAAGCAAGGGTGTGCCGGTGATGGATCCTGCCCATCATCAAGGCAGCCACACAGAAATTGAGCATTAGCAAGCAAGCGCAGCTTGCACATAACGGTCCACCACGGAGGTAGGTAACAACAAGATGGTATGTCAATTCTATCAGTTTGAGTCGAGTACGATAGTATTGCTAGTGCTTGTCGCAGAAGTCGGGGTCTTCTCCGCAATCATTGGGACAGTTGGCCGAGCCTGGATCGTAGCCGATGCGCAGAGTCACTACAGGATCATTTGCATTCGTTAAGCCTTGCATCGTCATTACACATCCGCACTGATTTCCAGATTTTGCGTATCGCTTCTTGTTCCCGAAGAGAGGAAGAATGATTCCTTCTTTCAAAAATCATCTTCACGCAAGTCTTTAGGTTCCGCCTCGCTCTCTTGTACGAGCTGACCACCATGAAATTCGTAATATTGATCCATGACGGCGTTTGCGTCTTTGTATTCTTTGCTCTCGGAGAGTTCGCCTTCATTTTCGCCCTGCAGTGGTGCCGTTTTTTGCACCACCCGGAATGGGAGATTGAAAAACGAAATGAGTCAAGGATGGTGAGGATGTATAGATCACGGATCAGCACTAGTTGGATCGAGTACGGTGAAATGTCCGTTTGGACTTTTGCCAAAAGTGATAGTGGCAATAGTTGAAGGATACACGTACCATCAATTCTCGCAGCTCTTCGGCTGCTTTCATAAGTCGTGCTTTTGAATCAGGAACCATCTTTGCCGCATCTGCTTGTACTCGTTCCTGGCAAAAGTCACCCCACAAGGAAGGAAGAGGCGATTTATATGTTAGTCCGTGGGGTCCAGACTCGCGAGCGCAGCCTTTCTGAAGCCTCCACGATGGGATGCGCGCTTTATTGGAATGTACGTCACTCACCGCTTGCCGCACGTCTGCTTCATCTGCCGTGCCTGATGCTTTCAACTGTTCAACGGTCTCTTGAAGTGATTGTGCTTCTTTTTCATACGCCGTGACTTCTTTGAGCAGGCTATTTTGAGTGAGTGAATGATTCAGTGATATTCAGGTAGTATTGTCGTAATAGTCGGCGCGTCCAATGAATTGTTAGATGTCAGTCAGTCAGTCAGTCAGTATGGCCCGACGATCAGCCACCAGCAGCCAGATGGGCGAGCAAAGGCAAGGCAAGAACAGCGGCATTCATCAGCCAAGTCTCGCAGGCCACGCACAGTCTAGGAATGTTAGGACTTGTCTCACCGCTTGACTACGCCCGTCTTGATGACGAGCTGTCGTTCGGCCATTTGCTGTGTTGGGTGGGAGTGTTTCAAAGAGTCACGAGTCGGCGAGAGTGCAACAGGTGCGGCAAGGAGGACAGCACGAACAAGTGCACTTTGGGATCGCAAGAAGCTAGCCTTCCTGCATTGGCATGACGGACGACAAGAGGCAAGAGTAACATGCTGGACTTTTGAGAAATGGGTGAGAGGGCGTGCTTGCATTGCAGGAGCAGCGGGGTACATTGATAGCGAGAAAGGCTGTGTAATTCACGAATGGCTTTGCTATCTCGTCCAGTTTCCCCTCACTGAATGGTTGTCCTCTCCTGCTTTTGCTCAAGGGACATGCGCCGCTTAGTTCTCGGAGAGGGTGACCTCGACATCTACACCGGGCTCGATGGACATGGAGGTCTGCAAGAATGGCGAGCGAAGCGAGTCAGCGGGCTGAACAACGGCAAGCACTGCAAATAAGCAAAAGCCACGCACAATCTGCTTGACGGTCTCGGCGGGCGAGGTGAGGTCGATGAGACGCTTGTGGATGCGGAGCTCGTATCTGTCCCAGGTCTTTGAACCTTCACCACAGGGCTAGCACGAGCGAACACGAGCGAAGCGAGTGTGAGTGAGCGAGCGAGCTTGTATAATATGGTATATAGCCAAGAACACGACTCACTGTCTTCCTGGTGGTGTGTACGAGGACCTTTGTGGGCATCCTGACGGGTCCCTTGACGCGGAGGTCCTTGTCCTTTGCCCGGTTGACGAGGTCGGTGCAGACTGCAGCGTATGGAAGGCAATCAGCACAATATCAACAGAATGAGAGTCAGAGTGTGAATTACCCTTCTCCAGTGCCTTCAGCTTGGGTCCCTGGGCAGTCAGAGTAATGCGAATTCGGTGGCTCTTTGCTGCGAATCCCTGCTCTACGCCCTCCTTGTCCTCCTTGTTGCCGGCGACGTAACTCATTGCTGCGTGGTTGTTGGGTTTGTGTGCGAGTGTGCAATGAGACAGCGGTGACCTGGTGAGGGAGGGAAGAGAAGAGAGAAGCGTCGTCCTCGCTGTCCGGCCCTGCAAAAATGCGAGGAAGGCTCAGATGGGGGGATGATCGAGAATGGGGCAGGAATAAACGGCAGAGGGACTGCATTCCTTGGACAGACGACGACACATACACCAAATGCACAAATGGACATCACCAGCATGCTCAGCGACATGGAAATACCCTAGAGCCCACTTTTGACCGCCGCCGGACGATTGCTGGGCGAGATATAGCAGATCTCGACTGGAACTGGATAGAGGCGCAAATAGCCAACGCAACGGACCTGCTGACGAGGCATTCGCATGTTTGATTGCATTGGAATAGACTGGACTGCTGAGATGGCTGGTGAGTTCTGTCCTGTTTTCCCGCTCCGTCCTCCCACGCGGCACTCGAGCAGTTGCAACCCTCCATCTACCCACACCCCTCCTATAATACAACCCACCACCGCAATGATGATATTCCACAAAACAACCATCAGTAGTAGATTAGGGACAGCATAATATCCAGCAAAGGGGGCATACCTTTGTCCTTTTTGCTGCTGCATGTTGATGGAAAAGGATAAGTACTCATCTCGCTAAGAGGGTACCTGAGCATCGTCGTCTTTCGTCTTTCTTTTCCCCTCTTCATTATTCTCCTCTCTTCTTTCAACACTGGTGTCAAAGATCCCGTGCATTTGCTGAAACCCATGTCTCCTTTTTCGCAACTTGCAGAATCTCTCTCTTTCTCTGGTGCAGCCTCGTCGGGACAATATGACCATCCTCGCCCAGTGTCTCGTCCACTTACCATTCATGATCATGCTTCCCTCACTGCGAAAGGCATCGCCTCCCTCGCTAGACTCAAACAGCCCCCAACGACCTTATGTCTCGAACAAGGCTGGCCAGCCATCGCTCTTTTCAGACACCTCAAAAGCACAGAGAGGGGTTTTGTTACGCAAAAATCGCACGACAACAAAAGGACAGCACTCGACCACTACTACGTTCAATTCGACATTCTACTCCACACCTCTCAGAAAAGTCCTGAAGAAGAGCCTCCCTCGCCATGACCTTGCGTCCGCGCCTCAGCCCATCGCCGCCGTTTGAGCGCTCGTACCAGGTCGCGCATTCGTGCCCGCGATCCCACTAGCCTTATTATTTGGGATAGTACTGAGTCTGTCGATCATCGCGAATTTCTCTTCACTAACGAGTTCCATCTCTCCTCTCTTCTCCCTCTTTGCCTCTTCCAACCGTCTCGCACCTTCTTCATACCATCTTCGACCCTCTTCACGAGTAAATCCAATACTCTCACCTTGTAGCGCCCCCGAAGGTTTTCGAATCGCAAAAGGATTGAAATCTCGATCTTGCAAGTTTGCAATGCTGTGGTTGTAGAATCGATGTCCTGCTTCGTCGGTTCGGATCGAATAGATCATGTCGAGGATCGTGGCGTCTTCGGGAAGTCGCCAGTAGTCGATGGCGATTCTGCACACACACACAAAAGAGCGCACACGAGCGCGTAAGCAAAGATTCACTGGCTACGACTCTCGAGACTCTTGTGGCCGTTGGAGCCAAGGGAAAAAGAAAACGACCCACCTCGGCGCTGGTTTCTCCCATTCTGGCAGACGACCAGCTTCAATCTCTTGGATGCACGCAGTGTACGTGTACACTGCCTCCTCCTCAAGCTTTCCAACGAATCGATGGCACGTTCGTGGGCTGTATAAACATGTGTGTTTGAAGAAAAAGACAACAAAAGTCCAAGTCCTCAGCTCCGTCTCATGACAAGAGTCATCAATTTTTCCAAACTGATGAAGGTGCAAAAGTGGTACGACTTACGAGACCAGATAAGAAAAGAAGAATGCATTGGTAAAGACGCCTTGGGCCGCTAGGACCATCAACCTGAAAAAGAGCGAAGGCTGGCCCATCTTCATAAATGAAAGGAGGTGCATGCGTTCGTTCTATCTCGCAAGCGCGCAATGAAGAGAGTGGTAGTAAAAAGCAAGGCGCGTCAGCCAGGTGCTATGCCATGCTTATATATCTCACTCGGGCTTGGCTCTGACGTCCCAACCCACCTCTGCTTCTCCGAGAAGATCATGGATAAAACCCCCATCGCGTCTCATCAACCGCAAAGACCGGAGATGCCTCAGTACGGCTGCGCACATCCCCGGTACGCCAGCTATGCTCTCGAGGAACAAGCAGCGCTGTTCGTGTAAGTCCAAAATGCGTCGTATTGCGATAAATGAGGAATTCCGATTTCGAGGTGGCAGTCGAAGGCATCGGATGGAGTGGATGAAGAAAGGGCACATTGGCATATCAGCTGCGGTTTCGAAATTCATAGCGCGCTGAGGCATGCCCGCTTGACTTTGCTAAAGCTCACCGCCAACCACTGTTCAGGAGTCATTACCCATCCTTTTTCCCTCATCTCTTTCAAGGACATTTCTCCTTTGCCCTCTTTACGTGCTTGTTGCAACGCAGCTTCAATATCACGATGCTTGTATCCCGTCACGATATCGAATCCTTTCCTGAATACCCGAACTAGGAACGATGCGAATTTATCTTGGAGTGTCACGTTTTCGAAATGCAAGACCTGGACGCGTTTGAGCTCTTCGCGGGCGTAGACGGGGTGGTAGAGGACTATATCGTGCAGACGAGCGCAGCAGCGAGTGGAAGAGGGTGAGCAGACGACGTGCAAGTGGGGAGAAGGTGTGAGTGTGTCGTGGTGGAGATTGGTGTGGGTGTGAACCGTGCCGAAGTATTCAATTGGAGGGCAAGAAGAGTGGGATAATGGCAATCACAAGACAGCGATCAGCAAGCGTCATGCTATTCCAATGACCGGCACGAGTTCCACTCTCGTGTACCCTCCAGGTGCACTCACCCCAATCTTCAATCTTGTGACCATCTTCAGAGGACGAGGATACTTTTTCCGAGATGGTGGGCGTGTCTGCTTTGTGTTGATGTGTGACTGCGTGTCATTACAGCAATATGAGACATCAGCACCGTGTTGCTGTGTTTGCACTCGTCTTGCGCGTGATAGAAACCCTTGTCGAAGCAGTGGCGTGCGCTGTGTAATGTTCAGACTCACCCTGGCTAGGCGCGGGGGGCGGACCAGCGGGCGCAGCGTGCGTGGCATATGTGTGTGATGCTGATGCTCCGTATGACATGACTGCATTGCGTGTGCGACTCTTGTATCCGCCGTCCAACGCAGTCTTGAGATTTGAGCGGGCTCTCGCGTGCAGCTGTCGAGCAGGGATGCCGTGAAGTGCGTTGACGACCAGACGGGGCGCGGTGGTTCTCGATAGCCTGAGCATTGTCAGTTATGTGTGTATGCTTGTAATTGGTGCAAAGCACAGCTGTCCGCCTGTTCTCCCATCGAGTCCCTGCAATTGTTCCACCCACGAACTCAACTCGTGCCGGCTCTTGCTCGTCTGTGACGCAGTAAGCGAGCGGGGCGGTGTAAGCGATGGTGTGCTATTGCTGTAGGTAGTCTCTTCAACATGCTGTGCTGCGTATCTCCAGTAACCTGCGACTGCCCAGCTCTACATCGTTGGAGTCTTTTGCCTGCTTCTTCTTGGACACGGCAGACTCGGCCCCCCTTTATTCACGCCACGCAAATCTGGGGCACCACATTCAGGGATGCACATAGAACAAACAAGCGGCATGCAGGGAGAATGCACGTCGTCCCCAGTGCGCACCGTATGATGAAGATCTCCCTCATGGCACTGACTCGCCTGGGCACCCTCGCACTTGAGTTTCGCAGATCCCTTCGCCACTATCTCCATGCCTAAAGTCCGGCAGGGATCAGCGTGTAGAACTATAAGAACGTGCAGTTGCGCTGCTCTTCTCTTCTCTTCTCTTCTCTTCCCTTGTCCAATCTATCCCAGTCACACAATGACATCCTCTATCGTCACCATTGACGCACTCCGAGTGGCCGCTGCACTGGCATCAGCAGGAGCCACGGGTGGGCACAGTCCATTCATACTAGATGTCTCCCAGCTGATTCCTATCCTTCCCACCGCTTCACTGACACGCTGACGCACTCACTGACTTGTCTCACTCACTCGTTCGTATCATACAACAGGCCTACAGCACAGCTTCAGCGTCATTGCAGTCCCCCTCGTACAAAGCCCCGAACCCGGTTTCTCAGCCTGGCAGCGCTGGCGACTCTGGCGCAAATCATTCGAACGAGGCCAAGCTACCATCCCAACTGCAGTGTTTGGAGCGGCTGGACTGCTCGCAGCAACTGCATACGCAGTTCCGAGCTGGGAGAGCAGAAAGCTCCTCATTGGGGCTGTCTTGTCGCACCTCGGTGTGTGCTTCTTGACGCCGATTGTCATGCTGGGCGCGAACTTGAGGGGTAATCTGTTAGAGAGCATCAAGAGCAAGGAGGGTGCGTGTGTATTCTTCCGCGTCGTCCAGGCTGCATGTCGGGCCGAAGCTGACTATCTCTCTTTGTATCTCCCTCTCCCAGACGAGAAGACAGTAGAGACTTGGGTCTCGCGGTTCATGCTCTTCCAGAACATGCGCACTGGATTGTGCTTGCTGGGGACCTTCCTCAGCGCCTATGAGCTGTTCGAGAGCAGACAGTAGCAGGGCTTTTCTCTTGTCGTGTCCTTGCTGCCTGCTTGCTGGTGGCGACGCAATGTACGCGTCGATTCATGATTTATTAGCATTCGCAGCATCTAGGACACTTCGTGGCAGTGAAGTGTACATATCTGTGCAACGAAAGTACGCTGTATTAGCGTGTACACCGCTGCAACAGTATACCCTCCACCGTTGCCACCACTGTCCAACGTCATGCGCCTAGACGGTCATCGGAGAGCCATATCACAACGAGAGTTGCAGTGATAGCTATCGACGTGTTTCCTGTACACTTCTGATAAGGAAGCTCAAGCTTGACTGCTGCCTGCCCGCCTGTCACTCCCGTCATTCCTGCTCGACGCAGCTCTGCTTCTTGTCTACTCACATCCCACACTGCGCCCTCGGGGTGCAGGCGTGCACACCACAGAACAGCACACACGAATTCACACCTGCAAGTGAATAGAGTGGACACAGCAAGGTCCACCACCCATGCCTCGCCGTCGAGCAGGTGCACGAGCAGGCCAGCGAGGAGACCCACAGCAGCAGCAGGAGAGCAGCAGCACAGACAAGAAGGACGAGGACATCGTAAACAACGGCAACATGGCCCCCATCCATGTCAATGCGCCTATGCGGCCGCCTACCTCTGTCACTGCCGACTCGAAGCCCGCAGAGAGGAGGGCGTCACAGACTGCAAACACGCACAACACTGGCAACAACACACAGAGTTCGCTGAACCATGTGCGTGTACTTACTACACAAGCTGTTGCATGAATATGCAGTGCATGTTGACGCTCCACTCTCGCCTCACAGCTCCTCGGCTTCTCCCTCCCTGCTCGCGTCCATCCCCCACCGCGGACATCGCGCAGATCTGGAAGGAGCGCACCCAGCTGGGGCAGATCTGCACGAGAGCGTGCGTCGACTCACAGGATTGAGACTGTTGCCATGCTTCTTGAAGTACGTCCAGCTGACTCGTGTTCTCTCTATACGCCCTGCCGATCATGCACGTCAAACAACACGGAATCACGACCACGTTCATCGCATTCTTGACGCTGGAATCGAAGGCTACCTCAATGCTCAGTTCAAGTTCATGCTCAAGCCTACTGGCGACTATACCGTTCATTTCGCAGATCGTGAGTCAAATATCACTTGTCGGTCTGAGAAGATGACCCCGCGTGGAGGTGGTGGCCAGCCTTTGCAAGATCTTCTCACATGCAAGCAGTTTCTGACACTGAAATATTACACATGTGCTCACAGCCGACATCTACTTCAACTGGCCAGACGTCCTCCAAGTCCTTGTGCCAACATCCTCTGTCCTTCCCGCAGCAGCACAGACCATCGAGGGACCTTCTACATCTTCAGATTCATTGCTCCCTTCGTGTCCCATCTGTCTCAGCGAGCCCGTAGCGCCTCGAATGACGAAGTGCGGTCATATATTCTGTGCGTATTGTCCGTCTGACCAGTCGATGTGCGGAAAGCTGACCTCGCTCGACTTACGTCCGCACAGGCTACCCGTGCGTCCTGCATTACCTGGAGCTCTCTGACCAGACGGGCCAGAAATGCCGCAGTTGTCCGATATGCTACGACACAGTATACGCGCGAGAGCTCAAGAGCGTGAAATGGTACGATCCAGTATCTGAAGCTTCCCGCTCGGATGCGCAGCTGGCAGCGCAGCTCCCTACGAACCCACAAAATACGCCTGCTGCCGCTACTGCAGACGAGAAACACGACTCTCACGACTACATCACGATGCGTCTCATTCATCGGACTACCATCTCCACCCTCGCACTCCCTAAATCAAGCACCTGGCCAAGCGAGCTCATCCCACCTCATGCAGCGCCATGGTCTTTCCTGCCCGACATCTTCACATTTTCTCGTTTCATGCTAGCAACGCCAGATTACATGGCCGCGGAGCTTCGACAAGATATGCGACAATTGATAGCTGAAGAAACGAGCCTGATGGATTTGGTGAATGCACATAATGGAAATCGAGATGATCTGGGATTGGTTTTCATTGAAGCTGCAAGACGAAAAGTAGGGGAACAGATTGAAAAAGTTGGTTTGTTGCGCACGGAACTGGTGGAACGGGCTAGTGAGACTGCGTGGTTGGATCTGGAGGCGCTCAAAGAACGACAAGCCCGACGGGCGGCAAACGAGCTTCAACGATTGGAAAAAGAACATTCGGCGGCGGAATCATCAACTTCGGCGGATGAGACGGCCGCTGAACTGTCTGCGCCTGAAGGATACCCTATAACAGGTGCAGCGGGCGGGGCATACAAGCCATCTGCGCAACGGCATCATCATGCATCATCACAAAGATCTGCCTCTCACCCTACAACACCCAGTTCTGGCGCTGCAAATTCGCGGAATAACCGGCAGCGGCGGAACGTGAACCCACCTGCGCCAAATGACGCCACGTATCTCTTTTACCAAGCTTCTTCAGGACAGCACATCTACCTTCATCCGTTGGACATCAAGATCCTCAAATCTCACTTTGAATCGTATGCTGCTTTTCCCGAAGTCATCCGCGTACGAATCGATGGCGTCGAGGAAGGATCGATGAATGACGACTTACGCAAACGGTGTCGATACCTGTCTCATCTGCCAAGCGGGTGCGATATTACATTTGTCGAAGGCGATCTCTCATCCGTCATTCCAAACTCTGCCCTCGCTCCCTACGCACAAGCACTCAAGAAGCGCAGTGCAAAACGCAAAGACAAGACGAGAAAGGATGATCGAGCGCGTGTCAAATCTGAACAGGCAGAAAGAGAGCGCGAGCAACAGAGCTTTAGAAGATTGACAGAGGGTTATTCGAGGCTTTCTGCGTCTAGACCGCAGGTTCACGAACTTGAAGATGGGGATTTTTCACTTTTCCCAGGGCTCAGTGGCAACAATCATCAGTCGCAGCAGGCGAGAGGTCAAGATCAGTTGCATCCCGTCACGTCGAGAGAGGAAGATCCGGCGCTTTCCACTTCTCCGGCCTCGCCGCCTGCACAGATGCAGTCGCAAGCATCTCAGCGGACCGTATGGGGTACCCGCGCAATCGCCGGCCAAGCGAGGCACAATAATGACGAAGAGCATCTCGATCCGCTCGTTGAGCATGCGTGGCAGGACTTTGATAGCATGCAGGATAGAGGGGGCAGGAGACAAGGGCGCAAGAAGAAGGTCGTGCTTAATTTATCAGGTGGAAGTGTGCGCATGGGCCGGTGACTGCTTCATTTATACCGACAATTGAGGCAGTGGAAACGAAAATGTCAGTCTGTACCATAGAAGTTTTGTGCGCCGACGTGCGCTTCATCTAGCATCGCAAAACATCATCTGCAAGACTTCTGGTTCTTTTTAAGCACATTCCGAAAAAGCGACGTCTGTTGCTATCGAAGACTTGGGATTGCATTTGGTCGACAAAGTGTATCAAAGCTACATCTTATCAACGCGATCCTGGATCAAAGCTAGCTTGTTCTAAGTTTACTACTTTGGCTGACTCGGGGTTTCACAAAGCTCTTTCTTGCGAATCCATCCGGCCTTTGCAAGACTTGGCCGCTTTCAGCAGCCGCGTCCGCAGTGATACGTTGTGTCGTTGTCGAAGAAGCAGCACGAATTGTGTCCGCCGTCCTGCAGAGATGAAAAACACAACACTTGGGTCAGCGCATTCGTGACACTTGCATCGACTTGGGCAACTTGATCTTTACCTTGCAGGCATTGATGAGCTGCCAGGAGCCTCCCTTGCATTGCCAGACGGAGCTTCCATCTATTCCGCAGCCTCTAAGAGTCGGTTCCATGCATACAGCACAACGGTTGAGCATGTCAGCTGAGTCCAGGATTGCGCTGAACGGCATGCGAGAGCAGCCGAGCCTCCAAAACTCACCCAATGCGACCGCTTGCGCAGGAGGACTCACCGCCAGGTGGGCGGGGTGCACAGCCCTCGCAGAGAATGGCAGAAACGCTCGTTGCGGATGCGAGTAGAGTGACGGCCAAGCTTGCAAAGATAGAGATCTTCATCGTGATTGTGGGAGTTTTGGATGGTGCACGAGAGGAGGGAGATGTTGGCTGAAGAAGGTGGATGAGGAAGGGAAAGAGAGAAGCAAAGGTCGAGAAGGGTGCCGCTTTTATAGTCGCGCTGAGCCGTACTCTCCCATGAGATGAGCGTCGACCGAGCGCACGACGGCGTTAAGCTGCGTCACCTGTGTGGCCGAGCAGTGCGGGCGCCTAGGCCTAGCTCCGAGGTATACGACTGGACCTCGTCTGTGCTGAACAAGGAGCAGAAGCAGCGCGATATCATGTGAGAGTGCCATGTGCTAGCCACTGAACAGCCTGGCTGGCACGCGTATCTTGTCAGACGGAGTTGCACCCATGTGAGGCAGAACAGGATCTTGCAGCAAACTCGCCTTGGAGGGAGCCTGCCGAGGATGAGAGTGGTTGAGACCAACTTGCAGGACTGACATATCGACACCCTTTGCCAGACCCTCATGCCAATGGGAAAAGTCTGCATTTGGCAAAGACGATAGAATCAGACTATCGTACTCGCCACAAGCGAGGTAGTCGAAATGCGATGCAGCGATGTCAACGCCGACTTCGCAGCTCTGTAGCACGCGCATGTGCTGCGGTGGTGTCTGAGGACCACGTGCTGCTTGTCACCCTCGCGACCCAACCTGTCGCCCCATCCATTCGAGTGGTTCTGCCAGCAGGCGTGGGCAGACCAGCGGACCAGCGACTGCAGGCTACGATATAAAAGGTGAGTTACGACCCAATGAAACGCTTGACGCAAACGTAGGGATCAATTTTGTTAGACGAGACTTCAGACAAGTCGCTTGTATTTCAGCCAGTATCGTTCTGGTAGTTAGAGGATGGACAAAGGGATGAAAGGTGGTTCGAGGTGCTCGGTAAGTACATAACCAAGACTTGCGTGTATACTTGCTCTGTGACGGATATGTACTGAGTAGCTTAGCTTCGAAGGGGGCTCAACAACCCATGCGGCACGCATAGGGCCAGTCAACGTTCTTGCTGGGATCTGGGTCCTGCCAGCCGATAAAGCAGCAACCGTTGTGATCGTCGACCTGCACCGCAATGTAAGAAAGAAAGAGGTCGGTGCTGGCTGACTGAGGACATAAGGGAGGGTGCGCACCTTGCAGATCGTCTCCTGTTTGTATTGCTTGCCGTCGCACTTCCAAACGGAGCTACCGTCGAAGCCACATCCGCTATTCATTGCGATAAAAGGCAATGGGATAAAAGGCAATGGGAACGAGATCATATCAGTCTGAGCGTAGGTCGACGCATAGCTGAAAGAAGATGCTATGCCACTCACTAGGCGTCTTTTTCGTCGCACTCGAGGTGGTTGCCAGGCGGCATGGGAGATCCTTCCTCGTCCAGGATAGCAGCAGCATTGCCGACCAGTAGAGCGAGGCCCAAGCCAAAGAGCGTTGCTGTCTTCATCTTGGTTAGTCTGGCGGTCGTCTTGGTGGAGACTTGTATCGCTGCTTTGTCGTCTCTTCCGAGTTTGGTTGAGGAAAGAGAGGTGAGCTTGAATTAGAGAGCCTTTTATGGCCTTTGACCCTCCTTCAAGAGGAGAGGAGACAATCCGATGGCTCGCGTCCACGCGTCCCTTCGACGTGCATTAGTCAGGTCAGCTGCTTGATGAATGGGACCTCGCTGATTGGGACATCGCCTCTCCCTGAGCCTTGCCAATTGAGGTTGCAGCCTGGATGCCATCCATATTGACCGTTACCCCCTGTCCTCTTGCTCGAGGCTTTTGAGAGGATGCAGATAAGTCCTTTAAGGTGCTCATCATCAGATAGTGCATCTTACAGACCTGGATTCGAGTCTCGTGGCCTTTTCCTGAACAATCCATCTCGACCAGCCTTGACCATCTTCAAGGAGCTCTGTAGGCTCGCTCTTGTTCGCTCTGACTACACAGACCAGCAAGACCGCATCTCGACGAGCCTCTGCGTAGCTCTGTCGCTGCCATGGACGAGCAGGTTGCTGCGCTGCTGCTGGACACGCTCTCTGCGGCTGCAGAGACGCGCCAACGCAGCGAGGCTCTTCTGGGCGAGCTGCAGCGGTCCGGCGGTGAGCTAGCATTCGAGGAGAGCGTTAGCTAGACCGTCACTGAGACATTCATCATCTGCATTAGAGGCCGCTCTCAGCCTCGCGCGCATCACGCTCGCCAGCGAGGCCCAGCTGGCCCTCCGCCAGAGCGCGGCCATCAACCTGAAGAAGTACGTCCGCGAGCACTGGTCGATAGCGTTTGACGCGTTCCAGGGTGACCCACCGTCGCACGAGGTGTGTGTGTGCTGCTGTGCTTGTCTGCTGTGTCACTGCTGATGCCCGTGTTGGTCGGCGTCCAGGTCAAGCAGCAGGTCAGGCAGGCCGTCTTCCATGGACTCTCCGACGACACGCGCAAGATACGCCTGGCGTGTGTGGGTGGCTTGTAGTCGATGACTGTACTGCAACGCTGCTGATGCCAGGCTGGCATATTGCCTTGTTAATTGATGCCCGCAGGCCAGCGTCGTCTCTGAAATAGCAGGCTCAGACTGGCCAGACGAATGGCCCGACCTCCTCGACGCGCTCGTCCAGCTCCTCAAAGCAGGCAACAGCACCGCCAGCGTGCACGGCGCGATGCGCGTCATGGCCGACTTTGTATCGACGGACCTGTCCGAGGACCAACTTTTGCCACTCTCGAGCACTATACTGCCAGAGCTGCTGCAGATTCTGGGCAACGAGCAGGTGAATATCCCCCTGAGTGACACTTCTTGGGCTCAGAAGTACTACTAATGCTCCCTTCATAGCACTCCGCGGTCACACGCGCACAGAGCGTAGCCGTCTTCAACCAGTGCCTCAGCACGCTCTACATGGTCAAGGAGAACCATCCACAAGCTGCAGCCTACGCGACGGAGCACGTCTTACCCCGCTGGATCGATGCATTCCGGCATATATTGTCCAGCGATCCCACTGCCGCAAGCTCGCTTGACAGCTTGCATATACGCAATGAGATCTTCCAGGTGTGTTTGCACATTCTCCCTTTTCGCCTGCTGAGCTTCAGCAATTTGCTGACGTAGTTTCTTCAACCTATGTAATCACTCTCAGGCTCTCTGCACCATTCTCATCAGCTTCCCGAAATCACTGCAAGCTTACACCGAGACCTTCCTGGTAGATGCCGCTCGTCACCTAACAGCTTTAGCATCCGTCTTTCGATCCTCTTCTTTACGCGAAGACGGTGACGCAGACGTCAGTTTGGAGACTGAAGACGGCACGACCCTCACGCTGCCCACCTTCCTGTCCAACATCCTGCTTTACATCCTAAACGCTTCCCGAAAAGGCTCAGGCAAGGCCGCATTAGTTCCAAAAGGCTCGAACGAGCCCAGCGAAATCCTCGTCCAGATCATTTACCTCGCACTTTACTACGGCCAGATCATGGCAGACGATGAAGACAGATGGAATAACGACATGAATGCCTTTGTTGGCGACGAAGACGACGAGATGCCCGCTTCCAACCTACGCACAGCGACCTTGGATCTTGTGAATAGCTTCTTGGACAACTTTTCGGCGCCGGCTATCAAAGCTCTTGCCCAAGGGGTCAGCCGGATGGCGCAGGAAGCACAGCAGCTGCAGAGCCAAGGACAGGAGGACTGGTGGAAGGGCTATGAAAGTACCCTGAATCACCTTTCGAGCGCGGCGCAAGATCTCGGCGAGCATATTGAGACGTCTAATGATCAGCAAAAGCAACCAGCTCTTGATCTCGAAGGCATATTCTGTAGCCTAGTTGTGCCGTTTTTGGGTCGACAAGGTGGGTCCACCTTGCATTCGCATTGAGGACGTTGAGGAAGTTGGCAGACGATGACTCTGCATACCACAGACGTACCATATTTACAAGGAAGGGCTCTGATCTTTGCAAGTCGCTTCGCAAAACTTTTGCCGCCAAATCTGCAAGAGCAATTCTTCCAGAGCTCACTACAGGCGTTCGAAAGTCAGGACACCAGCTTCATACTGAAGATCTGCGCTTTGCGAGCTCTGAAAATGTAAGTGTTCGTGACGTATGCATTTCAGCAGTTGACTAGCTAAGACACATTCATTCGATCTTGAAGCTTCTGCGAGGAGATCCCAGACTCTCCTGGCTTCGTCAAGTCCGGAGATCGTTTGACGCTGAATCTGCTGCCTTTTATAGCACAAGCGCGCGAGGCTACTTTAACGCTCATCCTTGAAGCGCTACAGCGGACGCTGGCGCTTGGCAGCGTGCAGCGAAGTCAAGACCTTTGCAATCAGCTTGTATCGGCGTTGTTGCAGCCTGTTGCCAATGGCTCTTTGAAGGGTAAGCGGATGACATCACTGTCAGTACGCAGTCAGTGAGCTGAGCTGATTCTCTCCATGCCGCTAGACCCAATATTGCAAACGACTCTGTGCGACCTCTTCCGCACATTGTCCGAGTCGTCCACAGAGCCAGTCTATGAGAGCTTGCTGCGCATTGCATTGCCGCACTTGGCGCAATTATTACAGCAACAGCCCGAAAATGACGATGCTCGGCAGCAAATCGACTCGGCCATGATCGTGACCAATGCCATCCTCGACGGTCGACCAAGCCCGCTCGGAGCTGGCCTGTTCAGCGCTATTGCGCAAGCACTCTTCGATGCGCTGAGCCGGACAGACGACGATAGCGTTCTGCAGGAGGGCATCGAGTGCTTGACGTACATTGTTAGAAAGGACATTGATCAGCTGGTACAATGGTGAGCGACGCGGCTTTCCGCCTGCCCGAACAACCACTAGCTGACCCCGTTGCTGCTCCCAGGCAAGACCGAAGTGGCCAAAACGGCCTCGGGGCGTTGTTCTCCGTCGTGGCCATGGTCCTGCAGCCAGGTCGAACCGAGTCTGCAAGTCTCTTTGTAGGCGACCTGCTGCTGCACGTCTTCCGGCGAGCGGGCGAAGCGACCTTGCCTATTCTACCAGACTTGCTGCGCACTCTCATCGGACGGCTTGCGACAGCACAGACCTCGACCTTCTCCCAGAGTCTCATCTTGCCTTTTGCATACCTCATGCACAGTCAGATGGACACGGTTCTCGATCTGCTCGAGAGCATAAACGTGGACGGCAAAAGCGGTGTGCAAATCTTGTTGCCCACCTGGACGGATATTGTCGAAAGCATCCTTGGCTTCTGGAATATCCGCGTTAGCACGTTTGCGCTTAGCAAGCTCTTGCTTGTGAACCGACAAAGTGTCAACAGTCTGGTCGTGAAGGGAGACTTGATCGTCACGCAGGCCAACTCTGGCGGTATGTCGCTGGTACAAAGATTGCGCGTGTCGCCCATGCTGAGACTCCATTGCTGTCAGTCATCATGACGCGATCAAGGGCCAGGAAAAGTACGGCTTGCCACTGTCTTGATATGCAACGCGTACTGATAGCCAAGTGGTAATTCGCAGATCCAGATCAATTCACGCAAATCCCGCTCAAGGCAAAGATCTTGAAGATCGTCCTGAAAGAGCTCGAGCAGAGTACAGAGACGTCGACTGTGGAAGAGGAGGGCGACGGCGGCGAGGTGGGCCTCTTCATCGAATATTGAGTTTGTAGAAGCATTGGGATTGACGTGCTTTACCTAACGCGACAGGACGACGAAGACTGGGAAGACGACGAACCCGCAGAGACAGCAAAAGAACTCATTGACTTATCACGTAGGTCACGATGCACAACGACGTGGACGAGCTCGCAGCTGATAGTGAGCGGGCAGACTTTATTGGCGGAGACGCATCCTTCTTGGCTGGTGATGGTGATGAAGGGGACGACGAAGAAGACGAGGATCTCAAGGCTGATCCGGTGTACAGCATGGACATGCCTGTGAGCTAGATTTAGTGTCTGCAACCGCTCGAAGATTGCGTAATGACTGACTGTCCCGCTGTGCGATAAAAGCAACATCTCGCTGGCACTGTGCGAGCGCTGGCGGGCCAAGATAAGCAGACCTTTGACGAGTGCGTGCAGTGTCTCACTTCAACTGAGCTGCACACGCTTCACTCGGTGTAGGCGTCTAGTTGACGCAGTAGACGTATTAGAGCAACAGTATTTGCAATATCAGCGTAATTATCATCCTTCACCGTCCAGGACTTGCGTTGCCCGAGACTAGGAGAATCAAGACTGAGCAAGGTAGTCGCTATCCAGCTTGTGCAGACTCTTGAACTGTGGGTCGCAGCACTGATACTGCACGTTGTGCTTGACATTGCCGCAGCTACCTTCCACGCGCCTGCAACTCCTTGTCTTCTTCTCTTTAGGATCTCTTCCCAAATTACAAAAGGCCAGGACACGCGGCATGGAAAAGGGATGTGCAAGACCTGAAGACGAAGCATAGATCAGTCCAATCCATGTGCAGCACGCCGGACCATGTCCAACAATCCGCATTGCATGCCTTTCCAATGCCAGAATCGCGGAGCTCTGACGAGCCTCCGGCTGGAGCATGGACAGAGGTGCAACGGCGATGGATGGACGTGGAACCGAGGTGCTGTACATGGCCTGGACCAATCTGCTCTACCTCCACAGACCTACACATTGTCCCCCTTCACACAACCGCGCGTCCTGGCCTCTTGTAATGGGGAAAAGCAAGAGAAGCAAGAGCTGGAGGGAAGTTGAAGAAATGCAGGCAGAGTTGCCACCGAGGAGGGCGTGATACTGGAACAGCAGGACGGGCTTACCCAGATAGCACAGTAGCAGTATTATCATGATCTGCGCGCTCTCGACGCATCTGCGAACACCTGCAACGGTTCCAAGGTGCACTCCGCCACCCACTTCTTCCAAGTTTTTCAAGCAGCGCTCCCTCCGGCGCCTCTCTCTCCTCCGCTCCCATCAAAAAAGCATCACAGCGTTCATGCCATGCGGTCCACGCCTCTCTCGTATGCAGAGGCCATGCCAGGCGTGAAGGGGTACACGGACGCGCAGCTGGGTCGAGGCGCACGTACAGTGTTGCTGCGTCGAAAGCTCAGCTGCGATGCCCGTCCTCGCGCCTGGCAAGGCGTGGCTCACGACCGCGCCGTAACGCTGGTAGATCAAACCATTCAAACGGGAGTTTAGGAACGTCCAGATCTTGCGAGCACCGAAAATATCCCCCACTCGCCTGGACGGCTGACAATTTCATTCATCCCGACATTCCATTCGTTGTGTGAGTAGATGCAGCTTTTGTCTATGCAATACATGTTACATACACGCACACACACTTTCTCTCCTCTTATCCACCACCGCTGCATGGCACAGATGTGAACATAAACAAAATATATACTGATTTAATGAGTCAGACTGGGCATGCCCGGGAGGACGTCAACCTTTTGCATTTCTGAGCCTCTCCATCACACTCCCATAGCACAAATACCCTGAAAGCAAGCATACTGACATTGCATTCATTCTGTTATGCAGATATCTCCTCTTTCCCATTTCCGATGTATCCCTTTCCTCATCGTTCACGTCTCAGTGCCAATCGCAATGTCATTCTACACCTTCGCCAGAGCTTCAGCAACTCGTCTGCTATCACTTCGTATCCTCCATGTTCATCTTGCTCTACTTTGCGTCCTGCTCTCTTTGTCGTCGCTGACTTCCGCAAAAGTTGGGACTCATTCAATGCGCCCTGTTCCACCATTGACGCTTCCGCAGCTGCTGCAATGAAGCATGGCCATCCCACTTGCACGACGCGCTAGCTGTTCATGTCCATCATCACGGTTTGTGGTTTTGGCGGATAGACTGGCTGGTTGTCCTGCCCACCTCCGCCGTGTGTCATGTTGACGGAAATCCAAGCTTGTCACATTAGTCTTCTCGTGCATCCTGATCGCTATACTCAACGCTGCAAACCATTGTCTGATGCTTCCATACCGCTGCTAAGTGCTTATCCCCAAATCGTTACGGACAACACGAAGCAACGCGTGTAGACTCGAATCACGTGCTCACAGTGGCCCCACCAGCCCGTTGACATAGCATGTTGTCTTCAGACGAACTCGCAAGCTGACGCGTTGACTGACTCCTGCTCGCTAAAAGTCACCTCAGCATTCATAATACTGCATTCGGAATGGCTACTCCAAGCTATTTTCTGCGCCCGGCTGTCGAGGCGGACGCCCTTGCAATGACACACATCAAGCTCAGCAACGTTGGGCCATTTTCCAGAGTCGTGGAAGGACTGGATGGACTCTCCGAGTGTCAACATATGCCTGCGCACATCGTCCAAACCGCCGAGCAAGATGTCCTGGCTCGTATACGTGAAGCGATGTCTGATCCGGCAAGATCGATGGTGACTGTGGTTACGCGCAGCGAGGACGGACAGGTCGTAGCTTGGGCGAATTGGAAGATCTTTAGAGAGCCACAGCCTTCAGAAGTGCTGCCTGAGGAGCCAGACGTGTCTAACTTATCAGAGCGAGATAAGAATGTCAAGGCCTGCATTTACGATTTCAAGACTGCCTTAGTAAAAGGTCGCAACGAGCACACACTTGGCCAGCCAAACTTGCGTGAGTGTGACACAGTACAGAAGTCACACTCTTTGTGCTCAATGATGGAATCCCGGCCTCGCCCCCAGGACTGCGAAACCTCTTCACCGACCCAGCGCACCATCGCAAAGGGCTCGCAAGCATGTTGCTCAGACAAGGGACAGACCTAGCAGATGAGCTGGACATGGTATCTTACCTCGAGGCATCGCCTATGGGCAAGGCGCTGTACGCGAGACACGGCTACCTCGAGGTTGGCGCGTTCACGCTGGATTTGGCGAAATACCGCCAGAACAGCTCGTTGGAAGGGACGTCCGAGCTTTATACGACCACGCTCATGCTCAGAAAGCCAACTAGAACAGCATGAGATGCATCAAGGGACTCTTCAGCGTACTTGAGGCATCGGCATCGTCTTCGCCCTCGTCTTCGCCACCTCCACGCGCAGGTGGACCTTGCAGGCGAGAACAGCCGCGACTTGCACAAAGACCAACCAGCGACCTGCTCACCACCGCGCATGCTCACGGCAGTGTACACACGTCAACTCGCACGCAACCTCGTCTCATCCATACCTGGCTACACCCCTCGCGCCCTCTTCTCCGCTCATCGTCCGCATCTCGCCTATACTCCAGCAAGGATGGCCAGTCTCTCCACCGTGTCCACCTCGAACGCGCCGGCAGCCATTGTAGGCTTGTCACATTCATCGCAAGTCGTGAATTAGCTACTGAAGACCTCTCCTTGCTCGCTCCAGGGCCCTTACTGTGCGTCTTCGCAGCTCGCTGGCTCGGCTAACTACGTTGATCGACGAAGCGTGACCATGATTGACGTTACTTTCTTCACACCACAGCACAAGCAATCAAGACTGACAATGGAATGGTGTGTATCTGCTATTCTCTCTCTTCAGTCTCGCTAATACTGCTCTGCACATACAGGTCTTCGTGTCCGGCTGCTGTCCATTCGACCCAAAAACCATGGATGTAGTTGGCAGTGAGTGTGGTCATTACAAAACTTATACACACCTGCTCAGTACTTCCTAATTCTCGCCGCAGCCGACATCACCACCCAATCCGAGCAAGTCTTTGCGAACCTCAAAGCCGTCCTCCAAGAATCAGGCTGCACTCTGCAAAACGTCGCGAAAGCAACAGTCTTCATCAAAGATATGAATGACTTTGCGAAGCTCAATGAGGTGTATAGCAAGCACATGGGCGATCACAAGCCAGCTCGCTCGTGTGTCGAAGTCGCTCGTCTGCCGCGAGACGTGCTGGTTGAGGTGAGCTGGACATGCGTGTATCAGAGCTTGATAGGCAGGCTGAGCTTTCCCCCTCTGTGCTCCTCTCAGATCGAGGCCATTGCACTCACCAAGTGAATGACTCAGCTATCCGCATCAGCTCTCACTCCACTAAGATCAGTTAGTCACATCAGAAACGAGAGTAGCTCGACGCAAAAAAGCCGCACCTGAAGGGCAACAAGCCGATTGCTAGACTGCATGCTGCAAAATCGGTGTGCGAGGACTATGAATGCGTGTTGCCTGTCGAACTTGACTGTAGACTGTCGCCTTGCATACTGATACAACGACAAAGTAGCTGAAACTGACTGATACCACTATCGATATAGATCACAAGCACAGATTGTCGTATTTCTCGTGCATTACGTTGGGACTCTGTATCGCTGATAACTGCTGCTTGATGTCCAAGCTGAACTGCTACTATCGCCAAGACTGCCAACAAGAGTGCCATGGGCGAAATCATGCGCCCCCAAGCCTAGACTGAGCAAGTGCACATATACGCGTCGCGCAGCTTGCACAACTTCGTGCATGTAAGAACTGAATAGATAGCGCGGGAGCGCTTCGTACGCTAATCGAATGAGAGAGGTATCAAGGCCCGCTGGAGTAACGGGAAGAGTCGTGCCGCTTGGCAAATCGGAACCGGGAAAGGACTGCGGGGAAGAAGCTCGAAAGGGGGTATCGCGTGCGAGAGCGGCCAAGTGAGCCAAGAAGTAGGCCCGACCAAGACATCGGTCGAGGATGCAGGCTCGCTTAAAGCTGTCACAGCTGATGCGCCAGCGGTTGAGAACGGCGAGGCGTAGATTTCGGTAAAGAAAGGATCATAGTACGTAGTTTGATATGCGAGCTCCGCGCGTGCGTTGGCGAACGAAAAGAGCGCCCAAACGAGGAAGAGCTCGGTAAGGACGGCGAGGACGAGCCACCATCTTCGTCGTCGGCCCTCTTTGGCAAAGCCATCGTCGAGGACAGAGGTGACTTGCATTGTGAATTGACTGGACATGTCGTTGAACGCTCTTTGGATATCTCCTAGCTTTGCGGCTAGAGACTGGTCGAGAATATCTGCCTCTTGCAGTTGTCTGAGCATTGCATCGTTACTTGACTGTGGACAGCTTGTCAGTTGTTGTACACATCCGCAATAAGGAAGGGGTAGTCACCTTGCGGCCGACGCTGCCTCTAGAGAGCTGCCCATCGACAACTGTGGCATCAGCGCTGAGATCTTCGCGGTTTTGGCTATCCTGTTCGCCCTTGTGCTCGACTCCCAAAAGTGCCTGCACAGGCTTCACTAGGTCGAACAGAAGGCCTTGCAAATCTGTACTCGTGTTTGCTATGCTTTGATTGGCACCACGAGCCGCTAATTCTGCGCCCGTTGTGCTTTGGCGCAAGCGACTGGGCGATCTAGGCGATGCCGTGTCGGTGTTTGCGATAGCAGCACTAGTCTCGAGTGCAGGTGCCGTGCCTTTGGCGGGTCGAGCTGGTGACTGTACAATGTGTGCTCGAGAAGGCGAGTTCATGGGCGACGAGACGATCCGTCGTCTAGTAGGCGTAGAAGGCATTGCCCCTGCTGGCCCGTCCTGCCTGTCTTCTTCTATGATCTGCTGCAGCATACTCGAGAAGCGATCCGGCTTCTTGTGGGCCGTGTCGAGGGCATGCGATTGTACGTGCATTGCCGCTGGCTCTTCCTCTACAAACACTATCCGCTTTTTAGGATGGGGGAATGGGCTTGTATATCCACCTGGAATGCCCGGCATCGCAAAAGTTGTATTGCTAAACAGTCGAGAGCGGGACGCAGATAGCAATGTTGTATCCGCAGTCCTCTCATCTGCTGATCGCTTCGAGGGTGATTGAGACGAGCTTTGGTCTGCTACTGCGGTGCTGGGCGCAAAAGGTGTGGTAGAAAGATAATGACCTGGAAAGCGAGGCGTCTTCGGCGGTGTCTTTGCGCGAGAAGTCGACGGCGACCCCAGCACTGAGATTGATCGGCTAGGAGAGCCTGCTTTTGAAGTTCTATCGCCCTCAGGTGTACCAGCGGATCGGTTGCTCTTGGTTGGCGAAGTGATCCGAAGACCTGGCGTTTGCATGTACGAGGCTATAGCGAAGCTTTCTTCTTCCGAGGGTAGATCCACCAGAGACGGCGAGAAGCTGCTGCTGTCGTCGTCCGCCTGCTGCGCGGCGCGTGTCGTTTCTGGTGTTTGCACGCGTGTGTTCACTTTCGGCGTCGCTTGCGTCTGGGACTGAGAGCTACTGCTTGCTGCGAGCCGGCTTCGCATCGGTGTACGCCGGACAGAGGTGCCAGCTTCTGGCTGCAAGTCTTCAACATCTCCGTCGTTGAGCTCTTCTTCTTCCGTCTCCGTCTCTGCATGCGAAGCTAGAGCCATCGAACGCTGCTGCAATAATTCTACATCTGCGGCACGTGCTGATAATTCGCGCCATTCTTGAGATAAACGACTGAGCGACGCTGACATGTTGCGTGATTGCGATGATTGATTGTGTTCACTGGCGTCGTGCTGACTGGATGCATATCCGAATGACGGTCGCTCGTCAGGTTGTTGGCTGTCTCCGAGCCACTGTGCGCGATTCGTCGATGGTGCATGAGCCTCCGAGCGGCCTTCGTATGAAGCAGTTGAGCTGGCTTTCTGAGCCTCCAGGCTATGTCTGGCATTGAACCTCGAGACAGCAGAGGTCCGCGGCTCTATGCGCCTCCTTCGGGACGCGGATGGCGCGTACGAGTGCTCTGTTGCATTGCTGCTATTGACAGAGGATGCGAGCAGGTCTCTCAGTCGGTGCTGTGGACGAGCCGTCGACGTTGTGGCCGTTATGTTGGCACCTGAACTCCGCCTGAGAGCATAGCTTGTCGATGCTTCGTGAATGTGGCGGCGAAAGATGTCGTGCACCCGGCTTGCAATCTCGCTATCCCCTTCAAGGCCTGGGGCACTTGTTATTGACATGCCATCACGATACGACTGCTGTTGAGGTGTGATGCTGCGGTCTCGCGAGCGGTCAACGGAGGCCGACTCGTCTGCATGCTCAGAGGCGTATAAAGCTGCAGCGGCGAAGGGCGATACGTGGCCTTGCTGCGGCGGGGATGTACGTGAGCTCTCCATTTGTTGAGCGACAGACTGCATTGTGTATGCTCGCAAGTCGTGCTTTGGCGGAGAAGCGTGTCTTGCATTGTGGCTGTTATGGGCGGCATTATCGTGGTCCACGAGCGTACTTGATCCTATGGACGGCGCAAGCTGCGAGGCAGACGAGAGAGGCGGCATGAGCGCAGAGTCGACGTCAACAGCGAGCGAGCTCCAAAAGTCGCGCGTGGGTAGGTAATTAGCTGCGTATACATCGTCTTGCTCGCCTGCGCCTGGCCCGTCCTCGGAAGACAGCGAGACGCTCGACTCGTCGGTCCCGCTGCTCGAGACTGGGCGTGGGTTGCGGTACACGCGCAGTGCACCTGCTCTAGCCGACCCAGGCGTGCTTGTCGCCGCTGTCGTCTGCTGCTTTGCCCTGCTCGGTGTCGACTGCATGCGCTGGCTGGCATGGAGCGACAAGCTGCCCGCGTCGCTGGCGGACAGCGAGGCGCGCAGGAACGGCGGCCTGGTGTGTGCGTCCGCATACGACGACGACTGCAGCGTGTCTGTCGTGCTGCTGCTGCTGCCTGTGCGGGCGTGGTAGTGGCTGCTGTGGTCGTCGGCCATGTACGCGCTCGCTTGTTTTGATGGTGGACCGGCGCGCGTCTCTTCCTCGCCCAGCTCGCCCTGCGCATGCGTACTCCCCTCAGACGTGTCCTGCAGCGTGCCTGCTCCCTCCATCCATGCCTGATAGTGCTGGCTGCTGCTGCTGTGGTGTTGGTGTCTGCAAAAGAGCAGCAGCGCAGGACGAGCTGCAGCTTGGACTCACGCCGACTGACGACCATCAATTGACAAGACGTGCAGCACGCTGACATTGTTCTGGCATGCAAAAACAGCAAGACGATACCCGCTTCCCACCATCGACGGGCCCTCGCCCGTCCGCCGCCGCCCTCTGCACCGCTGGCTCGCAGGCGCCCGCTGACCTCGACTGGAGGCAGCCCTGCACTGAAGGACTGACCTCTGCTCTTGCTAACCACGGTCTTTCAGATCCAATAACAACACTACAGAACGCTACGCCGCAACCCAGCCAGACACGCCATGAAGTGGCAGGGAGCACTGCTGGCATCACTGCTCTCGGGTGCTCTGCTGGTCAGAGGTGGGCAGCGTATGCTTGCTTGGCTGTCGTGAGGCCTTATTGAACCATGACCTCTCCCATTCTATACAGGCGCCCCCTCTTTCGACCGAGCCATCAGCTTGGATGCCCGCGACACCACTTCCAAGGCTTTAGACCTTTCGGCTTGCGTTGAGTTTGCTCAAAACGGCCTGTCTGAGACTGCTCTTTGCGTGAGTGCTATTGCGCATTAAACATCCTAGGCAGACGCTCCTGTAAAATGCTGACGTCGCCTTGTTTCACACGCCCTCTTTCAGCTTGAGAACTTCAAGAACGGCGGACCCAAGGTATTGGCGCCTCCCGACCTGGTGAGTGTCGGCGGTCCGTGCAAGAGACTTTGTGAGATGTCTGACATTAGGGACGTTCGCAGCCCACGTGTCAGAAGGTTGCGGGCTATGTTACCCAGGCGCCAGACAAAATTCTTACCCTCGAACCAGGAAAGATCAGTCATGCCGGTGACAACACGCCTTGTTTCGCAGCGGTGTACGGACTGTCGGGACCGTCGAAAGTTGTGTAGACGAGCTGACCATGGAATCTCTTCTAGGAACAATGTAAGCAAAGATGACACCGTAACAGTGAGTCGGCATGATCTCGGCGTCTTCATGTCAGAATGGAGCAAGAAGTGTTTCTCTGGGGGTAACGGCAATTTCAACGCCGTCAGGTGCACTCTAGCCTCGCCAAAAGCGTACGTCGGGATCGTACGCGAGCCCAGTGCTTGAGGATCCCTCAATGCTGGGCGAGCGCGGCTCTCTAGAGGACTCGAAGCCCTTCAGCACAGCGGTCGTTGCATCTTAGGGGCCCTTCATGCGAAGATCGGCTCGAGCAGGACGATGGACTTGCTAACAGGGCGCGGGCCCACAGCGGCTGCGCTCAGCGAGAGACGGACATCGGTCTAGTGTCCCACTACTGAAGCCATGACGGCGGTGATCTGGTTGTTTTCTGAAAAAAGGTCTTCTGGTTACCGCTTCCTTTGCAATCACGTCATCAACCTATCAACACGACAAAGGTCTCTCTAAGCTGAAGATGGAAGCAGCCCTCGCGGCTGGATTCCTTGACGTAACCTGGCGGCGGGCGAACAAGAGCCTTCTATCTTGCCAGTGTAGCAGCTGCTGCCTAGACAGCCCTGTTTTCTGCGTTTGACACCGTTGCGATGTGGACATTCGCAGATACTTGGTCGACGAAATGCTTTACTGGAGTATTGAATACGTTGCAGCATTGCATCGCCGCAGATTGCACTCAGTTGACAAATGTAGCACACTGATGTTACAATGGCATGCACGCATAGCAAGACGATACCCGCTTCCCACCTTCGACGGGCCCTCGCCCGTCCGCCGCCTCCCGCTGCACCGCAACAATGGACCTCGAGGCGCCCTGCTTGCTGGTCTCGACTGGGGCTGGCTGCTGGCACTGATTACTGACCTCTGCTCTTTACAACAACCTAGCTTGCAAACCAACGAACCACATCACAACCTCCTCCGTCCCAGAGCCCCAAATATACAGCAGACACACAATGAAGTGGCAAGGAGCAGCCCTCGCAACCATGCTCTCTGCAGCTGTGCTAGTCAGAGGTGCGCGGCGTACCCTAGCTTGATCCATCATATCTGACGCTCCTCGCGTGCAGGCGCACCCCGCTCCGACCGAGTCAGCGACCTCCATGCTCGCGACACCAGAGTTCAGCTTGATCTCTCGACTTGCTCTGAATTTGCCAAAGGCTGGACTGACACTGCGCTTTGCGTGAGTACTATTCCGCTTCGTGTATGCTCGTGAGGCAGACTGAAGGAAAACGACTTCGCTCGGCACATCACATCCGTGTCGCTACTCCACCAGATCGAAAACGAGAAAGACGGCGGTACCACGGTTCTCCCGACCCCAGACCTAGTGAGTTTTGCGGACATGTAAGAGAGGCCATGCAATGCCTGACAGCAAGCACGCATGCAGTCCAAGTGCCAGGAGCTAGCCGGGTACATTACGGGTGACCCGGACAAAACACTGACCATCGTCCCAGGAGACTACAGTGATGCTGGTGGTGGCATGCAGTGTTTCACATGGGTGTGAGGACTTTCTGGCAGTATCGTGTCCTGAAAAGTACATGATGATGATGACGAGCTGACCGTGGCTTCTCTGTCTTGTAGGAAAAATTTGAGCAAGGACACGACCTTTACTGCCAGTCGCCGTGCACTGGGCGCGTTCATTGCAGATTGGAGCAAGAAATGTTTCTCTGAAGGCACGGGAAAGAAATTTAACGCCGTTCAATGTACCCTCGCGAACAAGAAGGCATTTGTCAAGATTATTTTCGAGAACAAGGCTTGGAGATCCCGTCACCCCGGGCGGGCTTAGCTTTCTGGATGATCTGAGAGCATCCAGCACTGCAGTCGTTGTCTCTGAAGCATCATGTGACACGATGATTTGCTCGAACAAGACAATGGTTTGCTTACAGGGCGCGAGACGCTCAAGCGACTGCCTTCGCCCAAAATAGACATCGGCCGAGTGTCGCACTACTGAAGCTTTGACGGAGTTGATCCATTTCTCGATGAAAAGGGTTTTCTGGTTGCCGATTATATTGCAATGGCGTCGTCAACCCATCAACACGACAAAGGCATCAATGAGCTGGAATGGAGGCAGCCCTGGCGGCTGGCTTCCTTGATCTCACCAAAGGGCGACCATGAGCCTTTAATCTTGCCAGTGCAGCACAAGTACTTAAACCGAACTGTCTCTTGCTTTTCATCCTTCTCCAGCCACTTTCCTTATTGTCCACTCTTACGCTCGACAAACTCTGACAATTCACAACTCCTCGAACAAAGAAAGAGGATGAAGTGGTACTCCCTTGCGTCCATCATGACCGTCGGTCTAGTCGGTGTCGTTAAAGGTGAGATATTGGGTTATCACACAGCGTCAAGCATGTTACTCATCCATTCCTTCAGCTGCACCGTCCGTGTCGGTGGCTGGTGACATACAGGCCCGAGACGTTCCTACCGTTAGAATCGATCCGTCGATGTGTGTGCAGTACAATACAGGAAATGTTGATACTTCACTCTGTGTGCGTTCTTGACGAGTCTGCTTGCCTATGTGAGCCAGCTAACGTGCTTCTCGCTTCTCTGTTCCAGCTTCAGGACAAGTTGGCAAGCGGCCACGTGTATCCACCGCCCGTCATGGTAAGATAGTCTCTCGCAGTCAGCCTTTTCGCAAATTATTCTGACCTTCAAATTATTCTGACCTTCACCCCGAAATGCAGACCAGTTGTCAAAAGCTCGCCACCATGATGACTGGGACCTCTAACAAGGAGGTCACGCTCGCCGCGAACACATACACTTCAGGTTGGCAGGACTATGGGAAATGCGTCGTAGCCCTGTAAGGCGGCGTGCGTTCGCTCGTGGACCGCCAAGATGTACTGACGAACCTCACTGCTCATCGCAAACAGCGGCAATTTCAACAAATCGCCCGTCGCTGGAGGGGATATAACAATCAAGTTTGACACCGTTGCCTTGGGGAAGTTCGTCGATACCTGGTCGCAGAAATGCTTTACTGGAGAAAGGGCCAAGGCATATAATGCGATACGGTGCAGTATTGTGTCGCCGCAGATAGATATTTGGATATGGAACGGTAAGGACGAGTAAGGAATAGACTCGCACAGCTGGCCGGAGCCCCTTAGTCTCGATACCCAAGCACTGAATTGTCCTGAGGCACCAGCCTTCAATACTGGGTGAAATCAAGTTTCCCTGTTGCTTTGTAGTTCAATCATAAAGTGAAGCGGCAACCCTTTGGCTGCAGCGTCTGCGAGGCCAGCTCCTGTGCAATGAAGAAAGTGGAACGCAGGGCGACCAAGATCCGATTGCCTGCGGAAGACAAGGAGAGGCTGCCCAATGGGCAGCCACCCGATAATCGAGTTTCCCAGGTCCACGAAACCATCCTAATCACCGAGACAGGCTGCCGGGCAAAAGTGCTTGAAGACTTTAGTGCAGGCTCTTCCATCTCAGCGCTACGGTGTTAGGCGACCCGCGGGAGACCAGCTTTAGATTCCACAAGAGCTCTAAGGACCACAATTTCCAATACGCCCCATTAAGGCATGTCACGTTGCAGTAGGGATGTTCAAGCCGTTGTCCTGTGATCACCACATTTCAGTCGATGGAGGAATGTATACAAGCTCCCCGTTGAGGAGCATCAATCTAGCATCTGTCGTGACTTGAAGTCCATCCAGAAGTCAGTCTGATGCGAGAACCACTGGCTGGTCACATGCCATGGTTCTCGACTATCGTAGATTCCGTCAAAGCGTCTTCCCGGTTCTTGATGCGGACTGCTCTTTTGTCGAGGCGTGAAGGACATGTCGTACTTGCGGAAGAGGATGGGTACGATCTTGATCATTTCCATCATCGATATGCTCTTGCCAACTGATTCCCGTCAAGCGTGTTAGATACTGACGATACTTTCGAAAGAATTTCATTGCCACTTACCACACACTCGAGTGCCTGTACCGAACGTTATAAGATTCTGGTCCATCTCGCGGCGCTGTTCGTCTGTCGCTTCAAGCCAGCGCTCTGGACAGAATACTCCTGCGTCTTGACCATAGGCCGCTACAGAGTGATGTAATGCATAGGGACTCATGGACACTTGCGTTCCTACATAAGAGCAGACATCTATCAGCAAAGCGTCTTGAAGACAAAAACATGCAAAACCGACCTTCGGGCAAGAATTGTCCTGCAAAGACTGCACCTCCCTTTGGCACGACTCGTGGCAAAAGCCAGCCAACAGATGGGTAGAATCGCAGTGTCTCCTTGATACAAGCCTGCAGTCCATTGTAAACACAAATAGCAATTTTTAGCACGGACGGCATCATTTCCCAAGGAGTTCACCGACCTGGACATATGGCATTTTGACAGCTTGAGCATATTTGACCGGCATCTCGATTGAACCATTAGCGAAAGCCTCGTCCACTTCCGCTTTAAGCTTGGTGCAGATGCGTTCGTCTCCAACTACGTAGCGCAGTAAGGCGCGGAGTGTCTGAAAGAGGTTTCATCAACGAACTGGTCTTCAATGGAAGCTTTTTGAACATACAATTGCTGTGCTATCACTTCCTGCAGGTCAAACAGAGCTTCAACATGCTGTTCTAGTCAAGGCATACCCCTTGAGCGTACCTGCGCCCAATAAAGCAACGGAGATGGTGACCACGTCGGTCGAAGAAAGGTTCCCACCATTAGGGTGCTTGGCGGTAATGAATTTGTTCCTTTGCAGGACGCAGCGAGTGAGCAACATCTTGACACACTGGCCGCAGATGACATGCAGATGACAAAGCTTACAAGAGATCTCGTCTTTCATCGTCGTCCTGCTTGCTTTCGAGCTTCCTAGTCCTAGTGTCGACGACCGCTTTCGTTTTGTTCTCGAGGAAAGCTGGGCCGGCTGCTCCAATCTTGCGGAAACCCCACATCAACAAAGGGACGGCAAACCAAGGTTGGGTGCCTGTACTTTTATCAGTTCTTCTTCTTCACAGCAATCGATACTTCCTGCTTTTAGCGCACCTGCTAGACACGCGGCCGCATTGAAGGCTTCCGCCATCGGGAGGTAACCCTCTGGGTCTTTCTCGGTCTTGCACATGCCAAAAGTCTGACCAAACTGGAGCACAAGTGTAGGATGTAAGTATGGCAGGTTGCACTCAATCATGAAAGTAGATGCTCACCCCCAGCTCGCCTATCACGTCCATCGTAAACTGTTGATTGGGTTTGTCAGCCCACATAGTGATGAATCTATGAAGCGCGAATACTTGCCCATTGAAGCGCAGTCGACATCTCGACAGTGCCGTTGCTCTGACCTTCCCGGATCTTCTTGTCAATCATGTTCTACATAGGGGGCATGAGTCAGTCTCAACGCCTTTACTGCACATGGACCTGGATACAACTTACCAGCAGGTCAGTGGTGCACGAATCGACGTATGGTTCCAGCTCGGTCAAGTAGTTCATAGAGAAGGCTGGCGCCAGGCTCTTGCGCATGGCAGCGTGACTTCCGTGGTCCAGTATAGCCATGACATTCTTATTCTCCGCGGCTGCAGGGCATGTATGTATGTATGCATCAGCATCTTTTGAAGTGCTGTTTTGGTGAGGTGATGCGCCTACCGAAGTGATTGTAGAAGGTGGACTTGTTCAGTGCTGCAGAGTAACCGTAGATCTCCTTTACGCATGCTGGGTCTGCTATGGAGACTTGATTGCGAGCGACTCGGACGATGCTGCCATGTCTGTGTGTTGCAGGGGGCGGAGTGCGGATGGATGGTCAGGCTCCTTGGTGCGGGAGCATCTTCATATGAAAAGGACGTACCTATCATGTTCAGCCTTGAGCTTCCATTGCTGTGTATATAATGCGTTCCGAGTCGAAGAGCAGTCAGATGTCTTGATAGCGCAATGTCTGCACGCCACCATGCAACTCACGAAATCCCACTTCATCGCTCGCAGTGTCAGCCAGCCAAAACCTAGCCTGGCCTGCAGAGGACCGGGAATGCGAGCCAGAGGGTGGAAGAGGGCATTGTAGGCGACGTAGGAGAGCAGGGCTAGAATTGCCGCTCCAAGGCAGGCGAGGAGGGGGTTTGTCTCGTGCAGAGAGAGCGGGGACTGCAGTGACCAGGTCATCTTAGTTCAGCACGTCTTGATGGAATGCAGTGAGGCTCAGTAGGACAGAGCACGAAGAGGAACCCGTCGGGGACATTCAGCGCGTTTGATAGTCGCATGATAGGCAGGCCCGCATGGCCACGGCCGAGCATGTGGCGCTGGGATCTGACCTGATGGCACTCCGCGGTGACTGAAGCCGAGACATGATTAGCATGAGCGTGAGTGTCAGTAAAGCTGCTCATCAGTGAGTCGGCGCGTGTACAGTTGCTGAGTACCATGTCTGCTGGCTGACACAGACTGCAGTGCTCATGCTGGACGTGATCGCCCAAGGCCGGGATGGCATCGCTGCTGGCCCTGTCGCCGTGGCCTGAGCTGGTACGGTACTGACCATCAGCAGTCGTCGTGTATGGCAGTGGCTGTTGCGTGTGTGCACAGATGTTCCGCGCAGCCTGGACATGGTAGAGGTGTATTTTGCCACCATCGTTCGTGCTTGCCTTTCGGACGTAGAACTACTCTTTCCCAGCTAGTGTGTCGCCTTGACTGTGTGTTGACCTGCCATTCAAAGGCTTTTCTGTACCTGCTGCCGATTTATTGCGTCCCATAGATCTCTCAGCATGACTGTTCAGCTCGCGTGGTTTGCTGCTCTTTCCCTCACCAACCTCGGTCAGGACCGAACTTTTGCAAATGGACACTGCTCCAGCGGTTCATACAGTCTGAGGTGCTCAAAAAGTCAAATTCAACCTTCTCGCGTCGTTCTGCACCTCCTTATACCGACTGTCTCGATGACGCGCAAGATTGCCGTGACCAAGTACAGCGTCAGGCGAGGAGCAGCAGCAGACACCCGTGCAGGCGGTCAGCTTGACAATGACAGCCAGACTACGAATCACCTACATTCTGCCGCCTCGCAGCTCCCTGGACCCGCTGCTGGCGCCAGCAGCAAGTTTGTCCATTTGTACGCGTGGTGGCAGCATCAACAACAAACAACAAGCTACGCGTCTAGGCTAGCAAGAGGGCAGCGATGGCTGATTTTCCTGCTGTCATTTCTCATGCATCTATTTCAGCTCGGGAACACTCAAGCCAATCTGGGCCACTCTCACTGCCGCTGCCGACCACAGCCAGCTCGAGCTGCGAGTTTTGATGGGGTCCAGCGATTCAGTCCAGGTTCGGCCAAGCTGATTCTCGCGAGCAAATGACTAAAGCTTACAATTTCTTCCTTCCTCTTCATTGGACTGCCGTATTACAGGAACACATCTCCTTCTGCCCGCTCAGCGTTCGCAATGCCAGCAACTCGGTGACCATGGCATCGACAGAGGGCATGTCAGCTCCTACGACCGTGCTTTCTCAGATTACGCAGATGGTCCTCCTGTACTCACCGCCAAACATCCTCGCAGTCAAGTATCACACCAGTAAACCTGCCGCGCAACCGCGCCATCCGCATCTTCTGCACCAGACGTCACAGATTCCAACCGCTGGCGTACCAGGGGCTGGAGCAGGAGACCTCATCGAACACACGTTTCAACTCGTTTTTGCAGACGCCGTCGCTTTCAATGAGCTTATCACTTCGCTCCGTCTCTATCTCTCGGGCAAGCCTAGCCTCGCTAATTCCGTCAAGATCATCAGACGAGACAGACCGAATGCAGCTTCGCCGCCTAACCTGCAGCCTGTACAACAAGCTATGTCGGATTCCGCCAGAGGTCCAGTCCAGCAGACATTTTCGCCTTGCCACAATGCGACTGCAGCCTCGCCTGACCCAGCTGCTCAGCGTCAAGGACCTGCGAGCAACGAGCTCATTGACTCTGCTCAGCCTGCCAATTCAGCGAATATTGCAAATGCGGGATACGACCACACTTTTCATCCGCCTCACCAGACGCAGCCGCAATATACTCGCGACGGCGTGAATGAGTATGCGCCTTATCACCAGCAAAACGTTGCACCTAATCCTCCTCTTCAGGCAATACCTTACACTGTGCAGCAGCAGTATGCCTTCCCGCCGCACCAAGTCAGCAATGCTGCGCCGTTGAGCGGCGCCTTTGCAGGCACGAATCAGGTCGCAACACTCCCTGCACTGGTTCCGCACCATGCAGTGATGCCATCGGCCGCACCGGCCCACGTCAATCAGCCTCCGCCATATCATCAGCAAGCTGGGCCGGCCTCGTCAGTATCGCCCAGCATTGCAATCTTCCCTGCGCAAACATCAAGCAAATCACTGCCAATGATGGCTAATTCTGCTAGCGTGCCATTGACATGGGTGTTAGGACCAAGCACGATGGTCTATCCTGTCCAGAGCCAGCACAATACACTGGACACTATGCCCGAGCTTAGCACTGAAGATGAGATGAAGCTCACAGAGCAGATCATCACCACAGCTGGCTTCTTTGAATTCGTCGAAAGGGTCAGCAAGCGCGCGGACAGCTACATCTTTGCAGAATGAGAAGGATGAGAATGCTGAGACATTCAGATGTCTGCTTTGGAGGATTGGCAATCTACATTGCATTGCAGAGATCTTAACCGAGCACGACGCCGTGAGCCGTGAGCCGTGAGCCATTGCTAACCCTCATTCGCATTCAATTCTGTTATCCCTTCCGTCAGAGCTTTGCCGGGAAAGAAGCGCCCGACATCTTGACGAGGTAATGCTTGTTGATCTCCTCGACCTTTGTGACGCCAGCCAGACCCATGGCGAGCTTGAACTCATCCTCGAGCAGTCTGAGGCAGAGCTCTACGCCTTCCTGGCCTTTATACGCCAAAGCCCAAAGGACCGGCCTGCCGATCCAGCAGAAATCGGCACCCAGTGCCAGCGCTTTGAAGATGTCGGTGCCATGGCGAATACCGCCGTCAATATGAACGGGTATGCGCTTGTTGACGGCTGCAACGACGTCTGGCAGAGCATCGAGGGTGGCGAGGGCTCCATCTGCCAGGCAGTCAAACGATCAGCATTGTCCTCCTTCTCTAAAGATTGCAATGACTCCTCACTTACTCAGCTGGCGTCCACCGTGATTGGAGATGACAATCCCATCCACTTCATACTCGATGGCAAGTAGGGCGTCCTCCGCAGTGGCGATGCCCTTGACCCACACTTGCATATCGCTGCCGCACTCCTTTTTCAGCCATGCAATATCCTTTTCCCAATTCAACGTCGGGTTTGCAGCATGCGAATGGAAGGTGATAGGTCCTTTTGGCGCGACTCTCGACCCGTCTTCGCTCGTATAGCCTGTCTCACTAGCCCTTCGTTCCCGCTTTTTACCATTCTCCTGTGCCGATGCTGCGTCGGTATCATTATCGTCTTGTTCTGCGAAATTTGGTATGCTAAAATGAGCAGGAAGCTTGAACTGGTTCCGAATCTCTAGGTTGCGCCTTCCGAGATAGGGCGTGTCGACCGTCAGGAAGACAGCTTTATAGCCAGCCTGTTTTGCGCGCCGAATAAGCTTGCGGCTATGCTCGCGCTCTTCGAATAGATACAGCTGGAGGACGAGTGGAACCTGTCCACCTGCAGCTTCTGCGACGTGCTCCAGCGTTGTAGTGGAGAAAGAAGACAAGCCCATGACGATGTTTCTCTTTGCGCATGCACGTGCAGTGGCGCGCTCGCCGTCGGTGTGTGCGAGCCTCTGCATCGCGGTAGGAGCGACGCCCATGGGGAATGCATTGGTGTGACCGAAGATAGAGGCAGTGGTATTGAGCTTTGAGACGTCTCGAAGCACCCGAGGTCGCATTCGATACTTTGTGTAGGCTTCTATGTTTTCGCGGAGGGTGCTTCCGGAGTCTGCGCCCTGGAGTGCCGGGCAGGCCGGATTTGACATTCGAATGGCATGGTTGTATCGCCCAGCAGACGATTGACAGCATAAAGTGAGAATACAGCATTAGCATCGTTCGCCGGTGAGTTTTGGCGAGCCTCGGGCAGGCAGCGAGTCTCCGCCCAGCTTGGAAGCAGCAACGCACCTCGTTGTAATAGTCTCGCGTCTGCTGGTCCATCCGCTGGGCTGCGATCTGCTCAAGCTCCTCGATGGTCAGGCATTTGAGGTCGTGTTCAGTCACCATCGTGTGCTGTATTCTGTGCTTTGTTGTATAATGGATGTCGGAGGTGGGCTCCCTGTATCTTTTCGCCACAAGCTCGATGGTCCCAACAGGTAGCTTCACTGATTGCAAGTGTGGTGCCGCAGTGAGTATACGTGCTAGCTTGTATGTCCCACTGTGTAATGCCCGTCTTGCTGTTCCGATACAGTCAAGAGCCAAGTTGCGATGGCTGCAGAGCTCTCCGGGCTGATCCTCGGGACTCCGCGGGCAGAACGCCACAATCAGCGAGATCAGCGACACACCAGACTTCGCACAAGTCAAAGCAGGGTCGCGTGTCACTAAAAGTAGCGGTAATCCTGCAGCTGTTCTGACTTCTAATAGACCTTTTTGCATTTCAGCGCGGTAGAAGCGAAAAACAACGGGTTCTATGGGAAAAAGCGTCTATACGCGCACATCCAGAAAAAAGCGGTCAATGGGCAGGAGACGGCTTAGGTCGCAGCCTGGCTGCGACCCTTTTGAGTGCATGCAAGCTTCTGCATTGGTGTGATGCATTTACTTGAAGACCTGGATAAGACGATGACATTTCAGCAAGACGATAGGTTGACAATTCAGCAACGACACCCACCTTGCCGTCAGCGACCTTGAGGCCCTTGACCTCGTCCTCCCACTGCCAGTTCTTCTCAATGAGCTCTCGATCCGCAGAGTTAGTGTAGTCGAGCTTCTTGAACTCCCACGATTCCCAGTCTGGGCCGACCTGGAAGACGGGTTCCCAATCCTGGCCTCGGCACATGTAGACACCGTGCAGCTGCGAGTTGTTGTTCTCGCCGTACACGCAGCAGCTGCCGAAGAGGTACTATAAACAGGGCCCCCCAGCTTAGCTCAAGTCGCAATCGAGCACGCCCGGATAGGCTCACCTTGCGGCTTGCCTCCAAGCGGGAGTGGAAGCCGGTGATAAGGTTGGAGGACATGAAGACACTGCAATCAAAGGCCAATTAGCGTCGATGACGTGCTTGACGGGTCGCAGGAGCTTACATAGCTGTAACAAGAAGGTTGTTGCACCGGGCACAGGCAAGTGGCAGGCAGGTCGAAGAATCAGCAAAAAGCCTCTAAAGCTCGTAAAGTCAACAAAACCGACTCAGATCTTCCGGGAATTTGTAAGTCACTTCGTAGATCGAGTATTCTTCAGGCTTGTAGTTTTGGCTGAACCACTTGAGGGCATCAGGGGTGTCCAAGTTGGAGTACTGCCTCTTCCACTCGTCGAGGGCAAGGGTGGGCTTTCCAAGAGCCTCGCAAGGGTGCTTGGCTTTAGGCTCTTCAGGCTTTGGCTCATCATCATCGTCTGCAGCTGGCTTTTCAGCCTTCTTCTTTGGTGCAGCAGCAGCGGCGGCAGGTGCAGCGGCGGGCTTCTCGGCTGCCTTCTTCTTCTCAGGCACGTATTCCTTGGGCTGAGCGATGGGCTTGGGGCCGCTGGGGGTGACCTTGAGCACTGCGGGCTGGTTCTGAATAGTGTTGAAGAAACGGAAGACGTTGGGGAACTGGTTCAGGTAAGCGGCGTCGATGACCTGCAATACGATAGAGACGAATGGTAGTGAGAAACGATAAAATATGTCAGCATGCATATTTTCGAGATGATGCGAGGCAGCATCGATACGGCCCTCTTTCGCGAGGCCAGGAAGCCACTCACGTGGTCGCATCCACGCTGGATGGTGGCGCCGAGCAGGATATCGGCATAAGTGACTCGCTCGCCGACGAGGAAGGTGTGGTCGGCGAGGTACTGGTCGACGATTCCAAGGAGTTTGGCAGTTGCGGCCTTGCCGTCCTCGGAAGCCTTCTTGTTGTAGGGACCAACGACGATGGGTCGGAACCTGGGTGCATAGCATATCGTGAAGTGGACGTCAATTCAATTGTTAGCTTCCTGCGAGCAAAGAAATGTCTCAGGTTCGTTACAATGAGCACACTCACCAAGCAGCCAGTTGGAGCATGAGCGTCGAGTTGGCGAACGAAGCCCACTGCAGAACCTGAGCCTTTTCAGCGTCGGTCTTGCCGAAGAGGTTTGCCTTGTTGGACTTGGAGGCGACTGTGCGGAAGCGTGTGAGTAAGAATCTTTAGAGATACATTTCCAACTTCGAACAGAGCTCACGGTGCTGTATCACATGAAAGTTGAGATCATTCGCCAAGTCAGTCACTTTTTGACGATTCTCCCATTATGCATTTGAATGAGCACTGCTACTCACGTATGCAACAGCAAGGGTCTCGAAGACCTTGTTGCCGTCGTCATCAAGAGCGGGCATCTGGAGCAAACGAGCAGATGCATGCAGTGTAAGCTATCTCGCTGTGTGCACTGGCGAGGTCCATGTGTGGGCTCATGCCTAATGCCACCAACGCACCAGTCCAACAGGGAACTTGTCTGTGAACTCCTTGGACTTGTTGGCGACGTCGACCTCTACAAAGTCGACATTGACGCCCTCGTACTCTGCGACGACGCGCGCAGAGTTGGTCCTGGGGTTGCCAGCTGCGTTGACCATGGCAATAATTCAATTGTCAGTTGGCAGCCAGGACAAGCCACGGCACAAAGACGCGACGCACTGAATCCATAGAGTTTTGGTGCCATTGCGAAGAGTGTGCGGGCGTGTGCGCTGTTGTGCAGTCTCCTGGTGTGTGGGAAGCAGAGCACAAAGCCTCGTCGCCGTCTGCTGCCTCGCTGGAAATTCTGCAGAGGCACAGCGGACGATCGAGGCAGGTGGCAAAGGAGCAATAGAGGGCTGGCTAGAGGTGCTCTTAAAGTGATGTACACTGCAATGTACACGGCTTGTCGTTGCCTTGACACCCCCTCATCCTCGCCTTAAACTATGCTACACGCGTGTTTGACCGCGCGGATGAATCGGTTCGAATCTTGACTCTAGTACTATCACCATCCCGTAGACCAGGGCACGTTGCGTACAGAGAACCCAACCACAGACAGCGAGCATGACTTGAACATGATGAGATTGCAGGTGGACTTTGACCCGCTTGACTTACGAAACCTTTGGATACATTGAGCATTTGAGCATCTGATGAGACCAGCAGGACAGGACGGCGCTTTGTTGGAGAAATGATGCACGAGCGCTTTCTTCTTTAGACGTATTGATACATGTTTTGCTTGATTGATTTGCTTGCAAATCGCAGAGACAATTGACTTTGTGATGAACTGTAGAAAATCCGGGTGCGTGGAAGTTGATGGTGACCATGGATCAGGCGTCCTGTAGCAGATCAATGGAAGCGGTTAGCAAGGAATCCACACTGTCAACCAGAGAGCATTGGAACGCTCTTCAGCCGAAGAGCTGAATAGAATACTAACATCGATACCGCCAGCCGAGATCTTGTAGGTAGCCTCGCTGCAATTCCACAACAGATGATCAGCGGAGATCAGACACGTCGAATATGCCGCTGATTACCCCTCAGGTACCTGGAAGGCGAAGAGAAAGACCGTCAGCGCGACATCACAGTTGGAGAAATTCGAAAAGAGAACATACATTTGGGCTGTCATGAATCTTGGCGACTCGTTCTGGAAGCATCAAGATTTGTTAGTCCATCTACACTATACCCGTTCATCTTCCCCCTTTCTGCATTCAACGATAGCCGCCTACCTTCGCCTCTTCCCTTCCTCAGATATATACGAGTGGCACTAGCGTGAGCCAACACTATGGGACAGACACTTGAGCCTGGGCAGGTTTCGATGATGGACGAAGGCGGATGCTACGTACCATGACCACCAACAGCCTTCTTGTCGGCACCAGCCTGGGAACACCAAGAGGTCAGCAAAGAGAGCTAGAGCCCAAGCGCTACTAGACTCACAAAAAGCGAAGACGCGCCAGGATCGGCTTGCACCTAGCAGCGTAAAACGGGAAGATTGCGTGCTCAGCGTGAGCAGGAACATATAGGGAATGGACGCTCAGGAAACCTACTTGATTGGTGATGAAGACTGCGACATTGTACTCCTCGCTGATACGAGTGAGTCGAGAGAGCATCTGATTCAGCTTTTGCTGGCCTGGTACCATGACGAGACGAAACCTCAATGTCAGCATTCAAGTCGAAATGCACGGTACTGGTATGCTTACGGTCGGACAGCTCGCCTCTTCCGCAGTAGTCGACACGGAAGAGCGCCATGATAGAGTCGACAATCTGCAAGATCGCAATTGATATGCGTCGACATCAAGCTCAGCAAACGTGCGCAGAGTAGGCGACTTGGTCGTAAGACCATTCTCACGAGCAAACGGTAGCAATCTTCTTCTGCAAATTTAGCAGCGAGGATGTTGATGAGATCCATCTCTGCCCGTCAATGAAGAGTTATCAGACCCGTACTTAGGAGTACGTCGTGTGAAACGATAAAGTCGGAAGGACTAACGATGCTCGCTGTTGTTGGCTCGTCCAACGACGATGTTGTCCAGAGCAGCTTGTCCGTCTGAAAAGGGCCATCGGAAGAGCAAAGTCAGAAAACCAATCAGGATCATCGTCCTCTGATACCCAGCAGCATGAACACTATAGCTGTACTGACCGACGCCAAATCGGTCAGCAATAGCTTGAATCCTCTCGGGTCTGAAGGTGCCTTCAGTGTCAATATACGCGACCTGGCAAGAGATTGGAAAGCACAATCATGATCAGTATATCCACATGCTGCATCAGCAGACGAGAAAAAGCAAAATTCGGGCACACCTTGCCCTCGGCGCCGCCCATGTCACGCGGCAACTGAGCCATGACGCAAAGAGTGTGCGCCATCTGGGTCTTGCCGGTTCTAAATTCGCCATAGACTTCCGACATGCTCTCTATTCGATGGTCCATTCATTGAGAGGGGACATGAAGACACAGCCGGACGGCCGGGAAGCACAAATAGATACCATGGTGGCTTATTCAGTCAGCTGCCCGACTATAGCAAGGCAAAAAAGTTCAAACAAGACAACGCACGACTTTCGATCCCTCCACCGAGAATGGCATCAAGGGCTTTAGCGCCAGTGGAGATGTAGAAGACCGAAGAGCGCCGCTGAGCAGCTTCGAGGCCTGTGATGAAGGCATTGGGAAGTGCTTTTGCAGCTGCATCCTTGATCTTGTCGACTTTGACTTCCGACAGACCCTGCATGGACGAGTGGAAGAGACACGCGGCGTGATCATTCAGACGTTAGCTCACGGGAGTAAAATAGCTGAAAGTAGAAGAGTGTCCAGTCTTACCTTGATCTTGCAAAGGTTCTTGCGGGTGGCTGCGTGGGAAGAAGATAATTTGCAGAGAAGAATGAAGACGCGAAGACAGATGATGAGGAAGAAACGCGGGCAGACGTGAAGGAGGCAGACGTGAAGGTGCGGGAAGATGAGCAATGGATTGTTCCTGTCAGCTTCCGCCGGATCAGCGCAAGTCACTTGCCTCCACTGACCTTGCTGAACGCCCTTGACAGTTGCCACTCCGCTAGCTTTCAGCTTTGCAATGTCCTGAGCCGAAATACCGTGCTCTTGGAGTGCATCAACGTCGACAAAGAACGCATCTGCTTGTGCAGCCTATTTTCGAGTGTGAAGAAAGTGTGATTTCGAAGTTATGAAAAGCGGTTCGGTGTGCGAGGTGCCGAAAGAGGCGTGGAGGAAAGGACGGAGAGCGAGCATGAACGGGCCGATAGGCAAGGGGCGAAGCGAGATGCAGCGTGAGAAGATGAACAGAAGGGAGAAATGAGCATCAGTGAAACCGCCATGAAGTGCACCATGGAAGTTGTCACAGGTGTTAGGAGATTAGGAAGGCCAGAGTGTAGGCGCGGGAAACGCATGCAGACGAGCGTACGAGGAACGGGCCGGCAGATGAGGGGTGGCAGGAGCGTCATAGAGAGTCGGAAACACAGAGTATGTCGCGTCAATGTTAAGAGAGACGCTTCACGGTGGATCATGGCTGGGTAAACAAGGGCGCTTGGGAGGATGACGGGACGGTAAACAAAGCAGCGGAAGGCGACAGGAAAAGGGTGGGACGAAGCGAGGTGAGCGGTAAGCGATGAATAGAGCCATACCATCGTGCCTGAGTGTGAGTGTGTCCGTCTGCGAGGTGTCGGTGTCGCTGCTCGAGGGCGATGCGTCGAGTTGGGGAGAGCAAGAGGGACGAGGGCGAGTGGCGGCAGCGTACATGGGAGGGAGAAGAGTGGGGCGGACAGGAGTGTGGATAGAATCACCACAAGCAGAGAACTACATCTTGCTGCTCGGCGTGAGGAGGGAGTGCCGTCCGTGACTCTGGTCAAGGTCCAGTGTAGACGAGGTTCGCCACCAGTAGAGGGAAAGACGCGAGAAAATTACTATTTCACAACGACATGCACTGCATGGCTGAAGTATATGATAAGCACTAATAGCCCATTCTTTTCTGTAAACGCTTGCTTGTCAGATATTTTGCGGATCGAGTCGGTAGAAAACACGCCAATTGAGAGAGAAAGGAAAGCATATCCTTCAAATCATGTTCATTTGAGAATTTCGCGAATTGTTGACGACGAGATCCAGATAGAGAAACCGCTCACGCCATGAGCTGCTCCTTCATCCCTTCCAGCTTGCTCAACTGTCCTTCGGCCTCTTTTTCCTTCTTCAAAAGCTCGCTCTCCCTGACAAGGAGTCGTTTCTCAAAGCGTTGCAAGAGTGACTGCACGCTCAAAAGTTGATCCATGAGTACCGCAGGCTCGACGTGCGGTAGTTTCGTTTGTGTTTGAGAAGCCGAAGCTGCATCGTCGGGATTGATATGGTCTTCGTCTGTCATTTCGGCAAGGCTGCTTTCAGAAGAACCACTTTCTTGCGTTAAGGGAGAGCTGCGTGCCGTACCAGAGTTATAGCCATTATTTCCAACAGCAAGAGGAAGAGCTTGAAATCCTCCGCTCGTCCGCCTGAGAGGATTATTCAAGCCTGAAATACCGCCGCCCAGAGGCGAGCCAGGACCGGTGATACTGGTATTGTACGCGTTATTGCCAGGAAAGCGTTTTCCGGTAATGGCCTGCGAGTCGGGTGCGAGTGGTGCAAGGTCATGCTCTGCCGAAAAGGCGGGTCCGTAGATCTTTTTCAAATGTTCCGTAAGGTGCTTTTCTCTGGCAGTTTCGAGACAATTTCGCCGGAGCGAGGTACGATTGCAGCGGTAGAGAAGAACAGAAAAAAAGACAGTATCGAAAGTCAGTACTTGATCGACGTGAGAGAACCAACCCTGTTTTAGGGCGTCGTTGCGATGCCCCCTATCTCAGAAAGGCAATCCCCACTCACCTCTTCTTGAGCCCGTCAATTTCAAGCGTCGCTTTCTCATTCTCCCTCTGGAACCCCTCGAGTAGATTCTCCTGCATCTCATACTGTTTCTTGAACGCGTCCATTTCTGCACGGCTGACTTGGCCAGCAGTCCCAGCCCCAATTCCAGACGCAGCAGAGCCCGACTGTACTTTTCCAGCAGCAGCGGCAGCAGCGGATTTCCTCTCTGCGACAAGTGCATCTTTCTCCTTTTGTACTTGAGCATTGCGCGTGCTGAGATTCGCATTCTCCTTCTTGGCTTCTTCGACTTGGGCAGTCAATGCGTTGATCTGCTCGTCTTTGGCAGAAAGCAACGCCACGAGGGATGTGTATTCTTCCTGTGACACGTATACGCCGGTTTCTGCTCGTCGCTGATCATCATCTTCTTCTACATCTGCATCTTGCACGGCGAGATGTAGCGGTGTCTGGCTCATTATGTCGCTGACGCGGTTCTTTGTGTTCATTGTGTTGCTTGATTTGCGGTCACGTGCATCGACGCGGGTGGATGTTGACATGGACAATCCAGAATCACGAGTCGGCAACGCGCTGCTTCCTCGTTTGGAGCGCACGCCGACGCTATTGCTGGTGCTCGCGCCCACTCTCGCAGGCGAAGCGCTGCTCTTGCTGATTGTTGGATTTGCCTTTGCGCTCAGAGGAGTCGAGACGGTCTTGTTCGACGACGACGACGACGATGTTGAATGCTGCGCAGGCCGGCGTATAGCAGTCAATGGTGCCTGCTGATGCGGACTGAGCATGTCTGATGAAGAAGTCCTATCGCGAGATCTGCTCGTGTCGGCGCCCACGCCAGTGCTCAGCGTCGAACTCGACGACACAGTCCTGCTCTTGCTGCCTCCGCCAGCGGTATGACCAGACATAGGCGTCGCAAAGCTATTATCTGATGGACCGATGCTGCCCTTGAACGTACGCTTGATAGCCCTCTCGCTGTTCTGAGGTGTCCCGCTGCTTGCATTGGTTGATGTTGACGATGTCGACGACGATGTTGATTTCGGAGTGATCCCCAGAGACGCGAGCATGACGGCGCTCAAGTTCTCGATATCCTCACGGGTGGTCTGAGCATTGGATGAAGAGGCCGCCTTGCTTGGACTCGCCCTCAGCGTCCGCGATACGCGCTTTGCAGTCGCAGTGTTGACGCTCATCGTCGTCGTGTTGATGCAGCGCACGTGAAGTTGGCGGGAGGAAAAGGATGCAAGGCTTGGACAGAGAACAACTTGGGCGACGATACACTGACGTCTCTCATCATACTGACGTGCGTCGTTGTGCTGATAGCTGTCAGCTGACATGGACTGTGTTCAGACATTTGACTGAGGCAGCCAACCTCGAGTCGAGAAGTGTACGCATTCTAGACGAAGTGCTACTCTTCCGTCAAAAGTAGGCACAGTATCTTATCACGTAATGATACATACACTGATGCGAGCATACTTCAAGGCTGAGGTTGCGCCCATCGGAAACGCGCTTTCTATTCTTACACGTGCATCTCTCAGGCCGGACAACTGCAGAGGTCTCGAACAAACCAAGGAAGGACGACGGAGCCGAAGAGCATGTGAGCATGTATCTTATTATCAAGCTAAATAGCATATCCTCGATACTACAACAGTTCGCTTTGTTTCGAAGGGGGGTATAGCTACAGGCATTCTCAACTGAACAATTGAGACACTCTGAATGCAAACGCACGGGGTTGTTTTAAAGCGAGAGTGGGTTTGCTGTTCAAAAAGAGCCTATTTCAGAATGAGACCCTCGCCTTAATGGTTTCCATGAACGCCGAATCCAGCAGCGTGAGTGCCAGACTTGCGAGCACGCTCTTCGAGTTCATCGACGAGACCACCCTCGGGCGCTCTAGGCTGACTGAGAAGTCCGCCGGTCTTCGATCCAGATGAAGATCCACCGCCGCCGAGTGCAGAAGCGCCAGCTGCGCCTGCGCCTGCTGCTCCAAGACCAGCAGCTCCAGCTCCATGTCCATGTCCAGACGACGATGCGTCGCGCATGGCTTCCTGCATGTTCTCACCATGGCCAGTCTTTCCGCTCGTCAAGCTAGAAGTGTTGCTGCTGCCGTGCTGCCCACCGACGCGCTCTTGCTCCATGCTGCGGCGGTCGACGGAAGAAGGGCCCCCGAGACCTTGGGCCGAAGCTGCAGCTGCTAGTCCGCCTGCTCCAGCGCCCGCACCAAGACCAGCGGCCTGCCAGGAGATTGCAATCGAATCAGCATGCACTGCATTCCTAGACCAAATGGAGTGAACGCACCTGGCGAGATCCATGGCCTTGTCCTTCTGTACCGCCTAGGCCGTGGCTGCCGCCCTGGGGATTGCCGAGTCCATAGACGCCAGCGACGTTACCGAGCTCGTTCCTCGAGCGCTCAAGGTGGGCGGCCTGTTGCCATCATCGATATCATATGCCATCATTGATGGGAAAGCGTCGGAGATGGTGGCGAACGGGGACAATGATGCAATGGGGCAATCGAGGCGAGTACGGGGCGAGAACATGAATAACAAGTGCAGTTCAGCACTGAGCAGCTGCAATCACAGAATAATGTTATTGCTTACATCCCTGCCAACTCCACCAGCGTTGTGGGGGATGTTGCTCTGGCCCATGTTGTACTCTCCATCGTGGCGGCGCGACGAGTCCGAGCTGCCAGAGAGCGAGTCGCGGAGGTTGTTGACGAGTCCGCTAGAGCTGGAGCCAGAGTTGCTTCCTCCGAGTCCGGTGAATGTAGACTCGTGGGTGCCAGCTTGGCCTTCAAAAAAGTAATAATGAAAGTGCTCAGCCCAATGTTCAGCCCAGCCATCGCATTCTTCCCGCGGTGACTCACCCAATCCACCAGCAGTGCTTCCAATGTTGCCCTGCTCCAGGTTGCCTGCAAATCCACTGCCGCTGTCCTGGCCATGCCCAGTCCTCTCTGCAATGTCTACAATGGCCGACTTTTGCTCATTGTTGAGGTGCGAGTGAGCGGGTGCGCTGAAGTTGGTGTCGTTGATGGCGGGCTGGTAGTCCCTGGGGAGGTTGGGGTTGACGTTTTGTTGGTTGGCCATGGTTATCGAGTTGCTTTGTGCGTGTATTGGGTGTATTCTCTGTGGTGCGAATGGAGAGAGAAAGAGAGACCACCATCCTCCTTCAATCTGACCTCGCCATCACATCCACATTCACCTGATCAAGCACGACGTAACGCATACGTCGATGTGGTCGCACGTGCATTCCATTCCACTCCCCATTAAGTTACTCCTTTCTCCGCTGCCGCATTAGCCTCTGTATTAAACTTGTGCGTCTCTGTGGCGACGACGTATGCGGAGATCCTCGCATCCGTCTGGACGGTGACGCACACACGGCCATCGCAGCGAGGTCAATGGAAAGCTGCGGATGGGTGGAAGCGCACAAGGTGGGCGTGGATGAGAGCATTCACTTGTGTTGTACCGTAAACCAGGATCATGCATACCCGTGTGGAATAACAGCTTCGCGCGATATCCCTTCCCCCGACCTTGCTCGCTCGCACGTGTTTAGCAAGCAGAGACGCGAGCAAGTCGCCATCAGCAATGCATGCAACACGTCTTTCACAGCTGTGCAGCCCAGCACATTAATCGCAAGGTAATCTTTTCCAATGTCTGAACTAGCCAGCAAAGCTGCACAGTTTACTTCACATGTTGCCGAAACTTTGCACTAGTCAGTGTGTCCATCGAGTCAGCAATCAGCGTCTCCCTCGAGTCGGCTGTCAGCAGTCGTCAAGAAGTCGTGTCAGGAGGATACCCAAAGTATTTATGGTATTTGGTCTATGTTTCTACAAGACAGCGGGAAAGAAATGGGGTGTATCATTTTTGTTGGCACAAGTTGAGGACAGCATTGGAACAAGAAACGAAAAGGGTGCGGCCTGGCTTTGCACGACAGGGAGGCCCATACTGCACAGACCCTGTCCCCAGCTCGATTGATCCGCCCTGCCCTTCCGCCATCCCGGTGAGGATTCCACCTTTCATACTAGCTCTTGCCCCAAGAATTGCCGGCCAGCAAAAATCTTACAGACCCAACTCGTCAGAGTAAGGCAGCTTGTGCGTGTCTCCAACTGCAATCGTCGTAGGGCGAGACTTGAGAGCTGCCTGTGCTGCTTTTTGCACTTTATCCGCAGTGACGCCGTCGAGGGCGCTGAATGCATCCGCGAGCGAGGTGATCTTGCCATTTTCGAGCACCTGCGCGTGCGTGCACAGCAGAAAAGGAAGAACAAGTTCGGAAGTCAGAATCATTCTGTGGATCACAGAGATACACACAGAGTACGGATGGGAGTCAAACGCACCTGCGCAGCGATAAGCTCCTGGCGGGACACGCGTCGTTCAAGCGTCGATGCAGCTTCGAATTTAGCTTGCGCGAGACCGCGCTTGAATTCTTCGTCTTTGACACCTCCATCCGCAATCTTCTTCAACGCCTCTACTCCCGATCGAGCAAGTTTACCAACCTCTCCCAAGCTAGCGTCGACAGTGAAGCCGATCAATCCAGCGTCTGAGTAAGCGAGGTTGAACGCTCGGACTGCAGGTGATGCGTAGCGAGGTCCAGAGAGCTGAGCAAAGGGTGCGATTCCAGTTCCCCATTTTGTAGCTGCTTCACCGCCTAGCAGGGCTTTGAGGACTGCATACTCTGGTGCGGCATGCGAGCCACCCTCGAATGCGACGAGATAGTGGCCTTTGTGCTCCTCGCCGTGCTCGACTACAGCGACGCGCATTTCGCCGCCAAAGTATTTCGACTTTGCAGAAGCAGATGTGTTGGCTGCTGATGGGCTAGAGGAGCTGACCGCGGCAGAAGAAGAGGTGAAGAATTCGCCAACGACGTCTTTGAACTGTCCGGCGCCTAGTCCGCCAGAAGCGACGACAGCGACACCGCCAGTGTTGGCAAAGCTAGAGCGAGCAAAAGCGATCGCATCGCTGGCGTTGACTTCGAGGTGCGGCGAGGCAAAGAGCGAGTTGCCGAGTCCGCGGCGGAAGGCGACTTGATGCGCAAAGTCGAGCGAGAGGACGTTGGGCAGACGCGAGGCGGCTTCGTATTCTTGTGCAACGGCAGGGACGACTTCTTCGATGTATTCGTGGGCTTTGAACTTGCTCTGGGTCAGGACGTCGCCGAGGATTTCGGCAAAGTAGGGTCTGCGAGAGGCCAACATTAGCAACATGGGCAACTCATGATAGCTCTTGGAAACGCACTCATCGCCCCGCAAGCACTCTGCGGTGAGGAAGAGGTGTTCTCTGCTCAAGGAAGAGGAGAGGACGCCGCCGAGGAGTTCCGTCTCTCTTGTCAGGCGGAGTGCTGATCTTTTGCTTGTGGACTGCGGACAGGGTAAGGACAGAATGTCAGTATGCTGCTCTTTTGAATGTGTATGCTGCGGCCTGCTGGTCCTGTCTGCACTGCATGCCTCGCTGTCCACTTCTCTTCATCTCTCCCTCGAAAATGCGAGATCGGACGTTTGTTCGAGCAAGTCGAGCAAGCAGCACTGCAGCAGCAGGCAGACATACAGGCCAGCAGGCCATGAGGACGTCTCTCCTTGCTTCAAAAGCACGCCCACCTTGAATACAAAGTCCTTGAGGACATGCGCGAGTCCCGGCGCAGGCTCGTATCGCGGACCAGCCTTTACAGCGACAGTGATGGCCGAGGTAGGCGCGGCGTCGTCAAAGGTCGCGATCTTGATGCCAGAGGGTGCAGATGCGACCTGGTACTCTGCGCCGAGAGTTGCCTGGGTCGCGTACGAGCGTGTGCTCCTCGCGAGTGCCGTCTTGCAGCTGCTGGCGAGCGAGCGTGTCCGGAGCGAGGTGGATGCCATGGCGGGCGGTCGTCTGTTCTAGGTGTGCCCGTGTGTGCTGCTGCTGGCAGTCTCTGCGTCGCTGCCTCGCTGTCCGCTGGTTGTCCGCTGTCCAAGCTGCTCGCTGTCTCCCCCAAAAAGCTGGTCTCGCTCCAATGGGAGTACCGGGAGAGGCACACTTGCACAGACAACAGGAAGGGCTACTGTCGCACACTATACTCGGTCAGTGCAGTCCCAGGATCAACTATCCAGCTCCACTGCCCCGCTGCTGCTCTCCCGGCCATCCTGCGCAGTCTCCCTGCGTACAGAGACACGGCTTTGACCGGAAGGGCTATACCGTGATCGGGGCAACTATACTGGAAACTGACTTGTACGAGGACAGCAATAGCACACCCTCCAGCAGCATTCTCACACTCCATCTATTCATTCCTATATTACCAGCTCAGAAAGCTGCACTCGAGAAAAGCTAGACAGCAGGAAGAAGGGAGGGATATGCAGACTGACGAGAGGACGTAAAGAAAGCTAGACAGACTGACTGACTGACTGCACAGCAGCTCCAGTCCAGGGAAGAGATTCTTGCAGGATTGCTCTATGTATTTAACGCAAAGGACGAAAGACCATGGGAGATCAGTCCAGACAGAAAAGGGGTCGTAAATTTTGACGAGGTTTTTATTGGTGTCCATTTGGTTTGACGTGTTGTCTTTGCACGAGAAATAAGAGACGAGTGGCCTTTTTCGTGATGTGATTTGCACGCAGTGCGACTGATGAGATCGTGAAACGTAGGATTAGGACAGATGGTACGGTGATCGTGCCTGTTCAATTTGCTGTGTACCAAGGAAGAGCGGCTCGTATGTACAGCGCTGACGCAAAGGGGCACCGGCGGTGAAATGGGCAGTGATGAACTTGCTTGCTTGCTTGCTTACGTTGCTACTGAAATTCGTTGTTTGCCATTATCTTGAACCGAAGCAGTCCCTCCGCCTACACAATCTGAAGAGAGGCATGCTTTGATGGTATTTGCGAGTCGGCTCCAAGCATCTAGAAAACGTGTGTTGAGCTTCCAAATTGCATTTTGGCGTATGTTCTCGACATTTCAATGTCTGAAAAAAGGGTGCCGTATTTTTATCATGAAATGATACAGTCACCTTCGGCTTTTTTGCCTCCAGGGCCAGCTCTATCCGGCATAGGCGGGGGCGACGAAGGATCACCATTACTCGAATTCGAGAGTCCCTTCAAGCCAGGCAATGTATTCCTTCGCGACTTTTTCTTGGTAGCTCCGCCATTCTCGCCGCCGCCGCCGCCAGCAGCAGTAGCAGCTGCATTCGAGCTTTTACGTCCACGAGAATGGTCTCCAGACGCCCGACGAACATCTGGGGCAGGCGCGTCGCTCGCATATCTCGAACGTCTGTTGAAGCCCCCAGTTGCCGATTTAGGGGATCGAGGCGATTTTGCATTCGCGTTTCCGTATGCTCCATTCGTAACGGAGCCATTCGCGGCAAAGCTCGCTTCGAGATCGTCGACTCGCACGCCGAGCGTCTTTAATCTCGTCAAAGCTCGCTTGTCACCGTGCTCTGCGGCGCGTTGGAACCAAGACACTGCGTCTCGCTCATCGCGGAGTGTGCCGATGCCAACTTCGGTAAAGTAGCTGCGATTAAGACCAACGCAGAGATTGCAGACCAGGTTTTAGCATCAGAGGCGGTGACATTGCTGGACAATAGAGATGCACGCACCCGACTGCATACTCGGCCTTTGCAAGACCTTGCTCTGCGGCCTTCTTGGCCCATAGGTACGCCTCCGTGTCCGACTGCGGGAGGACGCCAGGCGATCCGACAAGGTACCACGCAGTGAGAGCAAAGCACGCTTCTTTGTGATTCTGCTGCGCGGCGATGTCTGTACACGGTCAATAGTCAAGAGCTCAGCAAATGTCCGAGAATCAGAGCTCGGCACAGGTGATACAAACTCACTATAGTAATGGATAGAAAGCGCCGCATCCTGCGGACATCCCATACGACCATACTCATAGCATTCACCCAATTTATACGCACTCGGTGCGTATCCCAATTCCGATGCTCTGGCTAAAAGCTCCGCAGCATATTCATTATCGACAAAAACGACATTGTCGATTCCTCGTTCGTGGAGGAGAGCGAGCTCGTGCAGCGCTTGAACAGTGCACTGTCGTGCTGCTGCGGGATTGTTGGAATTATTGTCGAGGTCTTCAATGTTAGATGCGGGAGAAGCGGACATCATTCCGCTTGCGCTTGAAGATATGCTCATTGCCGCTCCACCAGCAGCACCGGGTACTTCAAGGCCATTCGTGTGCGCATTGCCAGACGAGTTGGAAGTGTCGTTGATAGATTCCGCGAGAGCCGCGACCTGTTTAAGCCATTTAAAGCCTTCCTTTTGTCGATCCTTCAATCCAAGCTCTCCATTAAGCTCCGCCATGCCAAGCCTATACATGGCTTCAGGAAAACTAGCAGCTGCAGATTTGCGATAGAATTGAACAGCTTTACCAGCGTCTTTACGGCATCCCCATCCATTCTCCAAGCATTGACCAGCACGATACGCAGAGGGTGCGTGACCATGTTTAGCAGCTGCTATAAACAGTGGAAGCGCTTTATCAAAGTCTTGCTTTTGAGGACCGATGGAAGGGCTGACCGCCGAGGCTGGCCCGTTTTGAGATGGGTTGTTCCCCAGAGAGGCGGATGAGCCGGTGGGTGAGACGGAAGCCACTGATAGTCTGTTGGCGCCGTATGCGTCGACGGGGGACGCTGCGGCACTGTGTGAAGTCAAGCCTAGCGCTGCGGCACCGGGCATGCTCGGCAGACTAGGTAACCGTTCTCTAGCCTGAGCATAGATGGAGCTTCGATTCTTTGCCGTTCCCGCTCCGCCTGCTGCTCCGTTCGCAGACGCAGCACCTCCGTCCATGGAGCCATTGGCGTATATATCGGCAAGAAGATACTGCGATGCAACGTGTCCTCTATCTGCGCTTCGTTTGAGAAGAGACATGGCTTCCGCAACCAAGGCTCGTCGATCCGCAGGTGTCGAGCTACTAGCTCCAGCAGACTGCGGTCCTCCTCCAGCCGCAGAAGCAGAGACAGGCGTAGTAGGCGAACTCGAGCGATTCTGACCAGCCAAGTTGCGTGCAAAAGCAGGTATGGAAATTGAAGGGACAGGAGAGTGTGATTTCCTTCGTCCACTGCTAGGCTGGCGAACTGCAGTAGCAGTGGTGCCAGCTGCTGCTGCTGCCAGATCGCCAGAAGAGCCCGAAGAGCGAGAGTGGAAAGAAATGCTAGGATCTGGAGAGGGGGAACCTGAATGCGGGTCATGGTTCAAGCTCGCCATGAGGTTTTCGTCCGAAATGATCGCTCCGACGGGTATGTTTCCTCCTGCGCTGCCTGCCGAAGCGCCGACGACATTCTGCTGCGCTCCCTGCATCTGGGCCACAAGTTCCGAATTCGCCATCTCCCTCGCTACTCCAAGCATGAATGTGGCAAATTCGAATGTGATTTCCGGATCATTCGTCTTCTTGACATTTGCGCGATACATGTCTAGTGTTTTCTGATGGCTCAACAAGCTGACGCCTTCGCCTGGTCGGAGATGGGCTTGTGATAGTTGCGGAACGGGAGGTAGTGGCAGGTCAGAAGATTGAGCAGATCCATTGGCCCCGCCGCCTGCGATGGGAGAAGCCAGGTTCATGCCGTAGACTGAACCAGCTTGTGAGCGTGCACCCCACGAAGCTACACGACGGCGTGATTGAGCATCATTATTACTTGGGGTAGCGCTATTACCGCTGTTGTTGGAATTATTGCTCGTGGAGTGATGACTAGCCGCGCCGTTGAACAGCGACTGCTGGCTGACAGAAGGCGAGCGTGCATAATGTTGCGAGTTTGCATTGTGATATTGCTGTTGTTGGTGTTGTTGCTGCTGATGATGATGAGCTGGCATGGCGCCCATAGACTCGGAATGACCCATTGCTACGGAACCAGATCTAGGAAAAGCAGCAGCCATCGAGCCAGGCCTAGAGGGAGCAGAGGTCGACATTGCATTCGCCGACGCCGACGACGGGCTGGCGCGTCGTTCTGTAGGTCTTCCCGATGTGGGAGAGGGATAGCCGTATCGCTCGGAACCGCGCTCTTCTAATGCGCTACCTGGCCTGCTGTTGGGCCTACTCGAGCTGCCCGACGACGGTGCGGCCAGCTGCTGCCCTTGCGGCTGATACTGCCCTTGTTGTGCGTGTGCGTGAGCGAGGCCGATGTACGACCTCGAAGGATGAGCGGCACTCAGAGGAGCAGTGTGGCTGCTGCTCGTCGTGCCCAAAGAAGATGGCGCATCGAGGCCATAAAAGGAGAGTCTGGTCGCCGTGTTGCTATTGCTGGCGACAGCAGCGGCCATACCTGCATTCGACCTTGTGCTTGTGCTCTTGCTTGTGTCCGGGTCGTGTCCTCTCCCTTGTAGTGCTTGCCCTTGACTGCCAAAGCCCGGGTGGAGTTGCGGCTGCGAGTGGGAGCTGGAATATGAGCCTACAGTAGCTGTAGATGCGGACGATGGGGTATGCGAGTGTGTTTGCTGATGTGGTGGTCCTTGTTGTGAATGGTATTGTGGCTGACTGTATGGCCTTGCCACGGGCGACGAGACTGCGCTGTCGAGGGAGTGCGGCTGGTGATGATGACGCTGTCCTGGCAGTGTAGAGCGAGGGGATACCGCGTCGCTGTCGTCGTAGCTCGCCGGTAGATGGGGAGCGTGTGTGTGTATATGTTGCGCGTGTCGAGGCCGGTCCTGGACTTGGGTGTGGCCGTCGTCGTGACGTCTGAGACGGGCGAGCGAGCGAGCGAGTGCGGTTCAGTGCAGCAGTGGTTGGTAGAGAGGAGAGCAGAGTCACATAGTCAGCATACTCTCACGCCATACCTGCCCGTGTCCGAGCAATGTCCGACCCTCGTGCGACTGCGCATGTCCGCACCGCGTCGCACAGGGACGAGTGAAGCAGCACAGAAGAGGTCGACGTCACTCACTCTTCGTCGTGTCCGAGTCCCAGCCTCTGCAGCGCCTCTGTAGTCCCAAAGAACGAGTCCGTCTTGCGCGTGTCTCTTGTGATGTTGCTGTTGCTACTCTGTTGCCGTGTCTCGTCCTGCATCGTCTTGAGCCTCAAGCGCGGTGGAGAGGCGTGATGCTGTTTCGACACGGGCGACACTACGCTCTCTGCCAGTGCGCGGATCTGGTCTGCGACTTTGACTGGTGAGGCTGCCTGCTGTGCTTGCTGCCCTCCATGCTGCTGCTGATGTTGCTGCGTCGAGTGTGGCAAAGGCATGCGGGTGGTCGATGAAGAGGAAGGAAGCATCGATGATGAAGCAGAGCCTTGACTGGGCTGTGGATGCGACTGACTCGCTGCATACGGGTCTCGCTGCTGCTGTTGCTCCTGTGTCGCGCTGCCCTGTCCTTCCGACACGCCCATCAAGCCAGAGCCATCCATAAAGTTGACGCCCAGGCTCGACATGCGTTTCGGCACTGGATGCGCGAGCGAGGGTGCTTTGTCCGTCATCGCGTCCTTGCCCTTGCTGCCTGTCCCAAAGAGAATGAGAGATTGTCCTGGGTCTCCCTCGATGAAGCTGTTCCGCGGTGATCGCAGGCCAGCAGCTCGACGCAGCGAGGAAGAAGCCGCTTGAAGCTTTCACTATGCGCGCTCACAGCGAGTGGAGCGTGTCTATGCGTTGGCAAAGAGGTGTATTCTCAGAATATGCGTGGAAAGTCTGCCTTTCATACCATCTACACAACCCACCTTTGCGCGATGTCATCGATGACCCCCAGTGGTGATGTTGCCGCTCAATGAATGAGGAAGCAGGAAAGTACTGATTGACGCTTTGGAAGGAGATGCAGCGTGTAATAGCAATGTAGTCGATAAATCGTATGTCCGTCGTCGTGCTATGAACGCCCGCTGGCCTTGTCTCGCCTAACAAGGCAGGCAAAGCCCAGAGCCAAGGCGAGAGGAGCGCGCAGCAAGAGAAAAGGCAAAGGAACACAGGCGGAAGAAGTGAAAAGTGAATTTGAAAGCATGAAAGTGAATTTGAAAGCATGAAAGTGAAAGTGAAAAGAGTAATAATAAGAAACAAGCCAAGTAGCTATTTTTGATGCTGAGGACAGCAGGAGCAAGGTAGCGTCCAGCGTACACAGTTACATGCAGACTCGCAGATACTGCACACAAATCTCTGGCTTGCGTCGTCTTTCATTCTTCTTCCACACTCGGGCCGCCACTCGCGCGCTGTGGGCTGAAGAGCGTGAGAGACTGAGAAGAGAAAGAGACGCGTAAAGTGCGATTGACAAGAAGCCTGCAAGGAGGAGGCTTTACGCGAAGTAGTGAGAAGAGTCGCAACCAGCGCTCATGCTGATGGCTGACCATGCTCGGAGTCTCCAGTGAACGAGTCTCTCTTCTCTCCTAGAGCCCCCTCTCGGCTTGGCTGGCTGCGAGTAGCAAGCTGACAGATATCCCAATCTGGCTTGCTCTCTGAACGTAGGTATACGACTAAGCATGACAGACCTCGTACAGCACAGCATCAACAACGACTATACGCTGCAGCAGCTGCCTCTTCGCCCGCGCGAACTTGCCCGCTAGCCAGCCGCACTTGCTCAAACTTGAAGGCGAACAGCGACAGCCCACAGCCCAAAGGAGCGACGCGACGCGAGTCTTGAGCTGACTGAGCGAGCGAACACGTATAACACGATGTTCAACTCGCTCTCTGCTCTTTTCTCTCTTTCCCGACTTAGTCCCTCTGCCCCTCCTCTGGCCAGATTCCTCCTAACGACCAGGCTCACGCACACGTTCATTGGCATGCCACATTCCTTCTGAATATACTGCAAGAGCGTTCTCAAGGGGTAATTCTACGTCTCTACATCGCCCTTGATCTCCTGCCTACCCAGTCTTCCCTGCCAGTTTCGCTTCTTTTGTTACAGAACGTAAGAAACGGTCTCTTGCCAAATTGGTTCAATGTTGTTCTGAGCCAAACCCTTTGATGATCCAGCTTGCTCGGAGCTCATTGCTTCTGCCGCCTACCGCCTACCGTCTCGTGTGCTCAAAGACGAGAAGAACATGATTGCTAGAGCGGAGAAAGTCAGAGCTGGCGTGTATGGCGTCATCCACAAGAGCACCGGCTGGTGAGTGGCTATAAACTTGGATAGTGCTCTTTACTCTTGAGGCCTTCTCATTTTAGCGCTGGCACCTGATAAGCCCGTTTTGCTTTATATCCTTTTTTTCTGAGCCAGGGTGCCCGCTGCCTGGACTGGGACGGAAAGCTCAACAAGTCTCCAGAGTCGATGGCATTTGTTCTGCTCATGGAAGCTGCTGCTCGTGACTGTTACGAGGGCTGCAAGTATTAGCCGCGAGGTCTCCGTCACACCTCTTTTGAGATATAGGCCATTTGTCTTTCCTCTTTTTCACGGAGTGCCCCTAGGGGCCGGGCGGCCTTTTCAGTCTTAGTCTTTTCTACAGTATGCAGTATACTTCAGCTGCTTTTCGCAGTCGCGGTGGTGCCTTGGCTGAAAGAACCCGCCTTCGCAACGAATCGAGCCTTTTGAATAGCTTCTTTCCCTTTGCTTGTTTTTTAGGGTCGGGCTGTCGATGCGGTCTACTTGAAGGCAAGACACAGACAGGTCTCTGGAATCTATGGCGTGGTTGGATGGTGCATGAACACTCAGTAAAAGCTGGATATACTTGTGGCGAGATTGAGATTAGCACTGCAAGTCTGCCACGCTTCGCCGGCCGAGCGACCTTGTAATGGAGATGTGAGAGTCGTTAAGAAAGTACCAGTGCCGTCCTCTGGCTCTCAGCGCCCACTGTCGCATTGCAGAGACGAGCCACGACTTGCAGATGCTCGATGATCGAGAAAGGCAACCAGCACGAAGAGCTTGACAGTCAGCATCAGGAAGATGAGGGCGCTTCAGCAGCTTGATGGGCCGCTATGCGACTCTGCAGGCATGCGTGGGCGTCGGTCGCTGTCCCGCTTTGCTCTGCAACCCGCCGTGAAGCCGAGAGCTGGCTGCAAGGCAAATGAGCTGCAAGTTGGCTCTGCCCGAATGCGGACCTGGCTGATGGGCATGAAGACTGACAAAGACGGCATTGCAGGCCGCTGATGGTGCTGAGTTGATCCTGACACTGCCTTGCACAGAGAGACAACCTCCTCAGCGCGACCAGCTGGGGATGTGGACCGTGCCAGGCTGATGTCGCGCTCATCAGCTTCAATTCTCAGCAGAAGTGCCCATCATCGACTTCACGTGCAGCTGGAGTCTGCTGGAGTCCTGGACAAGGCTCACCTTGGCCCATGATCCCCATCTGGGACGCGTTCGGCGAGTTCTTGCAACTTTTTTCCCGCTTTGGAGCCTGGACTCCTGCCAGCATGGACGATCGCAACCTTCTACAATCTTACGCAAGCGATGCCGCGCTCGCCATCGCCCAATCCCAAGCGAGCCCAACGGCAAGATGGACAGGCTTGGACGCTCGCGCTTCCCGCCGATCCTGGCGTCTCTGCGATCTGCGTGCACCCAGGCAGCATCCGCTTCCATCCTTTGCCACATCAGGCAGGTTTCTCCGCCCCTAGAGCAAGCAAGCAGAGCTCCATCACAAGCAGAAGGCTTCGCATCTCTCTGCTTTCTGCTTCTTCGTGTCTTCGACGCGCGCGCATCTGTGTGTACCACTCGCCCGGCGCTCTCGAGCGTGCTCTGCTTCGCACGCCCTTCCCGCGTCTTTCCCTTCTCCAACAGGCAATCCCCCACCACTTTAAAGCACATTCACGTGCTTTTCGACAGCAAACATGAGTTCCGCCGCTGTGCGCGACTCGCGCATGGGCATTGAGAAACCAGTCGCGCCTGGTGATGCAGCCAAGACAGCTGCAGACGACCAAGTCGCGGGAAAGCAGGATCTTCCCGGCTACAGCGATGTGAGGCTCGTCGACAAGGAAGACCTCACATTCTCATCCATACTACGGGGAACGGCCACCGCTCCGCTTACCAACTTCGAGCGCAAGGCAGCTCTCATCAATGCGTAAGTCTCGTTTGCAATGGACAAAGACCTTTTGAACTCTTTCTCCACCGTGGTGGCTGACTGGATCGCATACCAATAGGGAGCTCGACAAGTTCGGCATGGGCAGATACCAGACTTGCATCTGGTTCCTCTGCGGCTTTGGCTACTTCCTCGACCTTGCATGGGCTCAAGGTGTCGGTCTCATGTCCTCCGCTATCTAGTAGGTGTCCCGCCACAATATAGCGGGACCTGAGTTGACAGGACCTTGCTTCTACAGTCAGGAAATGGGAGTTGCAGATGCTGACACTGGTATCATCTTCTCCTGCGCCAACGCCGGACTCGCGTGAGTAATATTCGGCCTCTGCCTTTTAACGGTAAATTTTCTCTGAACATGCCCTTTTTGTTTTCTTAGTGTCGGTGCCCTCGGATTCGGTCTCCTTGTCGATATCATCGGTCGAAGATGGGCATTCAACCTCACCTGCTTGATCTGTTCCGTCTTCGGCACTCTCCTCGTACGTTCTGCTATTGCTCGGGTAGATCATGAGTACGACTGAGGAAAGTTGCGCTACAGGCCGCTCCCAAGTACAATTACGCAGCAATATGCGGTATCTACTTCCTTGCTAGTCTCGGACTTGGTGGTAACATCCCTATCGATGCCACTATCTGCCTCGAATACTTGCCGCAGAACAGGCGCAGTCTTGTCTCACTTCTGTCGCTCTGGCAGCCAGTTGGAGTCACGGTTGCATCTGCTATCGCTTACGGCACCACGGCCAAGTACCGTTGCGCTCCAGATCTGGACTCTTGCCGAGCAGTGGCCGCCGGCGAGCCATGCTGTGAAGTTGGCGACAATATGGGCTGGCGCTACAACGCCATTGTCCTCGGTGCCATGACTCTTACAATTTTCGGCCTTCGCTACTTTGTCTTCAAATTCCATGAATCTCCCAAGTTCTTGCTCAGCCGCGGTCGTGAAGCAGACGCCATCGAGGTCCTTCACAAGATTGCAAAGTTCAACAAGGCTCCCGCACCGACTCTAACTGTCGAGGACTTCGCCGCCATCGACCACGAGACAACACTCAACTCTCAATTCGTTGCTCAGCCTGCATCTGCTGCTGAAGCCAACAAGCATGCCATTCGCAACTTCCTCAAGCAGTTCTCTCACATCAAGCTACTCTTCACTCGAAAGCTACAAGCCTTCATCTTCGTCCTGCTGGCTGTCGCATACATGGGCGACTATTGGTCCTTCAATCTGGCAGGCAGCTATCTACCCCTCATCTTGCTCCGCAATAACGTCGACAATGGACGGGGAACTGTCAGAGACACATACGTTCAGTACATTATCATCTACGCGCCTGGCATCATTGGTGCAGTTCTAGCGCTACTCTCGGTCTCGCTTCCCTTGGTCGGCCGCAAGTGGTCACTCGTCTTTTCCGCAGCTTGCCAAGGCTTGTCGATGGCCCTATATACTCAGGTCAAGTCGACCGCGGGATACGTTGGTCTCAACGCTCTCGAATATATTATGCAGACCGTGAGTCGACCCTCTTGGGTCAGTGAAGTCGAGACTGATTTGCCTGACTGTTTTCGCCACTCGCTGTTCTCAGTACTTCAACGCTGTTCTCTACGCCTCTGCTCCTGAGCTTTTCGATACAGCCTACCGAGGCAGTGCTACCGGCATGCTGTCTTGCATAGGTCGTCTTGCCGGCATTGTGGCGCCTTTTGCGGGTGTGTCTTTTTTGATCTGAATAAAGTATGCGACATTGGACTGAGCGCTGATTGCTTGAACAGGTGCACAATTCTTGGCTGATGCTAGCAGTGGCATCTTATGGCTGGGGGCCGGAGGCAGTAAGCTACAGCTTCTGACATTTCATTATCGTGACTGACCGCTATGTGAAACCTAGTTTGGCTCTCGGCGCTCGTCATGGTGTTCCTGCCCGTGGAGATGAGAAACCGGCAGATGTTCTAGGTGTTTTGGGGTTTACTTCTGCGCCAACGCTTCTCTGGCTCATATACACCAAAGAGCCTCTTCCAGCTTTATATTTTCCAACTGGGCTTCTTCAATTCGCCGCCAAACCTAGAAACCAAAAATGTCCGCCGCCGTGGCGCATCCGTAATTGTTATTAGCTAGGGGCTTGCAAGCATGCATAGGAATTATACATGTCTTCAGCGTATATGAGCTGTCTGTGCATGTCCTGGCCACCTCATCCAGCACCTCGCTTCCCGGCTGTCATTGCTACCGCCGACACTGTCGGTGATTAGGAGGGGATCGCCGTCCACTGGGCGGCGACTTGCAGCAACATCCCCGAACACTTTGAGCAGCCATTCAGCTCGTCTTCCTTGCCTTCTTTCATTCTCCTATCACTCTTTGACTACTGTACCGCCATTGCCCACTGCCCATATTCAGCTATACATCTGCCAATAATGAGCGCAAAGAGCCATCTGCCCGTCGTCATGGGTGAGCAGCGATGATGCGCAATGGCCCAGCTTGGATTTAGGCTGTCACTGACATGCTATGTCCTACTCTGCCAGGCGCAATGACCTTTGGGTGAGCTGACACATTTTCACTGCAATGGCCGAGTCCCTCGACCCTGGTCGAGGGTGCCAATGCGTCCAAGCAATGCATGGCATTACCGAGATTGCGGGTCTGTCACTTGATTCGACAATATCTGACTCCGATTTATGACAAATTCAGTGAAGAAGGTGCCCCTCAAGCTCGTGTTCATGATCTCAAGACAGTCAACGCCATCCTTGACGTGTTCCAAAAATACGGACACAGCGAGGTCGATACCGCGCGCGTTTACTGGTAAGTTCGGATGCCCGATACTGGAAGTGAAGGATCCCTACTTAGTGTAAATGATGCCTTCAGCAACGGAACATGCGAAGAATACCTCGCTAAATGCGACTGGCAGAAGCGGGGCCTGATCAGTATGTACCGTGGTGTCGGAGGAACCAATGCACATTGACTCATACACTACTGTTGCAATCTGCGCAGTGGAGACAAAGCTCTACCCTCACAAAGGCGGCTTCGGCGAGCCCATCTCTCATAGTGCCGACGACATCAAGAAGCATCTTGACCGCTCCTTGAAAGCGCTCGGCGCCGACAAGATCGAGATGTTCTACCTGCGTGAGCATATATACACGATCATACACCTCTTCTCCAGGTAGCATTTACTCACTTGCACCGCATCACCAATAGACGGCCCGGACAGGAACACTCCTTACGAAGAGACCCTGAAATCTATCGATGAAGAATATCGTAAAGGCAAATTCAAGCGGTTCGGCGTTTCTGTGAGTGCATGCATCCACCTCTATAGCCAAGCCAGCATCGTACTGAAACAAGTCTCGTAACTTGCAGAACTACTACAGCTGGGAAGTTGCAGAGATGGTAACGATCTGTCGAGCCAACGGCTGGATCCAGCCGACTGCATACCAGGGCGTGTACAACGCCATTCATCGTGCCGTCGAGCCCGAACTCTTCCCATGCCTTCGAAAATTTGGCATCTCATTCTACGAATGTACGTCCTTCCGTGCGGCTTGCTTAGTGGACATCGGCTGATGTATTGTTTGCAGTCAATCCGCTAGGAGGAGGCTTCTTCACGTAAGTATCATCTTGGCGGCAACCATTTTCCACATGCAGTGCATCCTGACTGTGACCCTCACAGTGGCCGGTACAAGGACATTTCGCAGAATGAGGAAGGGCGATTCGACCCCAACACGGCTCAAGGCAAGATGTACCGCCAGCGATACTGGACGGAAAACTACTTCAAGGCCTTGAAGATCGTCGGCGAAGCTGCGGACAAAGCCGGCTTGACGATGGGCGAGGTCGCTCTGCGTTGGGTGTCGCACCACTCGGCTATGAAGAAAGAGCACGGCGACAGCGTCATCATTGGTGCTAGCTCGGTTGCGCACCTCGAGGAGAACCTGACGGACCTGGAGAAGGGCCCATTGCCCGAGGATGTCCTCAAGGCCGTCGACGAGGCCTGGGGCACCGTCAAGGCGGACGTGTACAAGTACTGGCATTAGATTAGATGTACTCAGCGTGTGACATACAGTAGATGTGGACGTACCAGCGACTACCCAAGTATGCCATGACTGTAGACTGGAACACTGAACAGTCCTGCAAGGTCAACGTCGACAGGACCACAACAGCACTGAACAATTCCAGACAGCGGCTGCAGGGCGCAGCAGTGCCAGTCTTTTGATGATTCATCGCGCTGCTTGCCTCGTGAATTGCTGTGGCGAGCAGCCCTCTTTGAGCTCACGCCCACCAAGTGTCGCGACGAACAAGGCGAGACCGTCAGCGCAGAGGCGGCGAGTCACTGAGTCTTAGTCTAGCCCACGATGTCGTTCTTCGGAGGGCTGTGAGTGCCCGCGTAGCTGGTTGGAGCGAGTCAAATGAGGCACAGCTGAACGCGTCTGGGACCAGCAGCAAGAACAACAAGACCGTAGTGCGGCCAGCGAAGACAAAGGTGCGCAATGAGCACTGATATAGGTCTATATGAAAGCTGTGCTGACGGTGATGTGCCCACAGACGCCGGGCACCCAGCAATACGCCCTCAAGAAGTGAGTCCGCGCCACTGGGACATCTACGCGACTAGATGGACCAGAGCATGCAGCTGATGTTCAGTCGATGGCCTTTAGATACGCAGACGCTACTCTTGGCTCTGGAAACCTCCGCCAGGCCGTCAAGCTGCCCGAGGGCGAGGACCTGTCTGAATGGCTCGCCGTGAACAGTGAGGCGCGGGCGCAGATTGCCACTTGGAGCACCCTCAATAGCGATATTCACTGCATGCTAATGGCACGCGCGCTGCACAGCCCTCGACTTCTTCAATCAAATCAATATGCTCTATGGCACCATCACCGAGTTCTGCAGCAGTCAAGAATGTCCTGTGATGAGCGCAGGACCGAGGTGTGTCGGGCGCCTAGTGCAGAGCTAACATACCGTTCGCTAAGCTGCTATCGTCGCACAGATTCGAATATCACTGGCAGGATGGCAAGACTTACAAGAAGCCCGTCAAGCTGTCTGCGCCGGGTAGGTGGACCTCTTCCGGCGAGATTTACGCGCTGGGTCGTTCCCTGACATATGTGGCTACACAGAATACGTCGACCAGCTCATGAATTGGGTACAAGATCAGCTAGATGACGAGGAGATTTTTCCGAGCAAGATTGGTGAGTCTGCACTAGCTTGATCTCTCCGGACATGCATTACTTAGCAGTCCCGTGCTCCCTGAATGCAGGCGTGCCATTTCCTCGCAACTTTAGAGATACAGTCAAGAACATTGTTCGGCGGCTGTTTCGAGTATACGCCCATCTTTACAACCACCACTTTGCGCAACTCTGTGCTTTGAGCATTGAAGGTGAGTCTAACATTTCCAACTTTCTCCAACCGAAAACCCCCACCTCGCAGCTCACGATTTTCAATTGTATCCATGCAGCTCACATCAATACGTCCTACAAGCACTTTCTGCTGTTTGTCAACGAGGTGAGTGATCTTGTCTGTTTGATTGCATTGATTGCAAGGTGCAGCATTGCTCAGCCGCTCTGATGGGGGAATTGTTCTCGCAGTTCGACCTCATCGACGCCAAGGAGCTCGCCCCTCTAGCAGAATTGAACGAGCCTATTCTCAAAGAGGCATCATGACGTTCTTGGACATCGTCAAGACGTCGATCTGCGACTTATGTTACGTGATGCAGCCTCTCTAATCGTTGTTGTGCAAAGTATTATTGCAGCCTACCCACAAGCAAGCATACACTCATCCTGCCGAAACGTTCAAAAGAAGAGCCGCGGGATGCAGCTATCCGAAGCCACTACGATAGCTTCCAAAAGTTTTGGTTGGAGCTAAATTTGCATTCTAGGGTCAAATGCACCTGAACACCGTGATGCACCAGAGCGTCTGCTTAAAAACATGCTAAGGCTCAGTTGCATTCTCTCACGCCTATCGTCTCGATCGAAATATCAGTCACCCCCATTCAAGCTGCCTCTGCTTCTTGAGTCCCAGCGCGTTTACCATGGCATGGGCAAGGTCTGGGTACTTGGCGTCTATTTGGCTTAGCTCGTGCTTGAGCTTTCCGGCCATCTCGCGATAGACAGTGTGTCTGACCGGTCTGCACTCGTGACAGGCCTGAAACAAGATCGCATGCGTCAAGCATGATTTCAGCAGCGATGCATAAAGGGTTTCACTGCACCATCAACACATGGAGCCAGTACTGCGTGCATCGAGCATCTGTCCGCGAGCCGAACACCACTGACAAGGACCTAATCTGGCAACAATACGTGGCCGCAATTCACCTTGTAATACCGTGCGACCTGGTCTGTTCCCAAAACAAAAAGCGGCTGCGCCCGTCACTTACGATTACCAGCAGCAGGGGTGATAGCACCGAGCTTGAATGATGACTCATACTCGGCCTCGAGACCTTGCAGTACCCTCTGCACTCTCATGCCACTCTCCCGCATCCTTGGATCCTGATGCTGCAGATTCTCGTCGATAACTTCTTTCAAGATGGCGGCAAGGCTGCCCGGCACATGTTTGCGCTCCTCGGACATCTCGTTCATGACGAAAGCCCAAGCTTTGGCTTTTTGTGCCTCTTCCTCGTCTTCCTCATCCTCCTCGTCCTCACTTTCATCTTCAACGTCGGTCTCTTCGTGAGCTGCAGGCAGTGCTGAAAAAGTATGCGTCCATGCAGGACCGGGGGTCAGGCTCGTGGAATGGCAGATTACGGGACACCAATGCAGGTGAGCCTGTACAGACCTGATTCGTCAAGCTCGACCGTGGACACCTTCGACTTCGACTCAACAGGACCCTGCATGTGAAATTTGGAACGATGCAAAAGGGCCTCATAAATATGCCTCTTATCATCGGAGGCGGCACTTACAGGACTCTCCCTAGGTTGGTCCTGCTCATCGACTAAGTCTTCTTCATTGCAGCGCACGAAAGGATGTGCTGGTTTGTCGCCTCCCTGGGAGTCTACTGCTTGAATGGCAGCACCGGGTTTGGCTGAGGCTTTTCCTAGAGCTTCAGTCATACTGCGTGTCGAGTTGAAGGTCAGGTCTGCTGTAGCTAGATGCTGCGTCGCTTGATATAAAAGGAGACAAGTTTTGCAAAATATTTCAGTTCAAGTTGGTCCCAGCAATAGACTCTCGATGACAGCGCGATCGGACAGCTTTTGTCCAGGACAGCTAGACAGCGAAGATGACAGACAAGCAGTTTGACGTTTCGACAGCTTCCTGAATACAACTGTCTGAACGCGTCCAGCATCTTTTGCCACCTGGAAACGCTCGGGCACGTGCAATCTGCACTGATGCAGCTTGTCTCCGCTCTGACAGCAGGCCGACAAGATACAGCAGCTGTCCACTTCAGGCCAAGACGCTCACTAGGCTGACAGTAGCCGGCGGTGTACAGATACCGGCTATACGCGACAGGCTTGTCTCACAATCACCTCAACCCCCCTCCTGCCTGCGCGCCACTGGCACCCCGGTGAATGCCTCGCAGAAGATGACAACTCACACGGTCAAGGTCTCCCTTCCCCTGATAGCGAAAAGCATCGACCATGCGCTGCTCCATCCTTCCCTGAGCGACGCCAAGATCGACGAGGGTCTCCGAATAGCGCGGGACTTGAACACCGCCACGGCCTGCATCAAAGCCTACTCCATACCGCGCGCAAAGCAAGTCCTTAAAGGCTCCAGCGTCTTGATATGTCCCGTCATTGGATTTCCAGCTGGAAACTCCACCACAGCTTCCAAAGTCGCCGAAGCGAGCGAGGCTGCCGACCTAGGAGGTCATGAAATTGACATGGTCGTGAACGTCGGCAAGGTCATTTCCGAAGACTGGACGTACGTCTCGGATGAGATACGATCCATCAATGAAGCAGTGACCAGTAGAGGAGCTATATTGAAAGTCATTTTCGAAAACGACTATCTCGAAGATACGCATATTGTCAAACTGTGCGAGATCTGCTCACAGATTGGCGTGGCATTCGTCAAGACGAGCACGGGATTCGGCTTTGTGCAGGGCAAAGATGGGAAATATACCTACGCGGGAGCGACGCTGCATCATCTTCAGCTCATGCGGAAGCACACGGCAGATAATATCAGGATCAAGGCGTCAGGAGGGGTGCGGACATACGAGGGCTGGCTGAAAGCGAGGGCAGCAGGAGCAGACAGGATTGGCACGTCTTCAACGTCTGCAATATTGCAAGAGGCGAAAAGTAAGGGGGTCGGCGAGGAAGAGATCGAGGTGCCAGTAGATTTAGCATGAGGAGAAGGGACGTAAGCAAGGATTGATGAGTGGATCAAAAAAGGGGAAGAGATGTGATTACGAGACAGGGCTACACTTGTAGAGGAACACCAAACCATCAGACTATACAGACGGCTGGGATGGTCAAAAAGTCAGGCTGCGCAAGACTCGTCTCCAATAGACCGAATCGGCAAGCAAGAGTGCCGGATGGCGATGATACGGTCTTCTCGGCACAGCCACTGAAGCTGCCGTGTGGGTATTCCCTCGCTCCGTCTCCGTCTCCTCGCCCGAGTCCGAAGCGTTGCCGTCGATATCATCTCCAAATATGCGCTGTTGGTATGGCGATTCGCCGAGCTCGTATTGCATCTGCGCCGAGAAGGCCTCAAAACCATGTGTCTGGCGAGAAGTTGCGTCTTTGAAATGACCGGATGATGACGGTCGAGCTTGACTGATGTGTCAAGAAACAGCATCAGCAACATCGTTTATTAGAAGCGAGAAGCTTGCGCAACTCACTGAAAGACTGAGCCTGGCTGATTGAGCATATCCACCACTTCTTCATCCACTGCAAAAATCTGTCTAGCAGCTCGTGCGATGCGTGATCCGCCCCGTGCATTTGAGAACGAAGACTGCGGAAGGATGATCTTTTCCTCGTGTGTAATGAGCTCTCTCGCCTTTCCCTTGCCTTTGGCGCCGCGCAGTGCCAATCCGCCACTAGCAGCATTCGCCGAGAGTACACTCCCGCTCGTATTGCTTCGCTTGCTGCTCTTGTCCCTACTTCCAGCTTGACGATGCCGCCGTTTCTGACCAGATGAAGAGGCCGATAAAGCCTGTGAAGGTGCACGAACGCTCTGCAGTGGTCGTCGCGGAGCTCGAGAAGGTCGTATACCTGCACTCATAGCATCTGGTGCGCGTGCGAGGAGAAGCTCATCGAAATCATCGTCGGAGCCAGATGTGAGTTCTGCTTCTGCTGCGCCTGCTGTTGTCGTTTGCGTAGATACATTCAGCGGGGCGATATCGCTCATGCGAGACAGTGCTGCGGCAGTAAGAGTATTTCTGCTGCTCGAGCGAGCGTGTGATTCCCGAGAGCGCGCCTGATCAAGATTATCAGGTTCGGGAAAGGTATCCGGATGGTCGATGAAGAAAGGCGAGGCTGGTCCTTCAGAGGGCGAGCGATCCGAGACGCTCAGCGAGCTGGGAAGAGACAGCAAGTCCGTCTCATTGCCGTCGAATGCAGCGTGCGTGCTGCTGACGAGGTTGATATTGGGTCTTGAAGACTGCATGGACGGTCTCGAGGAGCTCCTCGATGCGTGTGCGGCGTGTCTAGCTTGACGAAACTGCCTGCTTCTCGTCCCCGAGCCAGGCCGTGAGCTAGACTGACGGACATCATCCTCCTCGTCCTCAAAAAACGACGAAGCATTGTCTAGCGGCCGTGGCAGGGTCGACCATCTGTCGCTGCGCTCCTCGCCACCACCGCTTGTCGTCGGTGATCGGCCTGCGATAGCGACAGCGACGACGCCTTCAGCTGATGGGTGAGAGGTGTGTTGATAATGGTGGTGATGGTGTGCGACGTGGTGCCAGCTTGATGATGGTGTGGTGTCGCTGTGTGGATCTGCCGCAAACGGGTCTGGCGGCGATGCAGCTCCAGCGTCTGGACGGAGGAGTTGCGGCTCCTGGCTGCTGCTGGATGGGCGACGAGCAGGGCGCGGAGGGGGGAAAAGGATCCTGCGGAGTGTATGACGATGCAGTCAGTATATGATACGTCTGCCGGTGCTGTCCACGTCTGCAGTCACCCACCACGTCTCGTCCTCGATGCTCGTCTGGCCACTTCCGGAAGTGGCATGAGCAGCAGGATGGGCGGGAGGAGCAGCTGCAGAGCCTGTCCTTAAGCCCGCATTGCTGCTACTCTGCACCTCGTCCTCGTGCTCTTGCGCGTGTGCATGGCGGTGATGCGCGCTCGCCCTGCTCTGCAAGGCTGCCATTGCTGTGTCTCTGCGAGCTCGCTGCTCGGACAGAGGTCGGGAGTTGAGGTTGAGGGCGAGCACAGGAGCTGCTCTTGGAGGGTGTGCTTGCGTCGACGCTGTCTTGCCCACTTGCTCTAGAGTTGTCCTTGTTCTAAAGTGTCGCTTTATCCGCATTCACCGGCCTTGCAGTCGGTTCGCCACCTCGGTCGAAAGGCCGCCACCTGGAAAGAGGGCGAGGACCTGTAGAAGAAATGTAGATGAGTGTACACAAGCACGAGTACGTTAGCATTGACCTGATCATTATACTCTTTCAATCTAGCATCAACATCACCTACCCTCTGCGCGACCTCCTTGCCGCCCGTATCCCAGGACGCCTCGACGACAGGCAGCATGCACTTGGTCACAAGCTCGTTTGCAAGGCACGCATCAAGCGAAGTTCCCGCGCCAGGCACCTTGACTTCCTCGCCTCCTCGAGGATCTTTCTCACCAGACACAGACGCGCCTTCTTGGATTCGCGAGAGAGGAACGTCTTTGGCATACCTCCGCCAGCGAACCGCGTTGGTGAGCAGCTTGAGCTGGCGCTGCATGTACCGACTTCGTGCTTGGATCGCATCCACGTCCAGCGCAATACTGGGGTGTACAATCTCTCGCGCGCATTGTGCTTGGATATGCTGGAATTGTCGGATTGCACGCTGCAACGGCACGAGGAAACCTTGTACGAGGTGCTAGGAAAGGCTTGCAGTCAGCTGGCTGAAGAAGAGCAGTAGAGACTTGACAGTCCACAAACTCACCTCGAAGCGCTGGTTATTTGTCTCCACGCAATAGCTAATTTCCTCAACGACATGCAGCGCTTTGCTCGTCATTCTCCTCGAAAACGGATCATACGCTTCGACTGCAAGTTTGCGCAGTCGTGGTAGGATAACAGTCGCGACTGTCCCATTGACGACGCTTTCATTCTCTGCGTCCCCTCCTCCCGACAACGAAGGCGCGGTTTGAGTCCGAGAAGCTGCGATCTGCTCTACTTCGTCTTGATAGGCCGTTAGAGAGGCGTGCCAGTTGTAAGCATCCAGACTAGCTGGTGACGACTGAAGTTCCTTGATCTGATACCACAAGTAAAGCCAGTAATTGTCAATTTTACAACAAATTTAGATTTGCGAAATTAGCCTGCGAATGACCAGCAAACTCACCCCTAGCGGATTCCAGCTCGCCATCTCGACGCGTGTCCAAAATTCCCAGGTCTGAACCAGTGAGAGTCCCGCAAAAGCGTCTCTATAATCTTCCGGATATCTAGATCTCCATTCCAAGAACTTGAGCTTGACACCCTTGTTTGGATCTCTGAATTCTTCGCTTTCTACATCTGCGAAAAGCATAATGCGAGCATCTTCGAGCGCTTGACTTGCGGAACGTAGATCTTGAGCATCGGAAGAGAGAAGCTCGTCGTCGCTTTCGAATCCTTCTGCGTCATCATTGCTAGCACTGTCGTTGCCTTGTCGTAGCGTCGCTCTTCGCTTTTGTCGCTCGAGACGACGAGTCCGCCGTGCGAGTGATTTGGGCGCAATATCATTTTCGCGCCTGCTTCTGCCCATATCATCAACGTCCTCATCTGGGTCCATGTGCCCACTTTGTTCCCGCTGGTCCGACTTGTCATCGACAGCCTTGACAGGCACGCCCGTAAAAAGCGCGACATCGTCCGTATCATCCCTATGACTCCGGGAAGCAACGATGCCTTGCGTGCGTTCCCTCTGAAAAGCTTCATTATCCCTTTCCATCTTTTCCAATTCGCCAAATTTAGCGCTCAAGAAACCAGCAACATCTTCAATGTAGCTCTTGAATTCTGTAAAGAATTCAAATTTGGAATTTATTGATTCGACTTGGATTTTTATTTCGGCTTCTTGTGCTTCGAGAGAAGACAGTTCGGCGTTGCTGTGGCTGAGATTTGTAGTGTCTTGCTCGTGCTGTACGTTCAATTCGTCGAGCGCTGTCTTGAGACGCTTGGAGGCGCCGTGCAGTGTGGGAAGGGCAACCTGTTCGGGGACTGAATCATTCAACGCCAAATATGAAATCAGTATTCATGTCTCTAACATATTCACTTCTCGTTTAGAATGATAGACTCACTGGGTGCAGGCCTGTACGGCTCTCGGTCATCATCCAGCAGCCCATCGCCTCCCCTGCGTCTGCTTTGCTCTCCACCACGTCGAATCTGTTCCATCTCCCATTCTCTCTCCTCTTCATCGTCATCGTTCATCTTGCCGCCTCCTGCGCCTCCTCCAGCGACTATAAAGTCATCTGCATCTCCATCCTGCCGACCCTCGATGAGTGCCCTCATCTCCTCCTTCCTCTTCTTGGCCATCTCTTTTCTACCCTTTTTGCCCAGCGCGATACGCTCTTCAGCACCCGTAAATGCTGCATACGCTTCGTCGCCTTCACCTAGCTCATCTTCATCTTCTTCACGCACAAGACGCGATTCTCGAGTATTGCCAGAATTAGGCATTCCAACGTCTAGGCTGATGAAATCAGACTGCGAGCGTATCCCTCTCCCAGAGCTGCTCTCGTCTTCGTCGTCGTTGGTCCCCAATCCGTACTGTCCCAAACGACGCGCAGTCTCGCGGCGGGCTTTGGCGGCATTGATGGCGCTCTCTGTGGGTAAGATGCTCGAACTCGTCGATGGCTGGCCCGAAGCCGTGAGTGATGTACTTTGCGCGTATTCATCATCGTACATCGTCGGGTAGTCCTCGTCCTCGTATGCCTGTGTCTCGGCATAGCTGTCACTGGCAGCATTGCCCGCAGGTCGTGGAGCAGCGACATTGGCAGCTTTGAGCTGGTCGAGGTAGTCGCGCGAGTAGCTTGGTCCCGCTGAAGATTGAGCTGGAGAGGCGTTTATTTTGTTCGCGAGTGAGGATATGCTGGCTGCTGAGAGGGAGTTGTGGAGAGCTCTGGGTAGTCAGTCCATCAAGCGAGTCACCAGAGTGGGTGGGCGACGGGTGCAAGTGCGAATTGTACGACATCAGCGCGAAGCCGAGAAGCTCGGATTTGGAGAGAGGAGCAACTCACTTTTCTGCTGCTCTGCTTATGGAGCTGCTGGAACCCAGCCCTCCATTCGGCATCCCAGGTCGTTTATTCTTTCTCAGTCCTCCATTTCCAGTGGCGGCCGAGCGTTTGACGTATGAAACAGAGTCATCTGGGTCATCTTGGGCTTGTCCATCGCGCATGGACGCATCAGCGGGTTCATTGTCATCGTCTGCATCGAAGCTGAGTGCCAGTCTTGAGCGAGAGGCTGAAGCAGCTCCAGGCTGTTGTTGCTGCTTTTTCGAGCTCAAAGTTGACGACGACGACGATGATGTGCTCCCTCCGAGTGCAGCAGTATTATTGCGGTTCCTCGACTTTGATGCCGATTTCTTGAATATGACGGCTGACGAGTCTGGGTCGTCGTCGTTGTTGTCGACGCTGGTGTCTAGCATGCTGCTATTTCCCTCGTCATTGCCTGCTGCCACCCTTTTTGACCTGTCCTTGTCCTTGCCCTTGCTGGGCCTGCTCTTGAACGAGGGCGTGATATTCAGCGCTGGCTGCTCATCGTCTATGTCCATGGTGTGATGTATGTCTCCAAGCAGCGAGTAGTGTCAGCGTGGCAGTGCAGATGCAAGCTGCGTCGACTGTCGAGCTGGCAGCAATTGTTCATGGGCATGGGAGGATGATCGGGGACAGCGAGGAGGGCAGTCATTGTAGTGTAATACACAGGACAGCAGCATAGCGAGGAGAGTGGAGCATGTACTGTGTAGAGTGCATGAAATGGCACTCAGCGTAAGCACTTCTATTATCCAGCTCACCGCCACGCAACGCCGCACCTCTGCTCTGGACCATCATCATCATCGACTGGACAAGAGCAAACACACACACACAGCATGGCTGCACTCGCACCTGGCAAGCCCCGAGGGAGACGGTTACGCAGGGGGACTCGGACAGAGGTGCGCCAGTCTCATACCCTGCCGTGCATGTGCCACTAGCTAATGGCCCTTCGCGCCCATGCTCCAAATGGTCAATGGACATCGTCGACAACACCGCAGGACTACCTCGCCGCCCTCTCTGGCGAGCATGCACATCCAGACAATAGCTCATCATCCTCCCCTCCGCGCGCGTCCACCTCGGCACTGCCTGGCTCGTCGTCCTTGTCATCGTCGTCCCTCGCAAGCATAGACTCCCCCTTCCAGGTACAAGAATACCTCACAATGCTCGTAGTCGACAATCCACACGATATAGAGCGACTGGTTCAAATTCCACGATGGAGAAAGGCGTCGGCATCGAGCAGCGCGTCCAACAGCGCGATGCACAGCGAGGAAAAGGGCAAGCAGGCTGTGGCTGCCAGTACGACCTCGACAAACGGGTCACCTGTGAAGGCAGACAATGGCCAAGAAGCAGCTCAGTCGCTCCTCGAATCAGACAGCCAAGAAGACGACTTTGATCAGGTCAACCGCGACTTATGGCTATACGAGCATCTCCGGTGCGTCTATACAGGCTGCCCAGGAACACAGAGCAGGCGGTGGCACGACTGGCGTCGACAACCCAGCATGCGTAAAAGACAACGGCTGACTGTTGTTTCACCCGCTTCACGCATCTGTACTTGCTCACATATCACCTGCCACAAACAGCCGCCTCGCTATCGACCTCTCACAGCCATTCGTGCTGACCCTCCAAGAACACTGCTCCCGCGAGACATGCCCAGAGATGAAGGCCGGCGAATGGCTCTATCTCTGCGCCGCACATTCGACAGCCAATGAGGTGGGTCTCAAGGCAAAGTGTACAGCTATTTCAAATTGCTGGCAGCGTCTAGGGTGATGCTGAACCTTTGCTGATGGCTGTTGTTGCTGCAATCCTGACTGCACGCGTGTTTGATGCGCCGCTTGGTTCGACACTGCTCTCTTCTGCATACGCAGACCGAATGCTGCGCTATCGACTACATCACACACACCCTCGACGGCGCAACTGCGCTTCTCAACTCGTCGCGCTATTTTCCAAGCCGGTAAGTGCTGGCACCACGTTGCGGCGCGTCAAATAAGTGAATATTCACCTATTCCGCTCGGCGCCTGTTCCACGCATCTCCACCATGCAACACCAGACTCAACGTTCCCAACACCTCTCTGAAGCACTTTACCTCCATCGCCCGGCGTTTATATCGCATCTTTGCACACGCTTGGTATCACCACCGCGAGCTTTTCGACATCTGTGAAGCTTCCACCTCTCTGTATGAGAGATTCTTGGCGCTCAGTCTCGAGTATGAGCTTGTGCCGCGTGAATTGCTGGTCGTACCTTCGCAGCGCGAGCAACAGGCGCAGGAAACGCAGCCAGAGGAAGACGTTGAAGGAATAGAGAGGGGCGAAAATGTGAATGCAGACGCAAAGAACAATGCAGGCACAACAGCCGCCTCCTCGAACAAGGACGTCAAGGCTGTAGCTGAGACGATACGACGCACTATTATGAGCAGACAAGAGCGCGATAATGCCGCTGAAGAGGAAATGCACGCGCAATTTGAGCGTCGCATACTTGAGAAGAGGGGCATTGCAGCAAGCTCGGCGGCGGAACGAGCATCTTCACCTAGCATCACTAGTACTGGCACTGCTGCAGATGGTGCAGAAGGAACAGTATCATCGACAAGCACGACTAATGCGATGACTTCTCGAATCGGTGCTGGCGCAGGTCGGACATCCAGCGAGCGCAGGCTGTTTGGCGCAGAGATGGGCGACGAGCTCGATATTCTCGATGCGGACGAGGATGACGAGGATGAAGACGATGATTACGATAGCAGCAGCGACGATAGCTCTGCAGAAGAGGACAAGAGAATCGATAAGACTATGCCGGTGCATGCTTATGCTACGACCGTCGGGCCTGTTGCAAATGCGAAAGCGGAACTGGAGGCAGAGAAGGGCACAAAGACTGGCGCTGCCGCTCAAGGTGGAGATACGAGCATCAAAGCAGTTCAAGTTGATGAGACCGAAGAAACGAACAACAAGACGGAAGAAACTGAAACCATTGCAGAGGCCAAATAAGCCCCCGAGGAGCAGTAAACTCGCTTACTTCCCTTTGGACCTCGGCGAGAAGTGTGTGGGGGACGAGTGGTCGACTTACCCGTGTGGTAGCCTACCTCGGGTAGATTGGGGGCAGTGGTACTTGCTGCTAGAACACGGCAACGAGCATGGAAAGATGAAACGGATATCATGCAAGGTCTGCCATGGCCTTTGTGGCAAGAGGGTAGCCGTATTCTTTTGTTTCTTTGCATTTGCATTTCCCAGCGCTCCCACGCTACTGTTGGACTGCAACTGCGTACTGTGCGACTTGTCAACAGTATAGCGTACATTGTGCTTTGTTGAATTTGCCTTGCCTTGCTGCGGATGCTCTCCAGCTGCAAGTACAAGGGGAGCACTTAAGTCACTGCTCTTGAGCACTACAATCACTCCAGTTCAGATACGCACCAGCATACACCCACCTACGGTTGTGAATCTCTCCATCCTGGCGTTGTGTCGCAGTCGCGCTGCTCTGCTCTGCACGACGTGTAGAAACAAGCGAGCATCAACATGGACAGCTACACGGACAAGGACACGCACAAACACAAGGCACGCAGCGACCTGACGCAGCAGGACATCGCCGTGCTCGCAAGTCTGCAATCCGATGACAGGGCAGATGAAGACGTCGCTGCCCGCCTGGATGGCCTCGACGACCGTGCCTCTGTGACATTTGCGCCTACGCTGGGCACTGCGACGTGGTGCGACGGACTGCTGGACAAGTCAACACACGACACTCTGCTCTCGCACGCGTCTAGAGCGTATGCTGCACTTGCTATGCGCGTCGTCAGACACCCTACAGACATCGGTGGGCTGCATTGTCCATTGATTCTTGTTACATGAACTAGCTGATTCCATTTCTGCTACTTTTTGCCACCCGGTCCTACATGGCTATATCTATTCCACGCATCATTCATCCCACCTTGTGAACGTACGCAGTCTTCCTCACTCACATCATCATCTACACATGCACCTCCCTTCCATCCGCCATCCTCTTGTTCCGAAATTTTACATACACCCACGCTCTCTTGCACGCTCTCTGGACCGCCTATTGCGCGGGACCGTTCACACTCCTCATGCACAATCACATTCATCAGAATGGCCTCCTTAGCCCGAGCTGGAGATGGTTGGACATCGGGTTCCCGTATCTTTTGTGCCCCCTTATGGGCCATACTGTGAGTCCTTTCCCTTCGCGTTATTCTTTTTTTGGGAACGTGTGGAGAGCTGTCAACGTCCTGACACATGGTCTGCCTCTTCCTTTCATCCTTCTCCTCGTCATGACTTCACATAACCATCGTCTCGTCGAACGCGCCAAATTGCACCCTCTTTCTTCCCATTCAAACCCCTTCATTCCCCGCAGTGGAATTCGTACTACTATCACCACTGCAAGATGCATCACGTGGAATCCAACGGACCAGACGACATCTCCAGCACACTTCGTTACCAGCGTGACTCCTTCCCGCACTTTGCACACTATTTGTCTCGCTTCCTGTTCACTCTCTGGATCGAGCTGCCTCGTTATTTTCTCTCCAAAAAACGATACAACTACGCTTTCAAGTCATTCTCTACGGAGATGTTCAGCTACGCTGCTATCTTTGCGCTCCTGTCTATGCAAGAGACCAGAGCTCCCGCGCTCGTCGTCTTTGTTCTTCCGCTTGCACTCATGAGGGCTGCCATGGCACTTGGCAATTGGGGCCAGCACGCTTTTGTAGACGAAGTGGACCCGACTTCAGATTTTAGGTCCTCGATTACTCTCATCGACGTCACTGTAAGTCGTGTCTTGTTCATCATGCGGTGCTGGATTCCCGCTTTGCTTCAAGTAGCTGATACTCGGTCCTCACCTTGTACTTGTTGCAGTCCAACCGCTTCTGCTTCAACGACGGCTATCACACTTCACACCACTTGCATCCACGTCGACACTGGCGCGCGCATCCAGCATCTGTGATTCGACGAAAGAAAGAATACGCCTCTCAACATGCACTATTTTTCTACGATATTGACTTCTTCGCAATTAGCTTTGCGCTGTTCTTTAAGAAGTACGACATGCTGGCGGATAAATTGGTTCCTATCGGTGCTCAACGGGAATTAGACATGCAAGGACGAGTGGAGATGCTCAAGAGGAAAGTTGGAATATTCAGTGAGGAGGATATCAGAAAGCATTGGAAGGTTTGATTGTCGAGAGACAAATATATACCCGTCGCTGCTTTATGGACACTTTCAGTCGCGGCTCAGGCACGACGATAGGCACGACTCATCTCCCTGCAAGTGGCCGTCGGACTCATACACACCGACGTCAATTTGTACAACGGACACTACAGCTACGAGTATAGATGGCATTAGACGCCTCGAGAATCAGAATCAACAAAGAGGCGCTGTTTTACTGTTTGCAAATGCTCGAGGATAGCAACGCCAGGCCATTGCGGCGCGATGACCGAAGAAACGAGCCGGAGCTTCTTCTTCCTCGCAAAACTTTGGTACAAGTCAGAGCAACGCAAGGCTGAGGGATCGCAACGTCCCTGGGACGTTGCGACCGATCCTCACCGGGGCCAAAAAAAAATCCAAGATTGACGGGCTAATTTGCTGATTACCTTCAAGCACACGTTATTCCTCCCAATAAAATCGATTATACACAAGAGTAATCCAAGATACCTCCTTCAATCCACGCGAACTGGAAGAGCTTGAAATCGTTCTGCTTCCCTGGCGTGGTCACGGAGGAGATAGCGTCACATTGGCAGATGACGACAAACCGAGACCGCAAATTGAACCGAGCACGAACCACTGAATCTTTTCGCTTGCTTCAGAGCGTGTAGCGGAAGCCAGGAGTTCCCAAAAGTATACGGCCCTGGCTATTGGCTTGCTTGTTCTGATTCCGGAAGTAGATCATGCAGATCGAACCGACAATCAAAATCACAAGCTGAGCAGCCACGGTAGTCCAGAGACCAGGCTTGTATCCAGTCCGGGCATCTTGCTGTCTGAAAGCCACAGATGCGATGATACCGCCAATGCCACCGCCACCAACAGTGATGGCAGATGCCACGGCGCGAGAAGTGTAGCCTCGAATGTTGTTCTGCGACCACGCCATGATAGCTGGAATGTTCGACTGGCAGCCTGGGTATCACAAACAGAAGAAGGATTTCAGCAAGGGCGGTGCCTAGAGTTGCGTCGAGGAAGCAGCGCACCGATGATGGCGAGGAAAGCGCCAAAGTAGCGGGGTCCGGTACCCGAGGTCTAAAGCACATTGAAGTTCGTCAGCAACGGAGTCACATCTGTAACACCTGAATACTCACGTAGCCGAGGATGATGGATCCAGTCGCGGAAATGGCAGCGCCAGCCAAAATGTATGGACCACGCATCTTGGTCTTGTCAGATGCCCAGGCGGAAATCACTAGGGTCGCAGAAAAAGGTGAGTTTTGTGAATACGTTTGGAGAATGCTGAGCCTCGGCTTACTTCCAACAATGACACTGGTGATGTAAGGCGGCGCGGACAAGAGCTGCGAATCGCGCGGGTTGAAGCCAAACTCTCGGAGAATGAGGACCAGGAAGTAGCTGAAGGCTGCGCACCATGGAAAAGGCAAGCACGGATCAGCATCTCTTCTTCCCGTTCATACCAACCGAACCCACCGTATGCAGGGAGCGTAGAGCACAAGAAGAGCAAGCCCATCGCCCAGATCTTCCAGTTGCCGAGGGCCTTGAGGACACCGGGAATTGTGAGGTGCTCATTGTCAAAGTCCTTTCTGTCGGCGTTGATGCGGTCCTCGATGAGTTGTCGCTCTTCAGCAGTCAAGAAGCTGGCCTGGGTATTGGAAGGAAACGATGTCAGCGGCAGCAGGGCATTCTGAATTGTCATTGCGGTAGCGCACCTTGCCGGGGAAGTTGGGGATGACGGCGTAGCCGATGAATGCAGAAACAATGGTAAGGAGACCCATCACTGCGTTTACAAAGCGAAATTCAGCTCGCTCATCCTCGCTTGTCTTGGAAACATGTAGGCGTACTGATGAAGATCCATCGGAAGCCAAGCATGGGACGACCATTGTAAGTACCGAGTCCGCCCATTTCAGACTGCAAGCAATTAACGAAAAGTGAGTCAGGGCATATTCAAGCTACATAGGACCAAGCAAATCTCTTTTTCAAGGATCTACTCACGAAGCCATACGCAATGATGTTCGAGAAACCAGAAAAGGAAGCGCCAGAGAGGTAGAATGCTGAAATGCGCTTCTGGAGATCATGGCGAGCGTACCAAGAGGAGATCAGGAAGACACTGCCTGGGAATAGGAAGCCTTCGAATGCGCCGAGGGGTACACGGAGGCCTGCGAGGGTCGTCCAGCTCTTTGCGAAGCCGTGGCCCAGCATTGCGAGACCGAAGAGCAAGGTGCTGGCGAGGTGAGTGGCGATCCTGTCAGCTGATTCCGGCACGATAAGCTGCTGACACGACGCTTGTACTCACGCTGTAGGAAGCCATAGTTTTGGGCTACACAATCAGAACAAGGCTCAGAGTCAGTGGCGTGCATGACGTTGAGAACCAAAGCCAAGCCAAATCTGCGGGGCCATCCGCAACGAGCTTCAAAAGCAAAAGAAGAAAACATACTGGACACCAGCTTTCAAGGCCAAGTTTGCTGGGATCTCCGTGATGATGTACGGGATGAAGAAGAGCATGACGATGATGGTGTATCGGTTGCCGATGTTGGTTCCCAGCTCGCGGTCCATGCCAGAGACACGTGCGTTTGGCAGATTGGTTCGGTCCATGAGCGAGCATGCGTACATGAAGCCTGGAAATTTAAAATCAGGGAGATCAGCAAGACGGTCCACTACACAAAGATTGAAAAAATGACCGCACCAAGTGCCGGGATGAGCCTGAGGTCGATTCTTCGGATAAGACGCCTTTCTGCGTCGGATCCCTTGCCCAGGTAGTCGGAGTGATCTGGGGCGGGCGAGCTGGAGTCGACATGACTTCCACTTCGGGCCTCGTCAAAGTGGTCGCTGTGCAGCTTCTCGGCGTCGTGGCCGTTGGTGGTATTGTGCTGCATGGCTGTCTTGCAGGTGTTGCTTTGCTACTTGAGTGACGGGGGTAAGCTAGGACAAGGCCAGGGAAAAGTCAGACGGACGGTGACAGGATAGAGCAGAGACAAGAGCAAGCGCTGAACCCAGAATGCAGCAAAAGGACACACAAGCCAGGGCGTGAATGCCATTTCTCGCCCAGCTCCCTCCGGAGCCCCAGCAAAAGACGGGCAACGTCAGCCCGACAGCGCGCGGAGAGATGCAAAAAGCTTGGCGCCCGCTTATAGCGCTGCCCGGAGAGCCGGAGCCCCAGGAAGAGGCGCAGAGGAGCGGCCAGCCAAGCTTTTGGGACCGCGTGATGGTGATGCAGGCAGGCAGATCCAGATCTAGAAGCAACTTTGTGCGTGCGTGACACGTTCACCGGCTACCGCGAGCAAGCGTGAGCCGGAACGCGTGAAGAAAGGGCCTGGAGCAGGGAGATATGATGTGATAGCAAGCAGCAAAAATGAGGCGCGGTGATACGGTGCATTGATTGTTGGCATGGATCTTCCACCGCCCATCAACGTGTTTGACATGCTCGTCCTGCTGCCCTTGCTTGCCATCAAGATCCGTCCGCCCGCTCGAGCGACGGTCCCCATGATACAGACGTGGTCTCGCCTAGACGCGCTAGTGCTTGCAGCGGGAACATGCGGGAACATGGCTGACCGTTGTATCGAATGTTTTCCCTTTCACATTCTGGTGACATTCAATAGCGCCCATGGAAGCATGTCTGACAGCATTGCAGTCACGCTTAAACCCGTCCTCCTCTCCTCCCACCCTTTCCACCTACGCCGCCAGCTGAGGCTTCAAGGCATCTTCCGCATTCGCAAGGATACGATTGACATGCACCGTGTACCCGACTTCGTTATCCGGGAACGGGCCATAGAAGCGAGACCGATCCCACTTGTACAGCGGCTGCTGTGCGCGAAGGCGTTCAATGAGGTCTGCGTTGGCTCTATCAAATGGAGAAACAAACACGTCAGCGACGCCCATAATCATACTGTGACCCAGCATGCAAACAAAAGGGACACATACACAAAGAATCTCCCGAAAGCCACAAGGTCATAGTCCCCTTTCAGGATGCCTTCTTCATAATTGTGCGGTCCGTAACCGCCAGCAGCAATGACTGGTGTCGTGCGCAAGGTCTTTCGGAACGGCGCGAGGGTCAACTCCTCAGGCTTGACGTCTGGTAGGTCTGCATACTTTTCTGCAGCGGTCTTGAACTCGTCAAAGCGAGGTTCGATGAGGTGCCTGTGGGTTGAGGAAATGATGTCAGCTCGAACCCTCCAACTATCCCCAGATAACGCCTGAACGCCTGAGTCAGCAGTGGATCCACTCACACATAGGCCAAACCGAACTTCTCGAGCTCGCCGCAGAGATATGTCCACTGCTCGACGCGGTGCCGCCCGTGCGCTTCGTTGAACAGCGCAAAGGGCGAAAGGCGAACACCAACGCGATCTGCCCCAATTGCTGCGCAAAGCTTCTCGACGCATTCGATTGTGAACTTGCAGCGGCCCTCAATGCTGCCTCCGTACGCATCTGTGCGTGTGTTGACTACGAGCGGAAAGAGGCAAGACCATCAGCTCACCCGCATTCGCTAGCTTGAAGGCGTGTGCGCACTATTGTCGTGATGGAACTGGTCAAAGAGATAGCCATTGCCAGCATGGATCTCAATTCCGTCAAAGCCAGCTGCACGCGCATTGAGAGCTGCTTGCACAAAGTCCTGCTGTGTTGCGTGAATCTCCTCTACGGACATTGCGTGCGGCGTTTCAAAGTCGACAGGATCTACGTCGTTCCATGCGAATCTGTGGAGTAACATTCATGAGAGCATCAGTTCCCATATTGATATACACAGGTCTGACCAATCTAATTTCGAACGATACTCACTTGCCAGACATGCCATTTTCAGAACTCGAGACGGGCTTATGACCGATGAGGACTGAATGTGTTGTCCGTCCCTGGTGCCAGATCTGACAAAAGAAGACGCCTCCCTTTTTGTGCACGTCGTCTACGATAGGCTTCCATGCTTGTTGCTGCTCTTGCGTGAATGTTCCGGGGATACCAGAGAGACCGCTTGCTGCGATGGAGACGGGCCTATACGAAAGTAAAGTATGCTCAGGCTGCTGAGACGTGTTACACTCCGAAGGCGAGAGACGATCACTCACGTTGCTTCAGTGATGAGAAGACCGCCTGGAGTTGCTCGCTCACTACACAGCACCATGTCAGTCAGCTACCATTGTCTTCACGTGCCAGCTAGGCGGCCTAGACACACGTGTAGTACTGCTTCATGAGGTCATTGGGCACCCAAGTCTGCTTGTTCACGGAGCTCTTCGTGCCACGATTGCGAGTTCTGTTAGGGAGCATTCATGTGAGGTGATGTACGCTATACAGCGCAAAGCACTCAGGGTGCTGGCCGTGGCTTACAGTGGCGCGAGCACTATCCGGTGCTCAAGCTGGCTACGAATGAGTATGCAAACATCAGACTGGAGTCATTGAAGCTTCGGCGCTTATTGACGTCGCACTCACCTGCTGCCAATCCTGAAGGGCGACCACGCTGCGGTCATGGCTGCTTTCTTATCGCGTACGTTGGTACCGAAGGGTGATCGAGGAAGTCAGGGGAAGGCTTTCAAACTCCTCGAATGGTAGAGTCTGTAGCAGTTCTCGGTAGACGTGCTGTGCTTGATGGTATAGAGACAGGCTGTCAGTCCAGCCAGCAAGTCGGCTGTGATAGGCCTCGCTGTCCTGGAGCCCCAAGAGAGCCCGAGGCGCCTCCGACCTTCCGTCGGCACACCTGTCGGCGGGCGCGGCCAGTCTTCCCGTCAGTGGTGGCGCTTTGCGATAAGTTAACAACCGGGTTGTCCTGCTTGCAGAGAATCACGACTTTCTCTCGTTATTCGCCATGGAGATCACTGCCTGTCTCTGCGTCTGCAGCCAAGTACCAGTGCCGGTTGTCGCTAATGGTCTTGAGAGCGACAAGCGTCAGCGAGGCTGCTCCAAACCGTTCCTCTTCAGCTGCAAGGCGAGCAATCTGCCACACCACGCCAGCGCGATAGCCGCTCGAAGGACATTGCTGTTGACTCGGGGTTCATTACCAGCTAGGGCGGTTAAGCAAGTCAGCACGAACATTTCCGTCTGCGTGGCGTAAAGATTAGAAGTCTTGTCCAGTAAGATCGCCAGGTCGGGTTTAAAGAACTCGATTCAGCATTTCCTATCTTCACAACAACAGCAGCCGCAGATAGTCCAGCATCCGTGACGACACCACGACCTCGAGGTCTCGTCCTTGCAAGCAATCGTGCATGCGTACCACTGCGCTCGCTATTTTTGTTGGCAATCTCCAGCCTTCAGTCGGTGAAAGCCAATTCGGGCCTGCAGGCCAGATTGTCCAGCGTTCGTGGCTCGCCTTGCTCTTGCGCCATAGCCTCTCGAGCCTCTTCCTTGAGCTTCATCTGTTCTTCAAACCTTTCAATGCTTCGATGAATATGCTCGAAAGCCAGCAAGTTGAGCGAGTACGATCCAAACATCTTTTCCTCCATGTCGCTCAAGGTGCACATCCATAGTCCGAATGCTTGTCCGATGATGCATCTGCCTTCCTCTTCGTCGTCCAGCTGGTCCGGATCATACGATGACAACTCTTCACGGATCTGATTCAGGAAGTTGCTGATATACAGAGTGAGCCGCATGCCTTGTTCGTGGCGATTAGGACTTCTCCCAGGAGTGCCGACCATTGTCAGCCAGATCTCCTCTTCGTTCAGGGAATCCGCGTCGTCGACCCTGAAAGTGTGCGCACAAAAGTTCATGTGACGGTAGTATTCACTTCTCATTCGGCTGATCTTCTCGTCCAACGCATGCTTGTACGTATCGAAATCTGGCAGGTGCCTACGTGGGTCTGGCAGGCGCTGCACAGCTTGTTCGTAAGCTGACAGTCTGCCTGGATGGCCTCGAGAAGGGAAGGAATCGAATGGGTTCTTGTCGAAGGCTAGTGTAAACATGGCTTGAGCTCGACAATGCCATTCAAAGTCAATGGGAACTGCTTACAGGGCAAGTTGCCGTCATCCGTCCACTTTGGGAAAGACAAGTAGGTAAGCCGAATGAAGCAGACACACACACAGCGGTCTTACTTTGACGTATGGAAGCTTGATGTCTCTGAACAGCCTGCCCAAGAAGCCTGGGCTTTCGTAAGTTTCCTCTCCCTCGATTCCTCGCGACATAAAGTCTGGTATCTTCTTCGATTCTGACATGGGAATGTCAAAGAACTCCACTGGAGTTCCAGACTAAAGTTCAAAAAGGCATCGGTGAAGGGTCATGTCCTTGGAAACATCTGTACTGACCTTAGGAAAATCGACGGCGACACTGTACAGCTGAGCCAGCCTCTGACAGCGCAGGTCCTGTGAGCCCAGAATAGCAGTATCGGAGATACAGAGCCATCGGTTGGCGACGATGCCCATATAGTCGTTTTTCTTTGGTACAATCAGGGCTTAGCTCTGAATGCTTGGTCTGCGTCATAGATCATGCAAGGGGCGCGTACCATGTACTCGCATACCTATAGAGTACAACGTAAACACCTTCAAAGTCACTAAACGAAGTCGACGACAGCCACGTACAAAGTCAGCAACATCATTGACGTTCGCAGGTCTGTTTAGCTGCCACCGGCTGTCGTTTTGGCCGCAAACGTCAACGCGTGCCTGAGTGCCTGTCTGTGGCCCACGCACTTGGCTGGTGGATAAGCTGCGGGATCGACCATCCGCCTAGGCATGAGAGCTGCCTGAGCCTGCGTAACGACGTTGTCTAATTCGAAGGAGAACTTCCATTAGAGGAACAAGGTTACCTCCCTCTGGCTTCGGGAAGACTTGGCTTACACATGTCCTCTGTGAAAAGACACAAGAAATATCAGGCAGTCGAAACTGGTAGGCAGAACGGACCGACTCGCCATCCAGGTCTCCTCCACTGCAGCGAGTGTTAGCGCCATGATTGCTACCGAACCTGATAATCCCGAAACACTCACGCCATCTTGTCCTGCTCAGGTCGACTCCCTCGTCTACTGAAGATGATAACATTGGTCTGTTCCCTCAAGAAAGCAGATGTGGGTGGCCCGACTGCCTTGAGCAGTCTCACATCTCCGGGCCACATCTGCAATGCATGTCATGTCAGTTGAAAACAGCGAGTTCAAGCACAGTCAACATGGCAAGTCCGAATCGTAGACAGATAGTCCAGATTTCACTCGCCTGTGGACTTCGAGTGACCGTCACCATGCCAGATATATATTGCGTTTCAGTATTTCCCTTTTCCGGCTTGATGCAGACGAAGACCTCGCCAGGAGCAAGAGTGTCGCTCTCGTCGACGCCTCCGACCAAGGTATAGCATCCAGGTACCCGGATGCGGGACTTGTATTTCAGATTGCGGAGTACCTTGATGGCGGCATACGTCAGTGCGCATTGCAAGAACTTGGCAAGACCTGAAGGCAGCATGGCGAAGGCCAGCCTGTGCTTCGAGAGCAGCCGAAAGACGCCTGGCGCGTGGAAAGCAGATCCGAATCCAGCTTGGTCGAGCCATTGGCTCGCAGACGTGATGCTGCGCATACCATCGTATACCGCCTTCTCGGCCTCTTTTTGAAGATAGAGTATCGCCTCGAAAGCGACGCCAAGGTCTTCCAGAATCTTGATCAGCGGTCTGTTGTGGTTGAATCCTTTCGGAGCAACGAACGCCTCTGCGACCTCGATCTCGGTCGACCTTCCAGAGAACTTGACCATTGACGGTCTGAGCTGGAGCTTCAAGCCTTTGAGTTTGGGATCGACGAAGACCATGCCTAATTTGCCAGTGTGCTGTACACTTGAGCACCCAGCGATACAGTCTGAACCGAACAAGGCGCTCAGCGTACCTTTGCATCCGGCAATGCGAATTTGCAGAGCACTAGCCTTGTTTTTGTGCTTGGTTACGTTCGACTCGATGCTCTGCAACACTGCATCTGCAAGCTCCCGTGAAATGCGACCAGCGCCACTGGTTGCCGTTGCCAAAAAAATCGGTTCAACGCAGGTTATCGCGAAACAGTAGTAAATGCTCACTCAGTGAAGGTCTTGCCATTTCTGGTCACATCCGAGATCTTCTTGATATGCTCAACATCCACTTTGTGGCCTCGGTGCGTTGCGGAAAACGCCTGACTCATTCGCGCAGCACTACCGAATGATAGAAGTGCATAAGAACAGAACAGGTTTCTACTGATGGGGAGAGGGCCTTACTATAAAGCAGGGAACCTGATGACATGCCTGCAAATCATGTTCATAATACCGAGTCAGGCGGCGTGGCTCTAGATGACACCAGCGGTGCTGCTGCTTACTCGAAGTTACCCAAGCTGTCCCGAATGCCTTGCGGGGTGATCAGGGTGTCATTGCACTCGAAACGGCACATGAACCATACTGTGCCATCTCGCAAGCTGGACTGGGAGTAGGCGAGAAATTCGAAGCGTCTGCCAGCGATGATGATGCCCTCTTTCAAGCTAAAGACTGCCAGTAAGCGAGTAGACAAGCATAGCAGTCAAGAGCCACTCACGCTCGTCCGTACCGCTCTTTCAGGAATGCGAGAACTTCCCAATTCTTATTGCCAAGGTAGCTATTCGAGCCAAGATCTTCTTCGACGAGGGAGACACGCAAGAAATGCTCGCGAAATGTTCTGTACTGTCTCAAGATGCGGTTCGAGCGTTCCCATGTGGGTCCATCGAGGTGCAGTGCGGTAGGAGTGATGTCCACCTGGCGTGGTAGTCGACAGAAAGAGAATGAGGCAGCAGGTCCTGCTCAACTTTTTTCATGAAGTAAGCACAACCGCTGTCAGGGGGTCTGCTCACAGAAGCAACTTCCTGGAAGCTTTCATCGTCGATGCTCATATATGGCATTGGTGCATGTGCGTAAGCCGCTGCAATCCCGACCCTCTCCCTCAAACTGATAGGGTGGAAGTTCTCGTCCATTCGATCCTGAGGTTGGCTTTCCGTTCAGCGAATGCAACGGTAAAAAGACTGGATTCATGCATGTGTGCTTACTTCTACTCGAATATTGATCAACTGGTCATCGGATGCTAGTCTTTTGAGCGTTCTGATCCGTATTCCCGGACCATCATCTGGGAAGCGCTCCTCGATGAGCTGGTGGACCTCGAGCAGCTCGATGGGGTCAAGGGCGCCATTGGAGAGCAGTCTCTGCATGCGTAGCAGTCACGACGGTTATCTAGTGTAATTTCAGAGGCCACTGGGCCTCTGTGGATGCTTGCTCACCTGATACTGGAAAGCCAGGGGAATTGGCATTGATTGAAGCAGTTGCTCAACCTGCTTGAGCGCTGTGCTCTTGAACCTCCTCCACTCAGACGTCAACAGCTGCTGCTCCCAAGGGTTAGGTAGCTTGTACAGCGTTGCCATCTGCTCCAGCACGCCGACAATATTGTAGCCCGTGATCCAAACGTGCTTGAGGCAATAAGGAGAGATATGGGGTTTGTGAGGGAGTTGATGCAAGCGGTACCGTTCGGGCGTTGCCCTCTCATTGTGCTCAATGAAGACTGGCTGAGAGAGGCGGATAAGCACGTCTTGGTGCTCGCCTCTATTCATTGGACGAGGCGCTTCGCCGGCCTTACCATCGCCGATATCGATATTCTGAGCTTGCGCTTCTGCCATCCTACTTGTATGCGCGCGCGGCACGGCAAAGGACGGGGCCCAATAGATCTTGTCGATTGTTCGTGCGGCCAAACGAAATCTGAGCTGCTTTTCAGGGTACAAGATCTTGATCAAGATCCCTCGAAGCTGGTTTCGAAAATCGTAGCACACGTATGCCCGAGTGTCGTTCTTGTCTTTGTCGACGCAATAGGCAGCGTGCTCGGATACAAATTTTGCTTCGCGGTTGATGGTGCCGAAATGGACAGAGGTGATGGGCACACCTCTGCAGAGGGAGATTGCCGTCTCTTTGCGCCTGACTGCCTGACTCCCTCCGAAAGGTGTCGAGAGGAGCCGCTCAACAATGGCAGGATCAGGGGTGCGTCTGTACTTGTCCGTGCGGAAACGGAGCGTGCTGCTTTCAATCTTGAGCGGCCGAGTCTCCACCTCGTCGAGGAAGAGCTGCGCATAGAGCGGATCCGGGATTATGATGCAGGCCCACAGCCACCGGTGCTCGTTGTGATGATGGTGTGGACGGCGTCTGTTTGCCGCGGGCCCAGCGTTGGGCCCACCAGGCTGCCGTTCTGCCTGGCTGTAGTAGAGCTGGAAGTTCATCGGCTGACCAGCCTGGTTGAATGCGTTGACGGGAGATGAATGCAGTGTGCGGGCAAGGATTGCGCGAAGGGTCTCGGAGGGCACACCTGGCGGGATGCCGCTGACGTGGATGCTGGCCATGGCGTTTGTTTCGCGTCGTCTCGTCTGACTGTTTATCGAGGACACCAGAGCAAGAGACGGCGAGCAAGAGTGGTGTGGACTACCTCGTCAGCTGCGGAGTGGAATATCAGCACGAGTGCAAGCTGCGTGTCCAACTCATGCTCTTTGCGTCGTCGCTGTCAGACACCTTCGCTCGTCGTCTGATCTGCAGTTGCCAGGCGGGGGCGCTTTGGACGGGACACGAGCGAGCGAGACTGGGCGAGAAGCAGGGATGGGAATTGGGAAGACATGCCAAGAAGCTGTGATTAGTAGTCGTAGATGCTTGCTTGCTGCTACCCATGCTGGTCCACCTGCCGCTCCGCGTTGGAACCTTGTCGCTTGTCCACTGGCAGCGCAGCCGAGAAGAAGCTCTGAGACGGAAGCTCATGGTGGACAGACCAGGACTGGAGAGCGGTCAGGATATAATAGCGATGTGCCATTAGCATGCTCGTGAGCTTGATTGACGGTTCCTTGCCAAGACGCAACGAGTGCTCGACGACAAAGCAGCCGCCTTCTTCCTCGATCATCATCAAGCAAGGCATGCATAAAGTGGCTCTTGGAGTGCAACAACTCAACACGCCCCGCGCAGCTCGTCGATGTAAAGTCATGTACCTTGCCGAGTGAGAACAGTATCCGATGTGCGAATTATGCGATCTAAGGGTACACGAGCGAGAGATAGAGAATGCTACGAGAGGACTAAGGAAAAGCGAGACAGATTGCGGACTCAAATAGTTCCGAAGAAAAGGACACAAGGCGCCAGGCAAGCGTTAAGCAGCCATGAGAGAGTCAAAACGACAGAAGGAAGAAATTGGGTACTGCAAGGCTTTGCGTGATGCCGAGCCAGTAGGAGGGTAGAAAGGACCGTGTTCGCGTGTATTCAAGGGACGTGAGGGGGAGAGGGAAAGACGGACGTGCCAATGGCTCGCTAGGCTAGTGCGTTGTCGGTTTCAAAAGTCGTAGGAAGTGTCTTAAGGATACAGTATGCGACTGATAGAGTTTGTCGAAAAGGCTTCAAGAGGTGATAGACATACAGGTCGACCAGATTCGTAGCGTTGTCGCAAGGGCGTACGATGTCTTGGTTTGATCCCTAAGAAACCGTGCAACCTCGATTGAACCACCACGAGTGCTGCATTTGCTGGATCCAGAATACAAGCAAGCGCAGTCGAAGGCGGTAGCTTGTGATCTGCAGAAACACATCGTCGAAATAACAGGGTCAGCACATTCGCACGGTCCTAGATGAATCGGTAGCAGACACTCGGAAACTCACCTGCAACAAGCGCGCCTTTTCATGATCATCAACAGGCATAAGCATCGCCATCCACCATGTAAATTCACGCGGATCTTCAGGCATAGGCGGCAGACTGCTATTGAGCCTCTGAAGCAGCCAAGGTGTCGAGCCATTTCGAAGCGCGTCAACAAAGTTCTTGCACACATCGATAAGCTGTGCGTTTGTGAGTTCCACAGCATCGGTCGCAGCTGCATCGTTGAGGTTCGCTGCGTTTGCACCAATGTTTGGATTCTGCAATTGTGGAGTCGGAACGCCACCACTGCTGCCAGTGTTGTTGCTGCTGCTCGAGTTGACGTTGGAACCCGAACGTGACCGAGAAAAGCTGAACCTTCGAAGTCCAGTATTCGATCGCGACTGATTCGACTGCGGACTCAATTGCGGAGCTTGCGATTGCGCTTGCTGTTGCGAAACTTGCGCGCTGGCACTCTTCTCCCGCATGGGCTGTGAAGCAGCCGCAGCTTGCTGTCTTTCCGCAGCTTGTCGATTCGCAGACCTAGCAAGTGCCAAGCGCTCAAGTTCCGCCTCTTCTTCGTCTCCAATATCATCAAAGCGCTCGATGCGTCCGACGGTATATCCGTCCATAGTGCCACTTTCAAGAATCTTGAAGCGATGCACGCCAACAGTCTCGATCATAGACCTGCCATCATCAAACGTGTGCATGTTCTTAATTTCCAGCATCGTACCATATTGAGCGAAACCGCCAGATCCAGCTGTGCGAGAGGGCAAGACCATGCCAAAGCGCTTGTTCGATTCAACCGCACGACGCATCATGAGGCGATAGCGGGGCTCGTAGATGTGCAAGTTCGTAGGCATGCTCGGGAAGCTGACCATGCAGACAAAGATCGGCGTGTCGAGGCCTGAATCCTCTTCTTCCTGTTTGGAGAGCTCTTTGCGCTGCTCGTATAGCAGAGGGAAGGTAGTGAGCATCAGACCAGACAGTGTCTGATTGAGCGGCGCAGAGAGGAAGAAGCCAATGCCCGGTAGCTCGGACCGGCACAGCGGACACCTGTTGGAATGATCCAGCGAGCGAAGGAGACAGCGCTTGCAAAAGGTATGTCCACACGGCGTCGTGAGAGGTTCATAGATGAGCGTGACGCAGATATGGCACTCTAGCTCGTTGATGACGTCCGTGACAAGATACGGAAGTGCATCGTGCGCTTCGCTTGAAATCTTGACACTAGACGTATTCAAGGCTCCTGCGGAACTTAATCCACCAAAAGCGGGCGACGCGTCTGCCCCCCGAGACTTCTTCAAGCCTCGCGTCGCAGATCCTCGACGCGACTTCATTGCTCGCTTTGCATTATCGTCCGATTTCGTCTCTTCGTCTGGTGAGCTGTTGGTGCTGTTTCGATCTGCTTCAGTTCCAGGACGGAGATAGCTCGTCGAGGGTGTATCGACATTGAGCAGATCATGACCACCGCTGAGGCCGTGTGATGATGACGTTGATGCCCCGAAGTCAGGGGCACGAGACGTGCTTCGACTGCGCGACAGACCTGGATTCGGGGTCGCTCGGCCAGCATGTGTGAAATATGCTGGCTCAGAGACAGTGCCTGCATCTTCCCACGAGTCGTGCGCTTGTAGTGGAGCCCGAATAGCTTTCGCCTTAGTGCCACCGGTGTTGCCAGTGGAACCAGATCCAGAAGTCCCAGGCGAAGAAGCGACATGCGTCTTAAGCAAGATGGCAATATTTTGAAGGACGACGTCGACCCTCAGACCATTTTGCCGTCTGTTGGAGCTCGCTTTCGTAGTCTTGCGACACGCGGGCACAGCGCACGTTGCGTCTGCAAGAATTGGACGGATGATGTTCTTCGGACTGAGGGTGACGCCCGAAGGTGAAACCTCGCGCTTTTCCTGTTGTTGGTCCAATATCTCCACGAACGGCGCTTCTGGCAAGTCTGGCATGTCCATTCTAGCAGCAGCGATTGGCTGATTGCCCGGCGCGACGGACAGATCTGCTCGATGTGGCTGATGGTAGACGAGCTTCTCCCTGTCCGCAGGCAAGCAAGCCATACATTTCGAATGTCCACAAGCGAGTGTTGTTGGATCTTGCATGAGTTTCCCACATCCAGGACAAGACAAGGCTTTAATGAGAGCAGGCGTGATTGCTGATAAATCTTTAATGAAAGGCGCATAGTCGCGATAAGCGGCCATGGGATCTGGTGCCGCTGCTGCTGACGCTGCTGGTGCGGATCCAGTGCTGCGTTGTGGTAGTGACTTGATGGGCAGATTTGAGTTGGAAAGTGCAGGCGCAGGAGCTGGCGAGGGCGTCGATGTCCGAGCTTGAGCTTGCGCTGATTGCGGCTGGGCGTGCTGAGCAGGCAGCGAGATCGGCCTAGGCATGGGCTGTACGCCCGCCATGCCCATTCCTTGGGCCATCGGCGGCATCGACGAGCCCTGCTGCTGTTGACGCTGTGAGACATACGCAGGTTGAGGCAGTTGCTGCTGTTGCTGGAGATGATGATGATGCTGGTGATGCGTGACTGGTGGCGTCGATTCGGTGATGGTGGCGTCGGGGGCGTCGAGCATCGAGGGATCGTGATGGTGATGATGGTGGTCAGTGGAGGTGGTGTAGACTTGGTTCGAGTGCTGGTCGAGGTGAACAGTCGTGGGTTTGCTGCTCTGGTGCTTGTGCTGCTGTGCTGCTGCTGCTTGACGAATTCGAGGTGCTGTCTCTTGACTCGAGTGCTGCATCTGCACATTTGCCGACTTTGCGACTCCTCCCTCCTTTGGCGCATCTTCTTCCGCCTCGCTAGCACCATCCACATCATCGTGTGCAGACGAAGTGCTGCTCTTCATCCTCGAATGGAACGGCGGATGATGCGGTGGAGGAGCATGATTCGGGAATCTGCGTTCAATAGCAGCCAAATCTCGGCGACGGGGTTGCTGGACTGCAGCTCGAACGTCGGAATTGAAGGAATCACCCTCGTCTTCACTGAGCCAGTGCGAATCTGGATCAGGATACCGGACAGGTGCGCCGCGGGATAGTTGGTGCGAAGAGGAAGAAGAGGAAGAAGAGCTGGGAATGGGCCCCCCGTGCAGGGCGGAGAAAGATGGCTGAGGCTGTCCTTCTTGAGATTGCGAGTGCGAGCCTGGTAGAGGAACGCCTGCAGGTCTATTGCCCCGCAAATGGCTAGGAGTCGCAGTCTCGTGAATGCTCTTTTGCGGCTGGAATCGATTTGTGGAAGATTGATGATGGGAATTGGCAGCCAGCGGATCTGAAGATACGCGCGCGAGTTTGGGCTTGTCGATCGCAGGTAGTTCTGCGCGCGTGTAGCCTTGTGCTTCGTGGACTGGCGGACGAGGTGAAGGCGCAGGTGGGGCGGGGGGCGAGGAAGAAGAGATTGACAGTGGCCGCTCGTCGTCTGTGTTTGTGGTGGTTGTGCCTTTGGAGCCTTCCGAATCGGAGCGCGGGAGGGATGACGGTAACTCGTGAGACAATGCAGGTATATCACGCATGCTCTGCTCCTGATGAGAGTGCTGATACAATGCATGATCTCGTCGATGGGGAGAGCTGCCTCGCTGTGCTGATTGCATGTCGTGACCATCGGCGGACTTGATCATCGCTACGTCTGCGAGGGCGAGGAGTGGGTCTTGTGAAGACATGGACGTGTCCTGCGCTGATCCATGTCCTCGAACTGCGCCTTTGCTTTCCCGATTCCTCGGATTTGCCTGCTCGTCGTCGCCAACATCGAGGCCCTCGATGGTGATCGGAGGGTGGTCCTGCATTGTTGCTGGCTGTGTGACAGGAGTGCGAGGCAGAGGTGAAGAGTGAGCAGTGGACGTGGATGTGCGTGTCAGTAGGGCAGATGCAGTGTCAGCCTGGGCATCAGCTGTCTCTCTGCCATTGACGTTGCTCCCACCTCTACCACTGCAGCCACGATCGATGCGCGAGTCGGTGCTTCCTACGATGACGGTGTCCACGTCGAGAGCGTGCTGTCAATAGTCTTGACGGTGTGTTGCTGGTGTTCCTGTGCTCGATGTCGAGCCATGTGTGTGCGCTGGGTGTGTGTGTGGGTGTGTGTGTATTGGCAAGAGCAAGAGCGAGTCTCTGATGACTATTGTCGATGTACAAAATGGAGGACCACGCTGATTCCGATCCACGGCAAAGCAGCAAGCAAGCAATTTACAAGCTGCCATTCCACTCTTTATTATTCCTACATTTAAACCCTTCCGACGCGGGGTTTGTCTGGATTGAGCGAGTATTCCCAAATTCTATGCTGGATTACAACTGCTGTCACTAATCATTTGTAGTCGTGCAACTCGCCCATCGATGGGATCGAGGAAGACATCTGGCCATGCATATGGGCCTAGACGCGCTGACGCTGGAGCCAGGCCTGGACTGCCCTTTTGGAGCAGACATCCGCAGCGAGCAGCATGCGTACTGCACTTGTGTTCAATCACCAGCTGTCACTCCAGTGCAACTGCAATGGACTTTTCTCGAATCCATCCACATGTCTCGACATCGATGCAGACAATCACCGACCGCGATCCCCAGCGAGACCTCCGAAGCGGGCAAGGAACCAGCCAGCCAGCGACCAAGCAATTGACATCAAGAAAGCAACAGCCCGATTAACCTGTATTATAAGTTACAAGCGGATGCAATGGCCACGCGCAGACTGACAGCAGGTCTAGAACACTGACACGCCCCTGACAGCTCCGACGCGCTAAAGAGGTCCAGCTCACTTTCGACGGTGGCAAATCTCGGTTCGGAGATCGCCCACGCACCGTGAGAAACGCCCAAACTGCGGGGGATCGGCGGGCATGTCCAGGGGACACGCGAGCTGGTGCCTGGCGAACAATTCGCAGCAAGAGCATAGCTCGAGGAGAATCAAGAATAAGGCTGCTCTTGCAAGCTTGCATCAACATACATTATTACCAGTCCTGGCCTGGTTCAGTCAGGCTGGCGAGGGTCATAGTCTTAGAAGCGCCAAGCGCCCTGTTTTCTGCACCAAGATTTGCAAAAGCGACCCGACAAGCCAGGAATATAGACGACAAAGTCAACGAGCAGCAACAATCTAGTCTGGGTGGCTCAGTGTCAGTCTAATGTCGTTTCTAAGTGTTAGTTCTTGCGACTAAGACATCTTCATCAATAGTGGCTAGAGCGTCAGTCTCATAATCTGAAGGTCGCGAGTTCGAGGTTAGTTCTCGCCCGCCCCTCACCTAGAATTGCACGAGCTGACTTCCCGCTTAGACTCGCCCCGGACAATGCGTTATTTTTTTGTTGGAGCCATGACATCTCCTCCCGTCGCTGCTCTGTGATAGAGTGACGGGAGGAGCTCTTGATCCCTTTTTACAACATCTCCTCCCGTCGTTGTACAGAGACTATCAAAAAGTGACGGGAGGAGCTGTTGATCATTCTTTTTACCTCATCTTCACCTCAACAGCTTCTCCGTCGCTGTACCTGAGACTGCACCAAACAGAGACGGGAGGAGCGAGCTGTTGGACCATTCCTTTTGATTCAATATCATCTCAACAGCTCCTCCGTCGCCGTATTATAGGTACAAACAGTGACCTGATGCTTGCTCAATGTCTCTCAGGCACTGCTCGCACATTAGCAAGACCGGGCTGGCACCTCACTCCGCCAGCAGTAAGCGAGCTGCTTCTCCTCGTGCTACCGCTTCCGGAGTACACCAGCGGTCGCGCCTATGCCGCACGTATGGGCTCGCTGTCCTGCTTCCCTGGCTCCACCATACTGATGCTATGCTCCTTCTCTTTGTGTGCTCCTCTGTCTATCTGCAGCTCGACAATCTCGCTCCGTATTCTCGAAGCTTTGCATTGCGCAGATTTCGACTGCGCACCGCCCCGCCCCACTTCTCTCGAGCAAGCTATCTTTCTCGTGAGTGAAGCAGCACTGTCACCGCGTAGCCTTCAAGGGCGTCTTCTCGAAAGACCTTGTGCTGACAATAATGCCTCTTCGTCTGTATATCACAGCATTTCTACATGTGCTCTTGCAGACTTCGAACTTCTTTTTTCTTTCTATCCCCCAACACTAAAACTGACTGTACTGGCACATTCTACTTCGTTGACTTCTTCTTTCCCACAAATAGCAGGTCTTTGATCCTCTTCCTGCTCTCCACTGGCTGCTCTGCTGGTCTGCACTTGAAGTTCTGGACGGGTCCAGGAGCATTGGTGGAACTCGGTGCAGCCGAAACCCTGGAAGCTGCGGAGCCTCTTCGCAATGCGTGAAAGAGCGTCTTCTTGGGAAGTCGCACCTTTTCATTCTCTTTTCGAGCCTTGCCGACCTGGAAGGCGCTTTCGACACTACGCTCGTGACCTTTCTCGTCGAAGAAGAGATCCGGCAGCGTAAGGTATGCCGTCTTGCTTGGTCTGGGCAGTTCGGCAGTCAGGCGCCAGTAGTGACGGCCCTTCAAAATTTGGCCGATATAGCCGCCTGCCAACCCGCCAAAGGCTTCGCTATACTCGTCGGCCCACTGATCTGTGTCCTCGTACCGGGGAAAAGCATACGCACGCGACCGGTCCATCGACAAGCCTCTCGATTTCCGAACGGCTTCGCCAAATCCGCGGACGACATCCAACATGCTGACTTTGCTGTCCCACTGGTGTCCGAACTGGAGGCTGTCAAAGACATTGTATTGTAAGCTTGCAGGGCCTTCGTGCGTGCCCGCAAGAGCGACAAAGATCGGCTCAATGATCTTGGAAAAGCACACTACTGGGACTGGAAGACCGTCCAGCACGGCGGGAAGCTTGAAGAGGGCGAATTTTCGCCAATGTTGCCAATCCAAAGTTGCTAAGGGGTGATGTAAGCTCATTTATCGCTCGTTCTCGCTCTCATATGCTTACCCCGGACTTCTCGCACTTTTTTATTCACGCCGTTGCGCGCGTGCTCTTTCATCCGTGAATTGATAGTCTGCATGGCTGCGCGGCCAATGTAGAACCGTTTCTGTCAAGGAGACTTCAGATTCGCAAGGTGAGCATATGTGGCTGAACATACATCCCCAGGAGTGAAGGCATAAACTCCGGCATAGTCCCCATTGCTGGGTTGGTCGACTTCTGTTGCAAGAACCAGTTCCGAAACTGGGACATTTGTCGCTTCTCTGCAAGCTCTGAAGGTAAGTGAAGAAGCCAAAGACAGCGCAAAAAGGTCAGCTATGTGCATAATATCATTTGAACGTCTTTCTTTGCATTGCCAGTCTCTCCCAAGCACTGAAGTACAACGATGGACGAAGCTGCTGGATTCCACTTACTTGAGGAGCGGCTCGACATGACTGGGAACTTGAGCAAGCATCCAGCAGATGACCAGGAAGAGATTGGAAATGTCTTGACGTCCAGCCAAGCAGGAAGGGAGTTGTTCGATGACTTCTGGCGATGGAATTCATAAAGCCCATCTTGGAAGGCTTCCTCGCGGGCGAGTCTTCCAGGAAAGGGAGGGAAGCTCGGTGCCCGATCTGAAGCTGGACGAGAATGAAGCGAAAAATCAGTTGATGCTTAAAAGACATTGTTTCGCTTGAACAGGCAAACTTGAAGAGGAGTTGTAAACGCACCCGACTTCCAGAAGGCCGCCATCCTGGACGCGTGCCCACAGCTTGACCAGGTGCGTGTAAGACGACTGTTGCCTGTGGTGGTGTAACATATAGAGAAGCATAGGTCAGCTGCTGAATATGGAAAAGAAAAAGCAATGAAAGCTGCTTTATTTGGGTTTCGGAAAGACTGCACGCACGTGACTGACGAGCTCGGGTTCGAGCGAGGGGACAAAGGGCGGGCGAGGAGGGTGTTGGCGAGTTTGTTCTGCTGCTTGTACGTGAGGCACAGCTTGCGAAGCCTGATCTTCTTGTCCTTGGATCTTTGCACGAGAATGTCGGCTGCTGCCTGGAAAAAGTGGTGCTCGTCTGAGCGTAGCCACTCTTCCTGGCAACCGTCGAGGACGACCTCGGCGTCGTCGTCGGAGCTTGCTTCTGCACCATCTGGGGCGTCTAGGGCAATCTCGCCAGCAAGCTGTCGGAAGGCGATGTCGAGGTCGGCGAGCGCATCGGGCGTCTCAAAGACGCAGTCGGCCGAGTCGACGTCGAGGTTGAGCTCGAGGGCGGCGAGGAAGGACTCGAGCTGGCTCATTGCAGCAGCAGCAGCAGGACCCTGCTCGCGCCTAGCCGCGGCTAAAGCACGCACGCACGCACGCACGCACGCAAAGCATCGACCTCTGCACGTTGGAAGCAGCGGCCATCGTTTGCGTGCTCGTCCCTGTCCGCATGGCCTCGCTGCCCTGCCCTGCTGCTTCCTCCCCTCGCCCTCGCCCTCGCCCAGCACAGCACAGCGTCTTCCTTTGTTGACGTGACGTGACGCGACGCGTCTGGTGTTGTTGTTGCCGTCGTCGTCGTCATCGTGCTCACCCTGATCCCTCCGTCCTTGTGTCCTGTGCTGCCCTCTCTTTCCCCCTCTCTCTTCTCTTCTCTTCCAGCACGCCTGCAGACACGCCTCTCAAAGCACAAGCACGAGCACAAGCCCAAGCAAAGGCAAGCAGCAAGCACCAAGCATCAAGCACCAAGCACCAGCAAGACTTGGCTGGCCTCTCACTCCACCAGCAGTAAGCAGCTGCTTCCCTTCCTGCTTCCGTTTCCAGAGTTCACCAGTAGTCGCGCCTATGCCGCAAGCATGGGCTCTCTGTCCTGCTTCCCTGGCTGCATCATACTGATGCTTTGCTTCTTCTCCTTGTGTGCTACTCTGTCTGGCTGCAGCTCGACATAATCACTTCATATCCTCGGTGCTGCTCAACTGCGCACTTTCCACCCTGCACCGCTCCGCTCCACTTCTTTCGAGCGATCTATCTTTCTCGTGAGTGAAACAGTACAGTCAACGTGTACCCTTCAGGGGCGCATTCATGGAAGACTTTGTGCTGACAGGAATGCTTCATCTTCTGTATATCACAGCCTTTCTGCACACACTTTCGCAGACTTCAACTGTCTTCTTTCCTCCTTTCCCCTTTCCTACGTTTCGACATCTTTACAAGAGTCTTTTCCTCTTTCGCATTTCCTCGCAAGTTTCTTTGGCTTTCTTTCATACTGGTCCTTTCAAGGCGCAATACCTTCAAGTGCAATTTCATTGTACGTCGTGTCTCTTTGCTCTGCTTGGAGAAGCCTGCGCTGACTCTTTCCATGTTATGATTTTGCAATTATACGAATGGGGGGATTTCCACGCATCGCAGCTCAAGTTCTCCTCACACACCTCGCGATGGCAATTGGGGCAGCTAGAACGCGTCCAAACGGGAGCAGGACATTAGTGCTAACTAAGATCGCCAATCGTCATCACAGCCTCACTGCGCGCACTGCTCCCGCCCATCATGTTCATCACTGGCTCACGCAACGTATGGAAATGATAGGTCTAGATTCTGGCAAGGAATCACACATCGAGCTCGTTCGATGTGTCATCTTCGGCAAGCTGCAGGTCCACGAGGCCAAGGTATTGGCACCGACTTTCCTGGAAGCTATTGGTGAGCTTGGCAGATTGATTCTTGCGCTACTAGTCTGACTTGGTGTTCTCCTTGAACAGGTGCCGCTCGGCCAAGATTCAAGACTTTGGCGGAGATTCAAACCGAGCTCGCCAACATTCTACCGAAGCACTCCCACTTTGGACCGAGCAAAGGTTTCAAGACTGATGTTGCGAAAGCGTAAGTCTTGGAGCACCATTTCCATTGCGAGTCATTGATGTCGAGGCTGACTTGGTCAAACACCTCGACTGCTTACTATGGCACCAGCGTTCTCAATGACTTCGTTCCCGGTACGAATACACTTGCAGATTGCGAGCGATTGTCTAGTGACTGATGCATATCGCAGACGAGCATGGTTTTTTGACCGGCAAAAACGACGAATTGCGGCCTGAACTGGCGAAGATTCTGAGAGATGTAGTCAAGGTAAGTCAGTACAATTCAATCAAAAACTTGACTACGATGCTCACCTATGAATACCAGATCTTCTCTTGCAGTGCTCGGATGATCAAAGAGAGCAGAGAGCGCCCGCAGCATCTTTTGAAAATATGCTTTTTCATGACGGCTGCTTTTTGTAAGCCTCCAAACGTCAAAGGGAATGCTTCTGAAGACCTCCAGCTGATTTGCCATGTCAAGTGATTCGATTGAAGCAGAGAAGCTCTGCTCACGAAGCGATGTGGCTTCACCTCATGCGCACGACCGAAGAAGTGGCTGCTCTGCTGGAATACCACGGCGGAGAGTGGTCATACGTGCACCCCTCTGCGTCTTTTGGAAATACTCAGAGTTTCCGCTTCAAAACGGAATGGGGTGTCAAGCTCGAGAAGATCCTCGATGCTTTCGAGGTGAGGGACAAGCCTACTATGCGCGTCCCTACAAATCTGATGCAGTCTTTACAGGCCGAAATTGGCTCTGCCTTCGTTCCAGAGATGCGGTGCATAATTTGCATCAGGCCGATGGAAGGGGAGTCGCGAATGCTCACTGAACTGCGAGACAAGTTCCAGGCATTTGCTTGTAAGTAGCGGCAACTGTAGGAGCTGGGGCCACTAATTGGCGCGATTGCAATTTCCTTGCAGTGCCCATTTTCCTTCGTCTGCAATATCCTGATCCTAAACACCTCTGGCGCAACATGCAACGAGCTTGGGACCTCTACGCGATGGAGGGCGCGCGCAGAGCCCTTACGCCCCAAGAGGAGGAGACGGTGGTCCGGTAAGACGTTTCACTTGTAGGCATTCTACACAACCGCTGATGTTGGTTTCTCACCAGTTTCGTCAAGCTCCATGGTCTCAGCCGTGCTGCTTACACCGAAGCCTCTCACGAGCTGGAGCTGCCAGTTGAGAAGATCTGCCGATGGATCATGAACACAGGCAGACAAGTCGTGTTGGACAGAGCCGAGGCTGTCTAAGAGTGGGTTGTATGATGCCGCAAGAATTGACAATACCTTAAGCTGACTGTACGCAGCAGTATTTTGACTAAAGGACTAACGTGAGACGATCTGAGCATCACTTCTTGCCCTTCTTTAAGCGTAAGTAAGTAAGGTAAAATGAGGCAGCAGGTAAAAGTAGGGTAAAGTCAGGTAACTCAAGACATGTAAGGTAGAAGGAAGCTAAAAGTAAAGTAAAGATAAGAAAAAGCAAACCTGCTCCCGCAGGGTGACTGCTCCTGCAAGGTACTGCTCCCGCAGGGTAATCTCCCTTGCTTGGTTTGGATGTTCTCTTTGCGCAGTCTACGAGGTTCTTGCTCCCGCAGGGTCTCCCGAAGGGCCTCCCGAAGGCATTTCATTAATGATCTTCTTGCGCTTACATTCTATTCCTTTCACTAAGGTCAGGGTCAGGGTCAGGGTCAGGGTCAGGGTCAGTGGTCGGGGTCGGGGTCGGCTCTCTCGTTTCTTGGCAGTACATTGCATATCACCGCAACTCATCCAGCTCCGTCCAAGCCCTTCTATCGGCCTCATGTAGCCTAGCAATGATAGCAAGGGCCTTTTTGTTCCTTTCCTCGCAGCCAGGGAGATACGCATATTGCTTGCTCTCCTCAATGGTGTAGCCCTCGGCAGTCCCACTGATGAAATCGCGAATCTTCCTTTCCTTGCGCAAGGATTGTGCCATATCCCAATTCTTGCGTCTCCTTGCAACGCCGCCTTCGTCATTTGATGTAGCATCATCGCTTCCCACGCATCCGCTGAGAGCATAGACTTTTTCTGGGCTTACGCTCTCGCGCCCGCGTTTGAAGCAGAGACGGCTCAAGAGGTAGGCGCACACTGTGCAGTCGCCGCCTTCTGGAGCTAGTGATTTCGATGGTGCTCGTTTCGAAGTGGAGGAATAGGGAATCGTGAAGCGGGTCAGGAAGTAGCACCATTTGTCGTCCCACGCGACGGCTGTTTGAGCACAGTGGGGAAAGAATTGGTCTCAGCTGATGTTTGATGCAAAGAAACCGCCATCACGCACTTCGGCTCTCCGTAGTGTAGGTTGAGAACATGGGAATCTCGCGGAGGTAGACAAAGGAGGTGCCTATTGTTCCACATAGCAATGATACGAGGGACATGAACTCAGCGCCCGACTCCTCACGAAAAAGCGCGTCACTTTCCACTCACCACCGAGCAACGTCATGATCTTGTCCGTAGCGTACGGGACACCAATAAAGTCTGAAGCATACTGCATGCGCGCAAAGTCGCCAGCTTGTGCATAATTCGAGTTGCTCAAATGTCTGTGAAGCATAAAAGATAAGACGAGTGAGTGAGGCTGCAATGGCAGCATGCATCGTCAGCACTCACAGATTATAGTCCGATTCTGCAAACGACACCCTCGTTCTCCGAATGCCGACCACGTCAAATGGTGTCTTTCCAATCTGACTGAGAGCCAACTCTGCCTTTTTCAAGCCCAGCTCCTTCTGTGCTGGCGTCGGCGCCGTCCAGCCACGGAGCGCCGTCTCGTACCTCCATTTCGCGCGCAGAGCAATGTAGAGAAGCTTGAAATGCCATCGGAGAGGAAAGGAGCCGCGGTTGATGAAGAGCAGAAAGAAGAGCGCGAGTTTGGTATATGTGTACCGTGCGAGGTGTGCTCGTAGAGGGCTGAGAAGGGCGAAAGCCAGTATAAGGCTGCCTGTGGGCGTGGGCTTGAAGGCCTGGAGCAGGAGACTGCGCGGTGCCATGGTAGCAGTCTTGTAGGTCCGAAGACTGACTGGCCGATGACTGAAGAAAAGATGCGCTGGGGTACTGACTTGAAGAAATGAGAAGGAAGGAAGAAGAGGAACAGCCAAGTCGAGCCATCGAAAAACGTGACTGGGAGAAAAGCAGTCGCCACCGCCTGGCCCGGGCTGACGAAGCTGCCTTCTTCTTCATTTTCAGCAGCAAACAGCTGGCACCACAAAGCCCGAGCACTCGGAGCACACGTGCTGTGCCCAAAACAGTATGACACGCACGTATGTCCGGACCTACTGCATGGCGCGTCTCGGAAAAGATCTGCGTCACAGGTCGGAACGACTTGTACTCGGCGATCCGGCTTCTTCCAGGCGCTGAAGTAGCCGGAAACCAAGCATTTTTGCTTTGTTCCTCTCCGAGCTCTCAACAATTCTTCAATCCCTTGTTGAAATTTGTAAGCCCTCTAGCAGCGAGATGCTCGGGCAAGTCATTTACATGACGAGTGCACCTCGGGCAACCACCCTCATGTCCGAGCTGCGGCGTTCGTTCAGCCTGATGACTTCTGATGAGTACAGTCCAGAAGTTCACTGTCACACCCTTGCGCGAAGAGAGCCGCTTTAGTTCGTAGACTTCATCACTTCTTCGGATCAAGACGCTGTTCTATCGAAATGAATTGCAGGTGAATGAAACGGCGTCGCTACTCATACAGTGGCACCGCCGAACTTCTCATGATGCAATTGATATCGCTGCCTGTACGAATCCTGCTCTGGCTTCCTATCCGCAAACTTCACAGACTCCCAATCTGATGATCACTGCGGCACTGTCTCGGGCAATGGTGGATGCTCGTGATTCGAAGTCCGCCTCTTCCGGCTAGGAGTTGGCGGTGGTGCGCGCCGAAAGCGTGTCTTGATAGCAGGCAGGATGCCCGTAGAGGTCACTGGTGGTTCTCCAAGCGACGAGGCCGTACCTGGCGGAGTGCCAGGTGCACTTTGCGTCGCCTTGGTCTTCGGTGGGCGAGGCGGTGGTGTGCGATGCTTCTTTTTCAAAGGTTGACCGCCCTCTGCTGCATGCGCGACCATCACGGTGCTGTCAGCATCACTTCCCGCAAGTGACGCGGTGTCTGCAAGCGAGCTAGAGTGCGAATTGGAATGATGCCGCGCTCTGTGCTGAGGGACTTCTACAGTCATGTGCCCGCTGCCGTGCACATGTGGATTCTCGCGTTGATGAGCCATGCCGACATGGTGCTCGTGATGTGGTGAGTGCGATGAGTGCGGCGAGTGAGGTGAGGTTGGGGACAAGTGTGGCATGCTGCTTTTATGGTGAATCCGCTTAAAGGGCAGATCCGCATCTGCGACTGCATTCACGCTCAGCGAGCTATGCGCAGCACTGCTAGTGCCTCCGATTCGCAGCTCTTCAGTACGAAGGCTTTCCGGAGGCGTCTTGAGCGCGAGAGCCGATACCTGCTTCGCGAGCTGCGCTTCCTCTTCGACTTCTTTGACATCTGAAGAAGGCGGCGAGAGCGCAACACACCACTCTGCTTTGAGGTTTCGCTCGACCAGGCGCTTGGTGGTGGGGCTGACTGCGCGGATGTGCTCGTTTGAGAGGAGCGAGAGCAGTGTTGCGCGGATCTGGGGCCGCTTATAGGGATATGCTTTGAGTTGTGTATTGCTCATTAATGGGTGCAGCACCCGAAGATATGTGTGTCGTAGCTGGAGATCGATGATATAGTCAGCGCACTGCGCGCATCGAATGGAAGGAAGCCACACCCACTCCTTCCGATTCGTCGGGTAGATCAAGCAGTTCGCGAATGAAGACGTCTACAAGGACGCGAAGGTCGTTGGTATAGAAATATTCGGAGGTCGAGGCGTTACTAAATAACAGATACAGGATCTTGAGGATAAGAAGCGAGACGCATAGATCTTCTGCCGTGGCGTAGCCGCTGCTGGTGTCTAGGAAGAACAGGTCATGAATTAACAGGGTGTTACTCTGTTTGAATGACTTCGACCTGCTCACTCAGTCTATTCAGGATAAAGATGAGATTCTCGCCAAACGTCTTGTTTTCTCCAGGATTGCTCCTCAAGATCTTGAGCACCAGATTTTCGGAGGGTATGCTTGACGAATGGCTATGATGACCTTTCTCTTGGTGATGGCCATCTTTGTGAGACGGATGGCTTGTGCTTGCGTGTGCATGCGTGCTGCTATGAGTGTGGTGACTGTGGCTGGTATGTACACGGTGGCCGTTGGCGTGGTGCGTCGCATTGGCGGGAGAGTGTGTGTCGAGCTGCGCGACCATGAATTGCTCGTTCAGAGCAATCTGAACGGGCCAGAACGAACGTCAGCTGTTTGACAGCGCGACGGCATCGAACGTGCGCGAGACGAACAATAAGCCTGATTAGAGCATAGTTGTACCGCTCGTCGCCGTCTCGAGTCTGCTCCACGATCTCGAAGAGGTGCGATATGAAGTGCTCGCTGAATACGGCTGTGGCGTGGGTGCACATGCAAGAATGCAACAATATTAGCGAAAGCGCACTGCATGCACAGTCGCAAGCCAGACCCACGCAGCTCCTCCTTGCTGAGCCGCTTGACTCGCAACACCTCGTACAGCAGCTCCGTAGCCTCGAGGCCGATCATGCCTTCGATGCTGCTGTCCTTGCCGCTAGCATGCGCCTCCTCCTCTGTGCGGTTGAGTATTTCAATCATGAGGTGGATAAACGGCTTGCTTCTCTGTCTGACTGCGCTCATGCGTGGCTCTCGCAGCAGCTTGAAGACGTGCGGGCGCTGCCGTCCATAGTGCATGAGGGCGTGCAGGAGCACATAGAGCTTGGCTACCGAATCGACGGGGTCCTGGCTGGCGCGGGTCTCGACGAGGTCCATCATGAGGTTGACCATCCTGTCCGTGTGAACCTCGAAGAAGGGCGAGCTGCAGAGGAGCGCGACTGCATGCTCGAGCTCGGCCTCTGCGGCGAGGAAGTCATCTGCGAGGTGATGTTAGCGGGCGTCCAGCATTGAAGATAGGTATCCAACACACGGTAGTAGCGCGCGCAGAAGTAGACAAACGCCTTCAATGCGAGGTCAATCTGCTCGAGCGTCGCTTTTGACGGGATGCTCAGCGTCTCGTCGAGCTCTGCGGTCATGGCCACCGTCAGCGTCCATCACCGTGTGTGACAATCGTTCCACCCACCGCTCCAAAACTGCGCGGGCGTGCTGATGATGTACTCGGTCCACGGCGTCGCCATACGCGCACGCGGACCATTGAATAGCGGCCTGCTCGCTGTCTCTCTGTCGTCGCTGATGGTCTTGATGGTATTGGGTCGAGGTCAACCTGCGCCACACGCCTGCAGGCTTGGCTCTGCACGGAATGCGGCGCAATTGCAAGGATGGGCGACGAGCGAGGTGAGACTGCTTGCTGACATGCTGATCATGTCACTATTGTTCTGTTCTGGCTGCGACGCTTCGCTGCCCGCCCTTTGGACTGTCCTGGCTGGCCCGGGCCCTCGCACAAATTCACAAAAGCAGATGCAATCCAGCTAGACTTCAAGCATTGAAACAGACATGCAATTATTGGACTTATCAACGTTGGATGAGTGGCATCACATATCACACAACGATCAACTGGCAGTCCTGCCTGTTCCTAACTTTGAGCATGCTGGACCGGGCTCGACGGCAGCCTTTCGGACACAAGATGGAAAAGCAGGCGCAGAAATGCCCCCAGCCCTGCTTGCCGCGCTTTACCGACAAGGACCTCGATTGAAAAGCGACAAGCGTTTCTCAGTTCCACTTGGTTGTAGCACTCGACCCCTTCTGGTGTTGCCGATAGCGAGAAGATGCAGCATACACGGCGGCCGTAGCCGCTTTCCACGAGCGCTCTAGGAAGCCTCCTCGTCTACAATCTGCAATCTAAACCTTCCGGCTTTCCCTGCTCCTCTTCCTTCCATTTCTTACTGTCTTCTCTCCTTCACCAAGTTGCTTCCTCACACTTCCTTTCTTCACTCGTCTTCCATGATCACCTTCTCTCGCTTCGCAATCCTTCCATATTTGACCTTCAACGCTTCGAAATGGAAGACAAGCCAATAATAGCTGTGATCGTGGAAGACAAGCTGAGTCAAGCTGTTCAACCTGGAAGATTCGCTGAAGCTGCTTCCACGACCGAGGTATTTAAAGTGCTCGAGCTGACGGCTTTGCTTCTTGCCTCTGCTTCTTCTCGCACACTAATTACTAAAGTCTCCAGGAGTAAAAGAAGAATCCTCTGGCGACGGCACTGTACGTATCATGCTATATATGCGCAAAACAGAGGCATTCGACCCAAGGCGGAAGACGATGCGCTTGCCGCTTATAGCTGGCAACAAATGGCCGGAGTATTGAGCTGCAGTGGAAGAGCATGCGCGCAACGGCGTGAACAGAAAAGTGCGAGAAGCCCGAGGTCAGAATATGAGAGCGAGAACAAGCGGCAGCTGAGCTTACATCACCCCTAAGCGACTTTGGATTGGCGACATTGGCAAACATTCGCCGTTTTTAAGCTGCCTCCGTGGTGCAGAACGGTCTTGCAGTCCCAGTCATGTGCTTCTCCAAGATCATCGAGCCGGTCTTTGTCGCTCTTGCGGCAAGGGGATGTAAAGCTGAAAATGGATAGGGAGGAAGGAGTGAGTTCCACCAGCGTAACTCGTAGCACGTGCTGACGATCTGCGCGCTGTATACACTACTTAACCACAGGAGCTTATTGTGGACATACCCGAGCTTGAGGGCAAAACTCTCACTGTCAGGGCTAACGTTGTGAAGAAGGTGCCAGTGCTCGAACCGCCCTGCTCGGCTGAAGACCCTGTGGCATTTGTCTGGTGCATCGAGTGCTGGCGGTACCGCCAAATCGTTCATTTTGTGGCCAGGGTCGCATCGGCCAATCCTAGCAAGGGTTTCAAACCCGATGCACCTCAAGGAAGAGAAAGCAGCGGCAGATCTGGCCGATAGTACTTTGTCCGACAAGCCGGAATGTCTGTTTCCTCCAGAGACCGTAGCCGCCGCAGTGAGTACCCGACCTTTGCGGTGAACATGCTATGTAACACCGGGCTCTTAGACATCATCAAACCCAACGACAAAAGCCGTGCCCAAGTTGTCTGGTTCATGCAATGCGCTGGCCGTTCGCTGATGTTCCTTCCTCGGCAGTGCCGACGGTGTGCAACGCTAAAACCGTGACCAAACGCCTCGAATTTCTCAAGGACAATCAAATGATTGGCCGATACAAAGCGCCAAATAACGTCGCTCTGGACGTTGAAAAGTAAGCGTTGCCGCCCTCTGTGTGGATCCACTTGTCGCTGATGGATCCATCTTACTGCAGGCACTTTCCAGAAGCCGATAAAGGTGAGCTAGCTCAGCCCCCGCACTAAAACATGTCGGCCTGGCCATCATACTCAGCGGTGAAGAGGGCATCAACGGAAAGGACGCCTTTCCCACTGGAATGTCGCCTCAGGAGTTCTACATTCAGTGAGAGGGTTGGAGAAAGATGCTGGGCGCTGTGCCCGGACCGGTGTGATGCTCGGGTGGGTGGGCGGAGACGGCGCGACTGGCGCCTGACTGCTGAGTTGCCCAGACCGAGCAAGACGGCATACCTTACGCTGCCAAATCTTTTCTTCGACGAGAAAGGTCGCGAGCGAAGTGTTGAAAGCGCTCTTCAAGTCGCCAGGCGTATCGCTGCTGTCCCTGTGCAGCCTCTATTCCTTCAGATTACCTAAACCATTCTTTCAGTACCCTGTTCGTAGTTGTTTTGCAACCTATCACAAGATGCAAAGGCCGTGCTTGTGCGGCCCGCGCTGGTACCTTCGACGCCATGGCTCGAAAAGAGAATGTGAGGGTGCGACTTCTGAAGAAGAGGCTCTTTGACGCATTGCGAAGAGGCTCCGCAGCTTCCAGGGCTCCGACTGCATCAACTTCCACCAATGTTCCTGGACCCGTCCAGAACTTCAAGTGCAGGCCAGCAGAACAGCCATCGGAGAGCAGAACTGCACCACCTGCAAACCCACCTACGGACTTCGCCATCTTGGACGCTTGAGTTAACGCCCTTCAAGAAGCATTGGCACTAGCAGCTTCTCTATCATAACTTAGCTCACCTCCTCAACACACGATCAATTGGCTAAAAGTCGTGCTTTTATAGCGACAGTGACACACAAAGGCTGCGTCTCGACTGGGTAGACAACCTCAGGGCGTTGAGGCATAGGCCGATGAGCGCGACCACGTCCAGCCGGAAGACGATACCGGCAGATGTCTTTGGACCGCTGGTAACCGCGGCAAATAAAGGCGGTGTATGGGACGTCATTCGAGCTGTAATATTAGCAGACGGGGATTCCTTCTTCAAAACTAGTAAGTGCATGCAACAGCTGCTAAGAAGCACAGCGAATCGGCTCTGGCACATTCAAATACATCGTGCTCGCATGCAACAGCTGCTAAGAAGCATGTCGACTCAGCCCTCTCGCACTCAAACACTGCCTCCTCGCATGCAACAGCTGCTCAAGGACACAGCGAATCGGCTCTAGCACACTCAAATACAACATGTCACAGGGCCAAAAACTCCACAGAGGACACGATACTGCGTCCCGAAGAGATACAAGGCAACAATACCCCCTTCGTTGGTCGTCATCTCAGACGAGGACACGGTAAATCAGCAAAGTGCGCCGGAGGGCGAAAAACCCCAACCTCATTCACAACCACCATTACAGTCACAAACTGAACCTCAACTCAAGTTCAACCACAGCAGACGCAAGCTCTGGCAGGTCAGTTGAACCTCAGCAATTATTTTGCGCCGCTCGCCCAGACCCAGGCAGCGGCCTCCAGCCTGTCGAATGGCGATAGGTAAGTACAGCAGCGATTGACGGGCCTTGTACGGGTAGCCAGACTGGTGCTGTCAACCAAAGGTAACTTCTTGCGACCAACGCGGGATTCGCGACATCTGCTTGCCGTCTCTGCTTCGTACGTCATCATCCGAGTGCCAACATTTGCCGCCCACCAAGCTTCAACGCTAGACTATTTATAGCGAGCGTGACCTTGCCTGCATTTTTCATTGCGGGACCCCAGGAAGACTCGGCGTGACCATTGCTTGAAAGCTGCACGCGCTTGACAACCGCACAAGTGGACACTCGTACCGACTTGGTTGCAGCATCTAGTGCTGCGAACACCATGGAGAAGGACATGCAACGACAAGTGTCAGGCAAGGCCGCAAAGGAGAAGGAAGGCCCCGACGATGGCCCGTTCACTGAGGCGCGAGTGCACGAGGAGCGGGATCCGCGTGAGCTGGGAGAGCTGCAGCGACAGCTCAAGAGTCGGTGCGTGCCCATGCTACTGTATGATCGTGCCAGTCGAGCTGATCCCGTGCGTTGTCCTTGAAGGCACATTGCCATGATCTCGCTCGGAGGTGTTATCGGAGTACGGTTGAATATGAGAATCTCGACCATCGAAGCACAGCCATTGAAGTCTCGTTGTGTTTCTCGTGCTACAGACTGGTCTTTTCCTTGGAACAGCTACTGCGCTCAGGAATGGTGGTCCCCTCGGTCTCTGGCTCGGCTACTCTTTGATGGGTAGCATCGTCTTTGTGAGCTTATCATGCTCCGCCAATACGCCTGGCGTTTGTACATGAATGGTTCTGAGCTCTTGATCATCGCCAGGCCGTCATGGTGTGCCTGGGAGAGATGGTCGCACACCTTCCAATCTCTGGCGGTCACATTTCTTTGGCAAGACGCTTCGTCTCGAATGACATGGCTTTTGCAGTCGGTCCGTCAGCGGTTCAAGATGTTGTTCGCAATCTCACTGACAAGCCTCATTCAAGGCTGGCTTTACTGGTACAACTGGACCATTGTCCTGCGTCAGTTGCTATCTCGTTGTTTTCCGCGCTGGCTCGTAAGCTGACTTCGGGTCGTGTTCGTAGCTGCTGAGCTGTCTGCCGCAGCCGTACTGGTTAACTGTATGTGGTGCATCTCGTCATCATCGAGAATCAGTCATTGACATTCTCGGTTCACAGATTGGAACGATACCATTAACAATGCTGTCTGGTCAGTTTGGAGGTGCACTTCAGTCCGTACGAGGACTAATGGATATTATGCGCAGGATCACCATTTTCTTGGTTATCGTTATTGGTATCAAGTGAGTGGCAGCTACCGCAGGTTTACATACTCGCGCTGCTGACAAATTTCCTGAATGATCAGCATGGGTGGCGCTAGAGGTAAGAGTGCTGGTTCCAGGTTAGCCTGAGCAATGGACTGATGTTAGAGCTGTTTGCTTTGCAGCTTACGGAGAGGTATGCCTCATCTGAATGCTTGGACCCGCCAAGGAACTGACGCGACCTCTTTTGAACAAAGGCAGAGTTCTGGTTTGTAGGTCTTGCTTGCTCTGTGGCACTAGTCTCCTTGCCTATTGCTGACACTGCGTTTCACCTATAGGCACTGCTCAAAATCATGTGAGGCTCCGACTCTCCTGTGAAACGTAGTGTCGAAACTGAACTGCGCCTTCCAGCACGATTATCGGGTTGATCATCATGGGCATCGTCATTACCGCTGGAGGAGGTGAGTTTTCTGCGCGAGTTGCGATGCAATGTATGCTGGCTTATGCTCTTCCATCCAACAGGTCCTGTGAGTCGAAAATTGACGTCTGCGTAACAACCAGAGCTGAGGAGAGATCGTTTACAAGGGCGGATCTATCGGTTTCAGGTGCGTGGATAGCCTTTATTACCCTTTCGCTTGCTAAAAGTGGAATGTTCTCGCAGGTATTGGCGCGAAGGTGCATTCCAGCAGTTCCACGACATCCCCGGTCCGACAGGTCGATTCCTCGGATTTTGGTCCGGTAGGCTGCAGCAATTCCCTCGAAAAGCGCACTGTAGCTAAGCTCGATTCTTCCTAGTCTTGATCCAAGCCGCATTCTCCTACATCGGTACCGAGATCACAGCCATCGCCGCCGGTGAAGCCAAGAACCCAAAGCGCAATTTGCCCCGCGCCATCAAGAAGGTCTATTTCCGAATCATCGTCTTCTACATCATCGGCACATTCGTCATTGGCCTGATTGCGTCGCCTAACGACCCAGCACTTGCCCTGTCTACCAGTACCGCTGCCAAGTCGCCCTGGGTGACCGCTGTAATCCAAGCTGGAATTGGAGGTCTGCCTTCGGTCATCAATGCTGCCTTCTTGGGTGTGTTCAAGTCTCGATCGTTGAGGAGAGGAACGTATCTAACGTGCCGTTGCAGCTTCCGCCTGGTCTGCTGCCAGCTCCGATCTCTACACCAGCTCTCGGTGCGTGTGACTTCTTTCAAAGACTAATCGTTACGCTTAACCATACCTACATACGTAGCGCTCTCTACGGTCTGGCTCTCACAGGCAGCGCCCCCAGGTTCTTGACCAAGACCACAAGGTGGGTCGTGTCAGAGGCTTTATTCTGGCAGCTTCGATGCTGATTCGATTCTCAGCTGGGGTCTTCCTATCTACGCCGTGGGCGTAGGTTGCGCATTCGCTCTCCTCTCGTACATGAACGCCGGTGCATCTTCCGCAGGAGAAGTCTTTGGTGAGTCATTATGCTCAAAGATGTCCAACTGTGCTGAGATCTAAATTTCTTGACAGGCTGGTTTGCCAACATGACCAGTGTTGCGGGTCTCGTTACCTGGCAGGCGATCTTCATTATCTATCTCCGCTTCCACAAAGGTGCTAAGGTCCAAGGCCTGGATCGCAAGGTCGACTTCCCCTATACGGCGCCTTTGCAGCCATACCTTACTTACTATGGCCTCGTGAGTGTGGCTTATCTCTTGCTGCTATGTAGATGAATCTGACCGACCTTTATTCAAACTACAGATCTTCACGTGGTTGATACTGATCACCAACGGCTTCAGTGTCTTCCTCAAGGACAGCTGGGACACTGCGACATTCATCACGTCGTATCTTCCCATCGTTCTCTTCTTCATCTTCTTCCTCGGCCACAAGCTCATCCTGCGAGACAAGATGATCTCGTACGAGGACATGGACTTCCATACCGGCAGCCGTGCTGGCATCGTGGAACACGAAGATCCGCCCAGGAACTTTGCAGACAAGTGAGCGTCTGTCCGTTTCTTGAGACTGGCGTGTTGGCTGACGACTTGCATTTCGTGCAGAGTTTGGCGAGCTGTGATGTAGCGTGCCCCAATGGGGCACAGTCACCTCAAGTGCAATGCAGTCGTACACACTAGCTGTCATCAAGCTGTAAATAGCAGAAAGAGAAGTTTGCACGAGGCCGACAAACGCAGGAATGAAAAGATTTTTGAGCCCATTCTCCTGCAAGGCGAACATACGACTTCACGTACACATGGAGACTCGCCGCCATGGAGCAATCTCAGAGGGAGTCGCTGACACTGGATTTCGTGTCTGTCGATCTTCCTTGCCCTCCTTTCCCTCCCTTTCCAGGCCTGCCAACGCACCTTTGGCAACGAAGCTTCCATGATCACAATAGGCTTTCACGTCATCGAAAGCCAGGACGACTTTGCGCTGAGCAAGCCAGTATGCTCCTTGTCTTTCTCGGGAAAGTTACTGCAAGTGGTTCACCGTTCAGCGCTCGCCAATTGAACCATCGTGCCTCTGGCAAGCGGATTGTACTCATCCGCCATACAAGAGGCATTGGTGTCTTGGGTCGACCAGCCCCACTTCCCCCAGGAACGCTCGTCGCACAAAGCGGTGTGCGATACGAAATCTGTCTCGAACTCAGCCACGCCCGGTTCTTGGACGGCGTGTGACCTTGGGAACTGCTGGCGTGCCAGCTTGACGGACTCGAGGGCCAAGGCGGATTGAGACGCGCCACGGTCGACGTAGCCCCAGCAGCGCTGACCACAGGCGTATCTGTGATGGAGCATGGACCAGACCTTTGCCATGCTGTCAGAGTCCCAGAGTCGGGCGACTTGACCATGAACTTTGCGCCATCGTAGGACATGTTCAGGCCAGCGCAGCCAGAGCGCAGGTCGAGTGGCAGCGACGCCAGAGCTTCGAAGAGCGGCGATGGCGTTCACACTTGATCAGATGGGTTGATAGGATGCTTCAAGGCCATGAATTGGGTCCTGTTGATGCAACTTGAGCCCGTCTGCTTGGTTGGAAGTTGTCATACAGGTGTTCTCCGAATCTCCAGGCCGGCGGATGTTCGTTACCTGTGCGCACAGGTGCGCGCCAGCTTCATAGGCTGACAGGCTGCTTTAGGCATATTAGCAAATCTAAACAGGAAGAACATCACTGCAGTGTGCATGCAGAGCCATATTTATTGATCCGATACTGAAGACCCGAGCCGTGGGCAGCACGGTTGTCACGTGCAATGCGAGCAGCAGGCCTGCTACTGTATGTTATAGCCTGGTGAGCCTTGTAAGCCTCTGGGTGAGCGTTCATATGCATCTCACATACATATATCAGAGCATGTGATAGCCAATCAATCAATTCAGACGCTTGCTGGTACGTCGAGCGCGCCAGTAACACCTCCAGCCCTGATTTGCCACCGAGCCAAGGAAGATTTCCCCCTTGAGTCCGCCAAATTCATTCAACCCTTCAGGAAATGGATCATTGTGTCTTAAAGCCTGCGAAATTGAGATGCCCCCGTAGCTCAAATGGTTAGCAAGTTTATTTCCTCGTTCCGACGCTGAGAAGCTTTTGCTAACCATCCCTCCGTCTTGCAGGAGCGTGGTGCTTATATGCGAGGATTGCCCGGCAACTTCCTATACTTTGCGACGCCAAGGCTGTGGGATCGTCCCCCACCGGGAGCAATGTGTCCTTTTTTGCTCTTGCTGGTGCGAGCTTCTGTCATGTCCAGGCTTCAAGAGTCTTACTCCAGCTTCCTACTTTGCTGTTTCTCTCGCTTGGATATTTTTGCTGCGCCCATTGCAGGTTGCTTTTCTTATATCATAAGCACCCCGGCCGGCCGCTACTTTCGCCTCTGATCAACGCGAGTCCAACAAGCAATAGCTGGAAAACGACGAACAAGCAGCAATGGCGAGACGTGAGCATTGTTAGCGTTGCACAAAGACCATTGATGCTGATGTTCCATCTGCGCCAGCTCGGAGAAGCACGAGTGCAGCCCCAGCTGAGCAGCCAGCCGCGAGCAGCAACGGTGAGCAGCAAACAAGTTGCACCAACGCAGTATCCGTGCTAAAGAGCATGAACATCATTCACGCAGGCCGCAGCACACGTCCTCGCGTGTCCAACATCGACGAAAATGCAGCTTCAAAAGCCAAAGCACCCGCCAAACGGGGGCGTAGCAAGACGCCAGCCGCAGAGGCCGAAGCAGACAGCAAGGCAGACAACTCTCCTGGCAAAAAAGCAGCACCAGCAGCCAAACGACCTCGTATGAGCATGCTGTTAAAAGCGCCCGCTGTGCCCGCAAACGCCGTCAATCAGCTCACCAAGCCTTTCGGGCTGATTGAAGACGCCGCCTCGCGCATGAGCTTCGAGTGGCCGCTCGTCAAAGAGGTCGACCCACGAAGCACTGGCAAGCCATTGAGCGTGTTTGTCGTTGGCACGGGTGATTTTGGCCAGCTTGGACTGGGGACAGAAGGCGCAACAGAGGCGAAGAGGCCTAGGTTGCATACTTGGTTCGAAAAGAATAGCCAGCCGCCGGCAACAGAGGCAAATGGCGAGGCTGCAACGAACGGAGACGCTGTGAATGGAGACAACGAAGATAAGCAGCCAGAGTCGAGCAGCAAAGAGCCCAAGCTGGGTAAATATGGCGTAGAAGACGTCGCGTGCGGAGGCATGCACTCGCTCGTGGTGGATTCGAACGGCACTGTGAGCAGCATCTCACTCTTCGAAAGTCACTCAATCTGATTATGGTTTTCAACAGGTCTGGACGTGGGGCATCAACGACAACGGCGCATTGGGCCGCTTGACGCAAAAGCTCCCATCTGGCATCGATTCG